>CM064498.1:64912983-65317983 GCA_032716605.1 Paralithodes platypus | reverse complement strand
CAGTATATACAGTATATACTGTAGATATATCTATCTATTGCCTGATGCCGAGATCCCCGAAGGGGTGGTCACGAACGAACCGCCCCCATGCACCTCTGTCCCCAGTCAGTCGACGCCCTTCCTCCCAACCAGCACCGCCTTCAACCATATACTTCCTCACTCCATCTTTCCACCTCTCTTTCGGTCTACCTCTCCCTCGCTGTCCTTTCAACCTCGCTCTCGTACACCTTCGTATTCATTCTCTCGCTTTCCATACGTTCCACATGGCCAAACCAACTCAAGGTGTTAATTTTCACACTTTCAAGCACATCTACCTCTACACCACACCTCCTTCTTACTTCCTCATTCGTCTGTCTATCCCTCCATGTAACTCCGCACGCACTTCTCAAGTAACTCATTTCCACCGCTCTCACTCTTGGTCTGAGTCTCTTCTCAAACGTCCATGCTTCGCTTCCGTAAGTCAGTATAGGGATTACCACACTGTCATGCAAGGACTTCTTCACTTCCATACTGACCACCCTATTTCTTGTTACTGCTTTCAGCATTCCTACAACCCTCTTGCCCTGTTGTACCCTCTCCTGCACTTCTTCAACCATAGTACCATCCTTACTCAACACACTGCCCAGATACTTTAAAGAGCTGACAATCTCCATAGCCTGATCATTCAACTTCATCTCACACTCTGTGACTTCACCCCTTTCGAAGACCATAACCTTGCTCTTTCCCGCATTTACCTTCAAATTTGTTTTTTTCGCACACTGTTCCAAACTCATTTACCAGACCCTGCAACTCCCATTCATTATCGCTCATCAGAACTGTATCATCCGCAAACAGCAGTATAGGCAGCTTCCACTCATTTCCCTCCCTTTTCAGCGATACACCAACATCCACTGCTCTTTAGAGTATTTCTTTCATGACTCCATCCATATATACAGTAAACAACCACGGGGACATCACAAACCCTTGTTTCAACGCATCATTTAGGTCAAAGAACTCGCTTTGCTCATTCTCCACACGTACTGCCACCTTTGCACCCGCATACATGCTTTTCACTGCTTTCAGCAACTTGTCATCTACTCTGTATATTCTAAGTACTTTCCATATACCTTCTCTATCCACTCTGTCATAGACCTTCTCCAAGTCCATAACGGCAACATACACCTTGTGATATTCTCCAGATATTTCTCCACAACACAATTCAGGGTAAAACTCTGATCTACACATCCTCTTCCCTTCCTAAAACCTCCCTGCTCGTCGCCTATCCATATCTCCGTTCTCACTCTCTCAATCACTACCCTACTGTACACCTTCCCTACTAGGCTTAGAAGACATATTCTTCGGTGGTTACCACACACTCCTCTTTCCCCTTATATAGGTGGACTATTATGTCAGTCTTCCAGTCATCTGGTGGTGCACTCCCCTTCTCCCATGCTAGATTGCACATTTTCCATACCCATTCGATCACTATCTCACCACCATACCTCAACACTTCCCCACACACTCCATCTGTTCCTTTCCCCAACTTCACTCTTTTCAAGGCTTCCCACAATTCTGACCTCCTGACCCCCACCTCCTCCTCTACTACTTCTCTTCTTCTCCCTCCTATACAAGATCCAACTATGTTTGCTGGCTCTTCATTCCTTACACTTAGCAACTTGTTGAAGTACTCCTTCCATCTCTCGACTCTCTCTTGCTTCTCGGCTAGCATTCTCCCATTCTTATCTTTCACACCCTTACTGTTTCCCTTGCTACCTTCCCTAACTTTCTTGACTTCTTTCCAGAACAGTTTCTTACACTCCCTCCATTTTACACTCAGATTCCTTCCAAATTCCTCATCTACTCTTCTCTTACTTTCCTTCACTACTTTCTTCACCACTCGCTTTCTCTCCGCGTACCTCGCTCGTTTCTGCCTCTCCAAATCTTCATACCCTCTACTACCAAACCACTCTCTATACGCTTTCTTCTTGTCTTCCACAGCTATTTTTACCTCTTCTGTCCACCATGCTGTACTTTTCACTCCCCTCCCTCTTCTCCTCACTCCACACACCTCCTCACATGCTGCACAGACCTCTTCCTTAAACACCTTGCTTATCTCCTCCATATCTTCCAGGTCGAACCCACCTATTCGTCTTTCTACTGCTCTCCTGTACACTTCCCTGATTTCCTCCTCCTGTAGCCTCTCCACCCTCCTCACCATTCCACCTTTCTCTCGCCTCCCTTCAGCTCTCCTCAACCACTTCTTTTGTATCCTAATTTTAGCTACTACTATGTACATAATGATTAGACAGACCCCCTCCAATGCCCCTATACACCCTAGAATCCAGCACAGATTTCTTCATTCGTTCATCCACACATATATAATCAATCAGTGACTTTCGTTCCACCACTGTCTTATCCTTCATCGTCCACACCACTTTCCATGTGTACCTGTGTATCATTCTGTGTCGGAAGAAGGTGTTGGCTATCCACAGCCTCCTCCTCACACATACGTCCACAAGTGCACTACCATTCCCATTCACCTCTGACGGTACCCCTCACCCTCCCACCACTCCATCAACTTTCCTATCACCCACCTTACCATTCATATCCCCAATCTGAAATATTATTTCGTTCTTTTCAAATTTATCCAGGCACGCCTCCACATTCACCCAGAACTCCTCTTTCTCTCTTACAAGTTTATCATCTGTCGGAGCATACACACACACAATCACCCACGTTTGTATTCTTACTTTCATTCTCACCCACACAGTCCTTGTACCCACAGACCCATATTCTCTTACACGCTCCTTCCATTTGTTATTTACAAACAAACACACACCTCTCGTTGCTCCCTCACTCACTCCAGCACAAACACCTATTCCACACTCCCACTCTCTCACATCTGTACCCCTCCATTTGGTCTCCCTCATTTCACATACATCCAGCCTGGCATTCACTAACACTTCCAGGACATCTCTCTCTTTTGTGCCATCATTCATGCCACTCACGTTCCATGTAGCTATTCTTAGATTTTCCGTAAGATTGTCCATAGTCGGTCGGGGTTCGTCAACAAGGGTCCGTCTGCATCCGAGGCTGATCGTTTGTTTTTCGTTGCTTCATTATTTTTCATGGGTGAGGGTCGCAATCCCACCGACCCAACTTCTTTAGTCGCCTCTTACGACACGCAGAAGGCACGTGAGGCATATTCTAATCCCCAGGATATATATATATATATATATATATATATATATATATATATATATATATATATATATATATATATATATATATATCAGATCAGAGTTGGGATAGTTAAGTTAATTAACTTAACTTTTAACTTAACTAGTTATTTTAAAAAAATGGGTTAACTTGACTTAACTTAATTGAAATATCGTAAAATGAATCGGTTAACTTCAATTAATTTCCGATTAATATTACTATATTTCATATTTTCTACTGTGATGGGAGTCTGGGCAAGTCTGGGAGAGCAGAGCAAGGAGGTAAATTCAACACTCACGTGTTAATGTTTAGTCTAATCCTATGGTTGTCTTGTTAAAATAGTAGACTTTTGTCCATATTCCATACTTCCTTTGTCTGTCTCCCACGGTAAGAGAGAGAGAGAGAGAGAGAGAAAGTAAATTACTCTCATACAATTTGATGCAAATGTATTATTGATTGTAAGCCTATGAAAAAAAAAAATCTTCTAATACAAATGCTGCATATGCATGTGAGAACAAGAAAACGGGAGTCTGCAAAGAGCCGCCGATTGGCCCACACATGGCAGATCAGTTTCACACCAAACCCATCTCGTCCATATGCCTATTTAATTTTATCTTAAAGCTAGATAAAGTTTTAAGATTACGTCTGCTGTTCTATTACTCACACTTCTAGATATACATCCGAGAACTCTATTTGCCATATTTCGAGGACTAATGTATTGATTTGTAGGTTTCAAATCACAGTTGACGATGACTCCCAAATATTGTTTTCGTTATCGAATTTCTTATATCCACGTTATTTAATATACTGTATATCTTCCATTTTCTACCAATTTCCTAAATTTTACTACCTGCATTTATCTATATTATTAAATCAGTTCGTGTGTCTGTTTGTCTGTCTGTCTGTGTGTTCTTAATAGGCGGCCGCAGTTTTGGACCTGGGGAGCTGAAAATTTGCATGTGGGTGTCAATTGACCTGGGTCAGGTCATAGAGGGGGCAAGGCCATGATCGGAGGTCGTTTCGAGGCCGAAATTGAAAATCTTTTGAATAAATGGCAGTTTGGGGCATAAGGAGGCCTCCGATCGAAAAGGTGTATGGAACGAAAGTTGTTCGCAGCCCCCCAAAATGGGGAGAACGGATGAGGTCAGATCCAAAATCGGAGGTAATTTAGCGGCCGAAATCGAGGTCGCCGTTTAATGAGGCACAGGGAGGTCGAGGCCGGTGATTATGGTAGTAGTAGTATTGTGATGATTGTGGTAGTAGTGATTGATGATGGTGATTATGGTAGTAGTAGTGGTGGTAGTAGTGATGGTGATTATGGTGGTACAGTATTATTACCCGGGCAACGCCGGGTACCCCTGCTAGTCTACATTAAACTTCATCTGCCAATTTACTGCCCATTCGTATAGTGTATCTAGATCTCTACATATCCATATATATGGATATGCAGAAAAATAGTAGGAATGTTAGAACCAAGATGTACAAGATCAGACTGGATCGTTGTGGGTGGAGCCAATAAGGCAATTAAGGAGGATTCACAGAGTCAATTTTCCTCGGCTGCTTTTCTCATCAACTCGGTTTCTAATAGTAGCGTCTGAAATAAAGTTTCATAGGATCCATCTAACTATTTCAATCTAACGTTAGTATTTATGCCGATACCGATGATAAAAGAGTGCCATAATGCTGCTAGAAATAATTATGCCTATCAATAGTAGTCAGTAAGATAGTCGTATAACCCGTCCCCAAAGGAGGTAGTGTTTCTGTGACTCGGCTCTAAGGTGAGGTTCTTCACACCTCACAATGAGTTTGGGGGAGTGAAAACACACACACACACACACATCACGCTAAGCTATATCATGTCATTCTTCATCTGGAATACGAATTGTACCCTTCCAGTATGAATGTTTAACTTTAGACGATCTTGTTCAAAATGTATATGACTTCTAATAGTCAATAGAGATAAAAACCACCTCAGGTATCTCCTTCTGCAAAGTATATCTTGATTTGTTTTTATTTTGTCGAACACTAGACGATATAGTTAAGTTCAGCAAAGACCTGCCGTATTTAAAGCGTTTAGTTCCTTCCTACATGTTTCACAATACAAGTTACAATTTGCAGATTATTGAGAATCGTAACTAATTAAACGTATGACAAGTACCATCAAAGGGTAATACTTTACAGTGTCTTGTTTAGCTAAATATAGAACACGTGCCACACAGACGATTTACTGTACATGCAGTAAGTACACTATTTCCTGTTTAAATTTGATATCAACTACTATACTCCAAAGTTCATGCATCATTAGTATCAATCGTAGTTTAATGAAATGCTAGCACGAAGAACACTGTTTATACTTTTGTTTTTTTATTAAAAGTTCAGTAATCTTGCCATGGTCTTTCTTGTTATATGTCTGAGCAGTCAACAAGCAAAGCTTGTGAAATGCATGACAAGCCTTATTGAAGCATTTTGATGTATTTCAAGTACTACAGATCTGTGCTATAAACATTTTAACTGTCGTATAGCTCGAATTAATTGTTGTATATTATTTGTATCGTGTTTCTAATAGATGTATTGTAGATCTTAAGTCTCCACCCCATGTTTCTGTTATTTTCAGTCAACTTCAATTTACTTAATATATAAGTTTATTGAAATGCAATATTCGAAATTCTGCGATGTGCATAGAGGCTATTAACATTTTTTGTTTTACTGCAACTATCATACAAGGAAACGCGAAAGTGGTCCCGGACCCTAAGAATTGGATCTTTAAATGTTGTTTCTGTTCGGGCTCTGTCTAGAGTCGGCCACCCCAAGTTAGTGAGTGCCTGAGTATATACATACATACATACAAACATACATTCATACATACATACATATACCGGTACTAGCATATGTTTTAATCTAGGTGTTCTAAATATATTGTAGTAAATACTGTTAGTTCCGGAAAAAAGTTTCAATAAAATTATCTAGCTAATATCTACGAGTCGAGTAATTTTAGCCATGTGATATACAAATATACTATATACTTGGTTCTACTGATGATATATATATATATATAGAACATGATGGATTGTGTGTGACTTCCCCAAGTTTGAACCACGAAACCGCGAAAATATCGCATTTTCACGGTTTCGAGGTTCGAACTTGGGGGTACGTTCTCCGATGTTGGGTCCCTTACTGCAAAGCTCCATTTTCGTGTCCAGTCCAGATCTACAGTATTGTAGTCTATGATAGAACCTATACATAGTTTTGTTTGCATTCATCAAAAGGCGTAAATTTGGAGATAACTGATACACATACTGTATAGTAAATTAACCCTTAGAAGATCCGATGGAGCATTTCTCTTCTGTTTTCTGGCAATTATTGGACGGTTTTATTCAGATTATAACGGGTATAAGGAAGCCAGAGGGTGAAATTGAGATACTCTTTACCCTTATAATTACCACAGATTCTTCCTCAATTATGTAAAATCGTCTAGTGATAGCCAGAATAAACGGTCAAATTGTGTCATCATCGTCAGAGGGTTAAGTGATTAAATTAAGTAAAGCTAATCATATACTGTAGAAGGATTTGTTCAATATATCTATAAACATACAGTATGTTGGTAATCATAAGTTAAATAAATCTTGCAACTAATTATAAAATATGCAAACATTCTAGTTTGGGAAGCTTAAAAATTTAAATGAAGAGTAAAGTTAATTGATTAACTTAACCGATTACATTGGGAAAATAACTTAGTTAATTTAGTTAATTTAGCTAGTTAATTTATCACATTCTAGTAACTTAACTTAATTTAGTTGACTATAAAAACAAATCAAATTAAACTAGTTAATTTAAGGAGTTAATTGACTCAACTCTGGCATATATATATATATATATATATATATATATATATATATATATACAATATATAAACAGTATATACCGCGTACTGGTCGTAAGTGTTGTAGGCCTGTATTGGCGATCTAGTCATGGTCGCACACTTACCAGTTCCATCCAAACTAAAACCCAGATTTAAAGGCCCGTTTGAAATTTTAGCTGTACCCAACTGTTACCAGGTTACCGTCAACTATTTTGGTGAGTCACGCACGTATCATAACAGGCATGTACGTAGATTTCAGCCTATTAATGAGAACAATGTGATGCTTGCTGATTCCAATCAGAATGACATTTTGCCTGCAACTAATAACCACAATTTAGGACCCACAGAGCCCACCATCCCTGAGCTTTCTCTACCTGTCACTCCATCACGCCGTCAAAGGCCTCCTCTTGATGTAAACATTCTACCTCATACTCCCACACCAGTACCTCCAGCACACCCACCCCCTCTAGTGTACACACCTGTTCCAGCTTTGCCTACACGCACTGTTTCTGCCCCTCCCACCCTTCCCTCTCTAACTTGTCAACCCTCTATACTTGTTCCTGTCCAAGCTGCTCCATCTGTTAGTTTACCTACTTATTCAGAACCTTCCAATACTCAACCTACAACTCCTGTCATTGCTAACATTACGACTATAGCTCATACACCTGTACCTGCCTTTACTCAACCTAGCTCATCACTTCCCTGCACATTACCTATTCCTTTGGTGTCACGCCTGACACGCCCCTAATCTTACGCTTCCAAACTCATGTCTCCAGCTCCTTCTGTATCTCGTCTTTCCCCTCAACCTATTGCACGCCCTTTACCTCTCCTTCGCAGACGTAGTCCCATACCTTCGACTAGCACACATTCTTCTCCCTTGATTCGGCCAACTCCAAACAAATTCAATAGGCCACCTCTATCCCCTAGCTCAATCTTCCCCCCATCCCCAGTAGCTCATGCTCTCAAACCAACTCTAATCCCTACTCGATCTAATCCCACATGTACAAGATCTGGTCGACGTGTGATACCCCCTCAACGATGGGCTCCCACCTTCCAACCCACCTACATCCGGCGAGGGCCCCTACAACCCACCTTGCCAGCATCAACCAGGACCCCTCATGTTAGTGCAATGTCAACTTTACCTCACACAAACATCTCAACTAGTCTCACTACTCCAGTGGCTACGACGATCAGCAGACCACCCAGCAAACTGCCTCCTACCACACCTTCTACTGCAGCCCCTACAACCATGAAAATCAACCAAGTCACCTTCATGATGCTGTCCCTAAGGAGATAGAAACGCCCAATAAACTCATCCACCTGGCAAAACATGCTAAAGAAGACTGGCAAATAAATATCAGCATGGACACCCTATCCAAGGCAGATGTTTCCGCCACACTTTGGCTGCTAACTCTCCAAAGTTTAACACCTGTCATAAACTCACCCACCACCAGATCCTATATTATTAAGTCGCATGGTCGCGACTTTTTCTACGAGGAATGTGGTGGAATGACGGGTCTGAAGACGAGCCATCCAAGAAACAGTTGCAGAATAGCCAGTCTGCAACTCCAAGACCCTATAAAGACAAGAAAGCAACAAGAGAAGACAAGAAAAATAGAAGAGCCACCCCAATTTTCCCTGGACAAATACACGAGCGACCCCTGCTTCCCCGTTTTCTACGACAACAACCACCAGCCTCGAGAATGGGAAATGCTCCCCACCAATCAACAGCCTGCTCCGCCCCCCTCACAACAACCAACCACAGCACAGCATTTCCTCAGCCCCCGGATCTTGCTTATAGTGAAGAGATGTTTAGGCAGATAAAACATCAACGGCCCGAAGTCTGCAGATACCAATGGATGTAGACAGGAGGGCACCTGATGACGGACCAAGAGAGATAATAAGCCTCTACCAAGAACAACTATTAGGCGAGATATAACCATGTCTATGATCCCTGGACAAATACCAGAGCGACCCCTGCTCCGCTGTTTTCTACGACAACAGCCACAGGTAGGGGAAGTCCTCTCAACTAATTAGCCACCTGTTTGGGTGACGCCCCCCCCAGCCCTCGCCGCCAACCACAACACAGCATTTCCTCAGCTCCCGGATATCGAATACACGGAAGAAATGGTTATGCAAATAAAACATCAACGGCCTGAAGTCTACCGATATAAATGGATATAGACAAGAGGACAAATTGTGACAGACCAGGAGATATAAGAAACCTCTACCAAGAACAACTATTAGGCGAGCTATAATAATGTTTGTTTAGGAATGTAGTTCATGGATGAGTCCGCACACATCCCATTTCTCCATTATTAGACTAAATAACTAGCCCTTAAGTAATTAATCAACTACCTACCATACATGTATCAATGTAAACAGCCACTATGTATACCTATGATAAGTAATTACCTCACAACTTCATCACAACCATTTCCCCATATCCCTCTGATCTTGAAAACCTGTACACAAGAGTCAAGGAAAAAGCCGCACATTATCTCAAGAAAATTGTAGGGAAGTATGCAAACTACATGAACAATACTATTCAACCCCTACCCAGGAACCGAGTAGCTAATTAACAGTGTAGCTTGTACCAGCTTGCCCCTGCCCTGCCCGGAGAGTGTGCTTACCTGAAGTGCCCCTGAAGTCCTGTTTGAGCCACACCCTACCCACCTGAAGTGCTGCTCGATGACGCCCTACACCCCAGGAGTGCTGCTCGATGACGCCCTACACCCCGGAAGTGCTGCTTGACGACGCCCTACCCACCTGAAGTGCTGCTCGAGTGACGCCCTACACCCCGGAAGTGCTGCACCTCGGACCTACGACCTACGTTGGCCAGACCTGCACTCTCTTCCTCTGCCCTCCAAATATTCCCTAAGTGTTCTGTGTGTTTTCGTTGTGTTATTGTTGTCAAGGTAGAGTAAGATATGTGATCCGTGTTGTGCTAATTACCTCTGAGATCTGTGCCCAATATCCTGAATTGCGTACTGCGTTAATCCTTCTGAAACTTACCTACCATCTGTGTTAAATCTGTGTATAAGTCTTAAACCTATTATTTGATTAATTTTCTACAGAACGTCTTACGCATACATTATATAGTTGTGTTCAGTTATTCATTTTGCCACACGCTCACAGATCTTACCATATATGTATTCTGTTATGTATTTTGTGAGTTGAGGTCGAACTGTATTTCGTGATTTGATTTCCATACCAAACTGACTTTACCTAGAACCTATGCCCATTTTTATAACAATTTACCTTAACGTACTTAATTTTTATCCCCCTAATCATCCCTGTGAAAACCTATTTCCCCCAGCATCCCTGATTTCGTTCGATTACATAATCAACCTTGTAATTATTTTATGAATTCGTATTGACGTTCATTTGATTACTAATGTAAGTAATTCTGATTCTTCATGCTCAGGAATTCTAGCATTGCATAGATTCTATTACTTAATTCCACATCACTTACCATACACCTTTTATTCTAGTGTATGTTCATTATAAGACTGTTAATTCATTCAGACCTCTTAAGAATACTGATATTAGTATTTCTTTAGCATAACTTCGTCGTATGCGGCCTCATTCTTTTGTTAATTAATGTCTTGTTAATTATCCTTTTACACTTTTAATCATAAGCATTTCCAGAGCATTCGTTGACTAACTTAATTTAGTTAATTATAACTTGCTTTCCAGTATAATTAAATATATTTATTCTATAGTTCATTTATAATTATACGCCAACTTTATATCTGAATTCCTCGGCTCGTTTCGTTATTCTTACATACGATCGTCGACGTGAATATAAGATATTCATTAGAAATTACATAATTTAGTCCACTTACTTAGTTTTTTGTAAAACAAATTAAATCATCTTTTGCCACCAATTTCAGAATAACATTATTTAAATTACAATTCTAGTTGCATTACCTTTGAAGTTAATTTCCACCACCGCAGTCCAGTACATGACCTGACCTCCAGTTTAAGTAGGAAGGTCACTTGAGAATACCTTGGCTACCTTTGTGACGCGCCCCTCTACCATGTGACTCGCCCAGCCTACCTGGGTGTGTAATTTGCTCTCAATTCCCCCTGTGTCTCCCATACTGAGACTGATTTGTTTCTTTATTTTGTTTCTCATTCACGTAAGACACTCGACTCATATCGATTGTTATTATTAAGGGTTATTATTTCTATGTTCATGTTCCATCTTTGTTGCCATTTTATTTACTGATATCTATAACTACAGTTGAAGAGCAATTGCTCCCCATTCATGATCTACCATTTATATGCCTTGTATTCCTTGCCTGATCGTTCCAATAATTATCCAGGTGAAGCTGCATTCTGAGTTTCAGGTATATATATCTTTGAATAAACTTGTGTAATTGTTATGTGTGTCATTGAGTTCTGTATTATCCTGATTGAATACCTATTTTGTACTAGTAAGAAAGTGTTCGGTGTGACCTTGTCGGGCTATATTAAGGTCTATAAGTCCATAATTGGATTTTTGTGGAGACTATCACGAGTTGTAAATATTACAACCCGACATAACAGATAATTTATTTGACACTAACAGGAGGTGAAACACTAGTATATAGTGTCATTGGCTATTAGAAACATGTCAAGGAAAATTAAAAACAAACGTGACAAATTATAGAAACATATAATAGGGACGATTGTGAACACAATTGGTAGAGAACTATTGATTTTGATTCTATTCGATTGTATTTATATTTTTATTGATTTGGCTCCGTCCTTACTCACTCAAAACACCTCGGTAAAATTTCAAATGCATTACATAATTAACCCTTTCAGTTAATACCTCTTTCCTTTGAATTATTCCTGCTAACCTTAGAAGATATTGCTTAGTATTTGAAAGATCTCTTGAAATCAAGGAGACTAAACTATCTCACTTAACTCTTTGAATTTCGAAGATCCAATCTAGGCTGGAATATAACATAAAAAAAAAACGTTATTGTAAACCAAAAGGGTTAACCTTATCTAGTCCGGGGTTTTGGGGGTGGTTATGATAGTTACATTATAATTGGAAACATTTGCTTGCTTTTGTCATTTTCGATCAATTTATTTTATTGAGTCACCTAGACTAGCAATGAAGCCTTCGTAGACTTCCTTCAAAATAAAAACATAATGCTTACCCACACCACCTTCAAGCTGAAATTGTGCCTTTTTTATAGAAACATGTCCCGAGCGAAGGTTGATTTCTTTTCAGTTACAGTCTAGCTATTGCTTGCTCAAAAATAGTCGGCACCTGAATAAGGTGAAGTGTCTTATTGTCGTAATTCTAATGGGATGAAACTTTTACGATTTGTAATGGAGGAAACCAGCTGAAGTCCAAAAACACCACCTTCTGACCAAATAGGGTTAAGACGATAAACATTATTGACTTAGTGTAAATATCTGATAAATGCAATACCATACGTTAGTACTGATATATATATATATATATAGTTACGTATCTTGATCCTCAAGTGGTTAACTTGATGAATCTAGATAGCACAGAGATATATATTAAGGTATCAGTCAGCTGAAGGCAAAACAAAAGTAAAATCTAATAAAATAATTTCCTGTTGTTGCTTCCTTTCCTTTTGGATCTTAGGACTTGGTATCCTTTATTGACTGATACTCTTTAATTATGAAAATACTGAAACTAATTAAAGTCATGTAGTATTTATAAAGAATATTATTTAACCGAAGCTTAGTAGGCTATGGTTATGAACCGAATAAGTTATAGCTAAAGAAAGACTATTAATTCTATAAAAAGTCTTGTAAGATAAATATTAAAGTAAGAATATTTCTGTCTCTTACCCTTTTTGAAATGAATAGATAGTTTTCTTATATGTCCTTTTATTTATATTTAATGTAATTATTCTTGGTTCTTGTCTTACGTTAATAGTATTATATTATTATCATCAGGAGTAATATCAAAGTCACAAAAAAAGTTAGATATATATTTAATAATTAGTAAAATTTATTTCTTAACCACGTAACATTGAAGTTTGATTATGAGTAAATAAAGTTACAGGATCGTTTCATAGATTCGATTCAAGTCTCACTCAAATAATATGAAAAGCAAAATATAATATTTTGAAGCAAAATAATTTTCTTCAGCTTAGGAAATCACTAGAAGTAATATTAACACAGCCATGTTAGTCTAAGGCGATATTACTAATACGAGACAATAGCATCACCGTACTAAGCACCATTAAGCAATGTAAGCTTAATTCAAAGAAAATGAAAGAACTCTTTAAGTATTAATATAAAACAATAGTATTACTTTCATCATAACCCAATTACTTAAAGATTTGCTTTAGTCCACAAGTTAGTCAACTAAAATAGTTAAGTACATAATAGTAGCGTTAACGTTAATTCCCAATCAAATAGTTAAACACATAATAGTAGCGTTCACGTTAATTCCCAATTAAATAGTTAAACACATAATAATAGGGTTCACGTTAATTCCCAATCACATATCTCACTAACCAACATAACATAAGTGTTTACACCGAACACACTTAACACACATTTATATAATCTGACTGACAGTCACAATCCCATTATAATACTTCACCCCGTCTTCCTCCAGCTGCAAGTTCACCTTCCCCAACTCCAAATGAGACTGATTTGAATGCCCACAACTCGGGTCTTATATACCAAACAATGATGGTGTAGGAACGAATCAGGAGGCGGGGGTTGGTGCCTGCTCCAATCATAGCTCCTCGAGTCTCATAACAGGTGCATGGTCCAATCACAGCTCCTGGCGTCGATCATACGTCATAGCATCGGTCATCGAGGTGTGAAGGCTAGCATGCTGGTATGGGGCGAGATGGTTTGCCCACTCGCTCGTTCGCTAGTCTGCTTCACCGTTTGGGTAGTGGGCTCCTTCAACTCTAATTCTAACTCTTAAATTAACATACAGGGCTCCATATGTCAGACCTCCCCCCTAGAAAAGAGTTTAAGGAGTATAGTACATAATATTAAACATAATACATAAATAGAGTCACCACCAGATTGGCAACAGCAAGATTATAATGAGGATATAATAAGGATATCACCCAAAGTAGGCAACGTCTCCAGGTACCACATCAGAACATAGCCGGAACGTAGCTGGAGCGTTATTCGAACTGCAAGGCATCTCACAGCTGAAGGCTTAAAAGCGCACTACAAAAGCATGATATTTACCTCGCTACAAGGGAGAGCTAATTGCCAAAATCCTCTCATTAAATTATACTTACTGCTGCATGAGGCCAAACTGGTAAATGCAATCTTTGATCCGTGGCAGTGGGTAGGTATCGTTCTTTGTGACAGCATTGACTTGCCTATAGACCCTACAAAACCTATGGCTCCCGTCTGGCTTTGGCACAAGTATGACCGGACTACTCCACTGGCTTAAGGCCCTAGTGATCAGTTCATTAGAAATCATAAAGTCAAGCCCGACCTGCAGTATACTCCTGCGTTGTGGCGAGACACGGTAGGGGGATAGTTTAATGGGAGTCGCATCCCCTACGTCGATGTCGTGCACGGCCAAAGAAGTGAGCCCCGGAGTATCACGGAACACACTGGGAGACTGAGATAAAACAGAGATTAGATGGTTCGCTTGATCAGAGGGAAGATGACATAGTTTAGATGGTAATTCCCTCAAAGCCACTGAATTATACTGAAAGTTGGATAGGCTACATGACAAGTCAAAGTCTGCATGGATACCTTCAGGCTCTGGAACAGTCTGTTGCGGGTCAGTAAGAGAACTGAAGACTTTGTCCGCACCAGGCTGTTCACAGGTCCTGACATTCACTGCCACAGTGGAAGAATCTGGAAGAGAGGAATCAGGGGACCTATGGGAGGGCTTAAACATATTTATATGGAATACTTGCGTGGGCTTTCTCCTGTCTGGGGTAGTTACTAGATAATCGGTAATGCTCACCCTCCGAATGATCTTATATGGGCCCCTGAACTTGGCAGATAAAGGTTGGCCAAAAAGGGGGAGCAGGACCAAAACCTCATCACCGGGCTTAAACTCCCTCTCACGGGCTTTTCGGTCATACCATTTCTTCATGGAGCTTTTAGCCACTGTCAAGTTTTGAGCGGCAAACTCACATGAGGATCTCAGCCGGGTTTTGAAATCTGAAACATACTTGAGGTTTTGGTTCCCCTCCTGGCCAACTAGGCTATCCTGCAATAGTTGCAAAGGACCTCTTACCTGGTGACCGAAAACTAGCTCATTAGGGGAAAAACCCAGGGATTCAGTTGGAACCTCACGAGTAGCAAATAAAAGAAAAGGTACCCCCTTATCCCACTCAACTCCGGTCTCTGTACAATACTTACGTAACATTCCCTTTAATGTCTGATGATATCGTTCGAGAACCCCTTGACTCTCTGGGTGGTAGGTGCTAGACTTTACATGCTCGATACCCAACTCCTTCAGGGACTGCTGGAAAATGTTAGAGGTAAAATTAGTTCCTTGATCATTTGCACCTCATGGGGGAAACCCATTCTGGTGAAAAATTTGAGCAGTTCCTTGATTACAGTTGGAGCAGAGGTAGTCCTTAAGGGTATAGCCTCTGGGTAGCGAGTTGCCATGTCCATGATAGTTAATAAATAAATGTTACCTTGGGAAGTCTTAGGCAATGGGCCTACAATGTCCACTACCACCCGAGTAAAAGGATTCTCGAAAACGGGCAAGGGCACCAGAGGATGTACAGGCACCTTCTGATTGGGTTTTCCTGTCATCTGGCAAGTGTGACACACTCTACAACACTCCACTACATCTGCGCGCATTCCTGGCCAGTAAAAGTGGGATCTGATTCGGTCTAGAGTTTTCTCACACCTAGGTGTCCTGCCAATGGTATACAATGTGCCATTTCCATTATATCTCTACGACAAGGTTTGGAGACTACTACTTGATGGACGTCCCAAGCCCCGTCATCGATTGGTCTGTGTGGCGGTCTCCATCTTCGCCACAATACTCCTCCTTTGAGGTAGAAACATTCACCACCCTCCTTCTCACATTCCTCTTCACTCACGGACCTGGCAGCTAACTCCTTGCATTCACAATCATCTCTCTGTAGCTCTACCAGGCCACTAGGACAATTTGGAGGGGTTTCATGGTCATCGTTAGGGTCAAGATGAGCCATAAAGGTGTCAGATAAATCCACCTCAGTCACATCATCAGGCACAGTTGGAGCATCATTCACACTCTCATCATCCCTTTCATCAACTCTTACATTCGGTACATTTCGGTCTGAGGGAACTGCTACTTGAGACATTGAACGTGTGACAGCACACACAGGGAAAACAGTTGGCATCTCCTTTTCGAGCTCACCGGTTAGTGGCTCGTTAACAGGGGAAAGTGACAAAATGGAGTCTGGTCGGACCTTCTCACCTGCTACATCATTCCCCAAAAGGAGAGTTACCCCAGGCACAGGGATATCTTGGGACCTACACAAAGCTATGGTGGCCTCACCCTGTAGTAACTCTCATTCAATTTCGCCTTTTACCAAGTATGCATAAAACTGGCCTCCAGCACCTCTCATTACAACTGGTTCGCCAGGTGGGCACTCAGTGTAAGGATTCACCATGAGGGTGCTAGTAGAACCTGTGTCTCTCAGAATTTTTACCTCATGCAAGCAACCATTTAGTCTCACGTTGCCAGATGAAATAAAGGGACGGTAACTGTCCTGCACTGATGGTGAAATTATTATTGGTTTAACCCTTGTGGGTTGCACCACACATGCTACTACACCCCTGTCTAGATGATTTACGTTAGCTGCTAGGTACTCCTGTCGAGAGTCCTGCATTAAAGGCACTTTTGGTGCTAGGTACTCCTTCTGTCGGGAGTCCTGCATTACAGGCACATATGGAGTTTGAGATACGGCGGCAACTGTCTGCCCCGATCTCTCTGTTCTCTCCTTGGCCCAGCACTGATAAGCTAGGTGGCCTCTCTTGCCACAAAAAGTACATACTTTAGGGGATACGGGAAAGTTCCCTCTTTGAGCATTACTATTCAGTGGGGGGCCACCTCTGTTACCATTGCCCTGAGTCGCATTTTTAGTTGGGGGAACATTTCTATTTTGGCTAACTGGGGAAGACGTTATAGGCTTGTGACTGGGTCGGTCAGATTTGTGATTGGGATACTTAAAATTAGAGCTAGAATTATCGTAGGGCTTCTTTCCACGAAATTTGTTGTTGAGCACGTATGTGTCAGCCATGTCAGCGGCGTCGGCAAGACAATCTACCTTTTTCCCCTTTAAATGATAGGATACAGAAGAATCAATTTTCCATAGGAAATTTTCTAACAGGACCAACTCCTTCAGATCGTTGTAGCTAGTGACTTTCTTACTCTTGACCCAATGATTGAAAGTTTTAGTCATGGTCCTGGCAAATACCTTATGGGTTTCTTCTACTTTCTTCTGGTTTTTACGGAAAGATTGCCTGTAAGCCTCAGGCTGCAATTGATAGGTTTTTAGGATAGCTTCTTTGAGATTGTCATAATCCTGCCTAACTTCTGCTACTTCTGACAAATACGTGGCTCGAGCCTGCCCTGTCAAAACAGTTTGTAACATAAAAGGCCATTGATCTCTTGTCCACTTCATACCTCCAGCAACTTCCTCAAACAAAACAAAGAAATCCTGCACATTATCCTCAGTGAAAGGTGGAATGACACTAGTCATAGTCAATCCCAGAGGGGGAGCAATTTCGGGAGCATTTGTATGGACATTTAGTTGAGCCGTACGATATTGATATTCACATTGTTCGGTCGTTGCACTGGCATTTAGTCTGGCTTGTTCGGTCTTTGCTTCGGCATTTAGTCTGGCTTGTTCGGTCTTTGCTTCGGCATTTATTCTGGCTAGTTCTATTTTTAGTTTGGCTTGTTCTAGTTCGAATATTTGATCACCGGTCAAACCAGGTGGCAATTGTATATCAAGTTGGCTAGGTTTACTAGGGATCCCACCAACTGCTCCGTCACCCTCCCCGCCTTCTACAGGGAACAGGTGGGTTTTTATGGTCTGAGCCACCTCTACTTTAGACATGTTTGAGACAGATAATTGGAGAAGTGAGGCAAGCACTTTCAGTTCAGATTTTGACAGACAGTCAATATCAGGGGATGTGGGTTCTGATTCTATGTAAACTCTAGCATCTTCTTCATTAATTAGTTGAGGCATGATTAATATTTGTTTTTTTAAGTAGTGAAACGTTAATGAAACCGAGTGAAACTATGAAACGAATCCTGGCAAGGTCGCCACTCTTCTATTACGTATCTTGATCCTCAAGTGGTTAACTTGATGAATCTAGATAGCACAGAGATATATATTAAGGTATCAGTCAGCTGAAGGCAAAACAAAAGTAAAATCTAATAAAATAATTTCCTGTTGTTGCTTCCTTTCCTTTTGGATCTTAGGACTTGGTATCCTTTATTGACTGATACTCTTTAATTATGAAAATACTGAAACTAATTAAAGTCATGTAGTATTTATAAAGAATATTTAACCGAAGCTTAGTAGGCTATGGTTATGAACCGAATAAGTTATAGCTAAAGAAGGACTATTAATTCTATAAAAAGTCTTGTAAGATAAATATTAAAGTAAGAATATTTCTGTCTCTTACCCTTTTTGAAATGAATAGATAGTTTTCTTATATGTCCTTTTATTTATATTTAATGTAATTATTCTTGGTTCTTGTCTTACGTTAATAGTATTATATTATTATTATCATCAGGAGTAATATCAAAGTCACAAAAAAAGTTAGATATATATTTAATAATTAGTAAAATTTATTTCTTAACCACGTAACATTGAGGTTTGATTATGAGTAAATAAAGTTACAGGATCGTTTCATAGATTCGATTCAAGTCTCACTCAAATAATATGAAAAGCAATATAATATTTTGAAGCAAAATAATTTTCTTCAGCTTAGGAAATCACTAGAAGTAATATTAACACAGCCATGTTAGTCTAAGGCGATATTACTAATACGAGACAATAGCATCACCGTACTAAGCACCATTAAGCAATGTAAGCTTAATTCAAAGAAAATGAAAGAACTCGTAAGTATTAATATAAAACAATAGTATTACTTTCATCATAACCCAATTACTTAAAGATTTGCTTTAGTCCACAAGTTAGTCAACTAAAATAGTTAAGTACATAATAGTAGCGTTAACGTTAATTCCCAATCAAATAGTTAAACACATAATAGTAGCGTTCACGTTAATTCCCAATTAAATAGTTAAACACATAATAATAGGGTTCACGTTAATTCCCAATCACATATCTCACTAACCAACATAACATAAGTGTTTACACCGAACACACTTAACACACATTTATATAATCTGACTGACAGTCACAATCCCATTATAATACTTCACCCCGTCTTCCTCCAGCTGCAAGTTCACCTTCCCCAACTCCAAATGAGACTGATTTGAATGCCCACAACTCGGGTCTTATATACCAAACAATGATGGTGTAGGAACGAATCAGGAGGCGGGGGTTGGTGCCTGCTCCAATCATAGCTCCTCGAGTCTCATAACAGGTGCATGGTCCAATCACAGCTCCTGGCGTCGATCATACGTCATAGCATCGGTCATCGAGGTGTGAAGGCTAGCATGCTGGTATGGGGCGAGATGGTTTGCCCACTCGCTCGTTCGCTAGTCTGCTTCACCGTTTGGGTAGTGGGCTCCTTCAACTCTAATTCTAACTCTTAAATTAACATACAGGGCTCCGTATGTCAGAATATATATATATATATATATATATATATATATATATATATATATATAATGTATACATAAAGATCCGCCATCAATACACAACATTCATGATCTTCCAGTAAAAATCCCTCTCCCATCTGCAAGAGCCACTAGATAACAATAATGCATTTTTCTAGGGTAGAACCTCTCTCATTATGTTATATAACTACCGCACCTTTCCCGATCTCATAATTATATGAAATCGCTTACACAATAAACATTATATTAATATATTGTTTCTATTGTAGAGTTCGCCACCTGCAAGTGGCATCGATTAGCGCGTCGCCCTTCAGTATTTTGCATAAGGTTTATTCCCCTAGACAGGTTGCCAACCAAGACGGCCAAATCACATCTACCAGGATTTCTATAAGGTTTCTCCCCTAGATGAATTGCAAACCAAAGCTAACGAGTTTCATCAACCCGTTAAATGATCTTACAGTTAAAGGGACAGTGGTTATGTTTTGGTCTATTTATTTATGTATTTATTATTTTTGTTTTAGTTTCCTCACTAGACCTCCATCAAGCTTAAACAAAAAACACTAACTAGAACCCCCTTCAAGATAAATTTGTACATTTTTTGGTAGAAAACTGAACTGGCCGAAGGCCAGTTCCTCTTAAAATTACAGGCTGGGTTTCGGTCGCCAGGAAAAAATTGACACCTAAATGACATGAAAGGTCTTAAAATTGACAACCAAATTGGGTGAAAGGTATCAAATTCGCCAAACTAATGGGCCGAACGTCTTAAAATCTGAAAAGTAATGGGACTAAACATGAGGAAAAAGGGGGAGCAGAAAAACAACCCTCTTCCCTTAACTTAGCATCCCTGCCACCATGAAGTATAGCTTTCACATCCTTACCTGATCATATAACTAACATAGAATATGCGTGTCTCATTTTGCTATGCTTTCTAAAGGTATATAAGATTGATTTGGGCTTAGTTTATTGATATATTTTCATGTTTTTAGCTAAGATTGATGTCAATTTATATTTGGACCTTTTTTTGGTGAGTGGTTGTAAAAATTAACGCTAGTTATCGAAATAATATTATATATGTTTTCTTACTGAAAAGTCAAAGGTTGTTAGATAAATTGGGAGATTGTTTCTTGATCCGTTGTATGGTATGAAATAATCAACCAAAAAATCAGCCCTTCCTCCTTAAGAGGAAACAGATTATTAGCTAAGGTAATGTTGCACGATTGGGAGATGAACGGCTTACAAAGAGATTATGTGAGTCAGATACAAGGGGAGATAGAAGGGTAGGAAGACCCTCATTGAGATGGAGATACTGTGTAAGACAAGCTTTGGATGATAGAGGAATGACTATAGATCAGGCAAAGGAAGTGGTAATAAACAGGAATGAATGGAGAATGCTTGTGAATAGATGAGTGAACACGTGGTCATTTGGGGGAAGGGGTTAGGCGCAAGTTGGACTAGATAATAGTCCATCAGGCGCCTGGCCTGGTGAGACAATTAATATGAAGGGTGCGCCTGGAAGTGTGGTGGGCGGGCTTGTGGTTTCGGCTCCGCTGCATGTCTGCCTGCCGAGATCGGAACCTCTCCGAGTGGTCGGGGGCCGGGGGAGTGCTAGAGGGACCTTAGTGACCCTGGTCTCTGGGTCTTCTCCTAGGTGATCTAGATGTGTGTGAATGTGTTTTGTCTGCGTTTGTTCGTTGTTTTATGTTGTGTTTTGTGTTTTCCCTGTTCTTGCTCTGTCTTGAGTCGGCCACCCCCCAAAAAAGAAGAAAGAAAGGAAAAGAGGGAAAAAGAAAATAAAACAAATAAGAAAAGTGGGGATTGGACCTGATTAAATAGCTAGAAATAGATATAATTATATTTTAGAGCATTTGCATGCATACATACCAAACAAATATTTTCAATAGTTTGGAGTAGCGTACCAATAATTTGACTACTCATTTTCTCAGGTTCAATTGAGTGGATATTTGTGGAACCCAAACAATTCGTAAGTAAAAGTAAGCTAAAGTAAGTCACACCTTGAATAGCGCCTGTAGCGATAATTCATTATGGGAATATACAATTCCCAAGAACGTTATTATACCCTGCGGTCGTTAATATTCAAACCCCGGTACAGTGTGGTCTGAACTTACCTTATTTCAATATAATTTAGTTACCCAACAAAGAGTATCGTTTTCTTTCATTCTTCGTATCGAAAACGTTAGTTCATGACTAACTAAATATTAATGACATAGCCTACACAACCTCACACATACAATAATCACTTTACACACTTACATCTCATACGTACACCCCTTCAACCACATCGTTCCATGGAGTGTTGTGGCTTGCACCGAATGAACCAAGAAAACATATAAATCCCTCTCTCCCTCTCTCACTGTTTGGTGGAATATATGTTATATATCTACAAAGGTCCGTTGCTGTTGGACTTGATGAGCGGGATTTGTGAAGAAAAACACAGAGGACCATAATATCTTGTAAGCAACTATATTCTTATGCTTACTCTTGAATTAAATATAATAACTACTTCATATAATCTTATGGTCATTCTATAATATTACTTACCTGGAATTACTTGCTAAATCAAATGCACATTTGTAATTATATATAATTATATATATATATAATATTATGTATTGCCTTAATTCAACTAATTACTGGTGGGATCGATTTAACTAAATACTAGCGGGTTTATGTGACTATTTACTTGTACACTCACGCGTACTAAAAGTTGCTCAGGGGTGGGGTCTTCGTTCCCCTCCTCCACCATGGGCAGGTGGAAGGGGGGAGTTGAGTCAAAGTCTACCCCACCTTCCACCCCCAAACTATCCCCAACTCCCCACTCTCTTCCTTTGGCTGCTAGTTAGTGATTAGCAAAGTATGTTCTCATGTCTTATAAATTATAGCTAAGCCATCATTGCACACTCTTACAATTGTCAACATTTAAAATGTATTAGGAAATTAATACAATATGTAATTGTATTCTCAAAACGAGTCTATACATTCAACGTGAGTTACACCAATTTCGGCTGTAGGGTCTTCTGCTTCTCTCTCTCTCTCTCTCTCTCTCTCTCTCTCTCTCAACATGTAGACTACGAGTTCAGGTCATTGAAGTTTATTTTTAAATATTTAATGGGTTTGACAATGTGGATTATAGCTAAATATTTGGCTTCAATATAAATACAACACGCAACCATGGCTGGAAGTTAAAATTGAAATGGTTTCACAAAATTATAAAGATTGTTCTACCTGTAACAAACTTCCCTCAGAAGTTGTAAAATATTTCCTCAGTAGAACACTTCAAGAAGATAGTAGATAGTATTTTCCACACTGTAATAAGTGTAATAGGGGAGGTGTGGTGGAGTGGTCTTGCCACTGGCCTGGTAATCCAAAGGTCCCGGGTTCAAATCCCGATGTATCAATGGGAAGATATTATTGGGATGGAATTTGTGCTGTACCTGGTATCAGTGCAGTACCACAAGCCCACCGAAACGTCAATACAAAATACCCTCATTGTTCCCTGATTAAATAGCACTGTATGAATATTCCCATATTCAAAATATGCTATAGGGGTGCAATGCCTGGTGAGTTATCTGCTCAACAGGTGGCGTAGTGTGTGTGTAAGTGTGAGAGTCCGAGTATAGGGGGTGAGACAGTGAAGCACGGGAACGAGGTGGCTTCAGAGATGGTGTCGTTTCGGGCCATGAGTGAGCACCGTGCCTCATGTGAAGGCAAGATGGCAGGTGCTCGTTGTACTCTACGTGCTTCACATGTCTCACTCCCTAGACTGGAACAAGACCTCACGGGCTTCACTGTTCATTGTAAAGCGGTGAATGTTAAGGCTCTCAGCCTATGCCCGAGAGGAAGTAAGTTGGAATATAGAAAAAAAAAATGCACGTAGCAATGTTTTTCCTTCCACTTTGAGTATCTTTTCGGAATGGACCGCAAGGTCTTGAGATACAATGTTTGTAACTCCTTGTAACACTCACTCTCACTGTCTCTCACTTTCTACGACCAAGATTTTAATAATAATAATAATAATAATATTTATTCAGTCAGCAATTTACAGAGTTGGTACCACATAGTTTGTTACAAATATGACATGTACCAGCCTTGCATAATTCCAACTAAGGATAGCCCAATAAGGCCGTTAGGCGTATTTCCATTGGGGTCCTTGTGGGATTAGGTTAGCTGGGGAAAAGGGGAGGATAAAGAAATAGATACTTTAGAGAAAGTATTTCTAGGGGGTTATTTTAAGATACCTTACATCCTATAGTAAATATCAGTAATCCGTAATCAGTAATCATTTCAGTTTGGTTTGTCTATCTCTTATGTCGTATTTAGTAGACATAAGCTTGGTGCTCCCTTCTCGCAGCTGTCCGGTTCAGGTGTTCCTTCAGGCTACGTCTGAAGGAATACAGTGTTCTCTTTTCACGGACTGACTGGGGTAGGTCGTTCCAGTCTTTGATGGCAGTGAAGAAGCATGTTTGCTTACCCTGTCCTTGGATTCTCGGGACCTTAAAATTAAACATCATGTTTCTTGTATTATGTCCACTCCTCTCATTTGCTTTAACAAAATCATTCTTTAGATACTCTGGAGCTCTGTCATAGAACATTTTGAAGGCATTAGTTAGCCTGATTTGTTTGGCCCTGTCAGAGACATTGAGCATACCTAGTGACTGAAGTTGTTCCTGGCCAACATGTGATCTGGGTCCTAGGTTCAGCATGAACCTAACCATTTTATTTTGAGTGACCTGAAGTTTGTGCTGTGCTGATTTAGATGATGCAGAGTACCAGGATGACACAGAATAGTCAAAATGACATTGAACAAGCGCTTGGCAGAGGGTCTTTTTGGTCGCCGCGGGCAAGCATCCCACCTGTCTATACAGGTATTTTATACGTGCTCTACACTTACTCAGGATAGATTCCAAAATTGTTTCACCTGACAAACTCGCGTCCAGTTTCAGTCCGAGATATTTAACTTGTGACACTGTTGTTATAGGAATATCATTACAGTTGACCGAGAAGCCCACAATGTCTTTCAGTTTGCGTTTTGTTCCACATAAGATGGCTTCCGTCTTGCCCAGGTGAAGAGATAGTCTATTGTCCACTAGCCATTCACTACATGATGCTAGTTCTTTGGAAAGTGAAGCGGCAATACTTATTGGGTCTTTTCCTGAAACCAGAAGCACGCTGTCGTCTGCATACAGTAATAATTTACACGAGACGCTCAGTTCCATGTCGTTCACATAACAGAGAAAGAGTAAGGGACCAAGGATGCTTCCCTGCGGGACCCCACAGTTAATTGGCATAGGATCAGATATATTATCATCAATTTTGACTCTTTGGGTTCTACCACTAAGATAAGATTTAAACCAGTTCACAGACCCTATGCCCATAGCTTGTAGTTTATTACATAGGATATCATGGTCTACTGTGTCAAACGCTTTTTGTAGATCAAGAAGAACCATACCGGTGTAGTTACCTTTAGAAATTTCTTTACGAATGTGATCCGTTAAGTGGATGAGACAGGAGTCTGTCGAGTACATGCATCTGAAACCTGATTGAAACTTATAGAATAGATCATTTTGTTTGAGGTAGTGTCCAATTTGGGTGTATACCGCTCTTTCAAGGATTTTAGATACAATACATAATATGCTAACTGGTCTGTAGTTGCCAACTTCTAGTTTATTTCCTTTCTTGAATAGAGGGGTTACAATAGCTTCCTTCAGTTCAGCAGGTACTGTGTTGGTGTTAATTGACAAGTTGATGATGTGGGTTAGGGGGCCTGCTATACCAATGGCTCCATCTCGTCTAAGAGGTCTGAATGGGGTATATACCCCTTCATTTGTGTTTGTGGTGAATGTTGCCTTCATTCGATACACATAGAGGAGAGATGATGGAAAACTGTTTATTAAACCTTATTTTTTTGTTGGGGGTTTGTAGAGATGAGAGGCTGGGATCACAGACAGAGACAAAGGAGGAGAAAGTGAGAAGGCAAACACTGCCACCCAAGGGCTCGATATGCAAGCCTTACTATAAGTTAACACCGACTTTGATTGTAATTTACATCGAGTTCTACATTTAATTGCTTACAAAAATGAGTGTATAGGCCACGTAGAATGAAACATAAACCGTGTATAGTATGTATGGTATTGCATAAATGGGACGATCTGAATGAAATGACCAACAAAACAATCAGTAACAGTCGCAACACTATTCCTGCCAATATTTCCCTTTTGTCCTTTCCTTATTAATTTTGTTAAAAATGTCTGACTGCCGCAAGTTATTTGAGAACCTAGGATTATATCCTTTACCTTTGGATACCTTTGGATGTGTTCGCCGCTCTTCTAGCGGCACCAAGGAGCGCGACGCCCCTCGTTATGGGTGGTGATTTGGTGCAGTAGACTGTTTGAAGCGACAGCTCGCTCCCTTGCGAGGATGGGCTCGTCTAGCACTTTTTGCAGTTCGACATCTAGGGCTCTCTTGAAGTTGTCGTACAGGGCACGTTTATATGCATGGCAATGATGGTGAATATACTGGATGAGATTGGATTTAATTACGGTGTCATCATATTCAAATCACATTAAACCTTGGTCGTAGAAAGAGAGAGAGAAGGAGAGTACAAAGGAAATCAAGCAACAACAGTTCTAGTGACCCTTCTAGGCTGCTTGTCCTCCAAAACACTGAGGATCAAGTGTTCAAACAGTGGTTAAGAGTGGGTAAGGGAACATTGGAAAGGGAACTACTACCCTGGAACTAATGTCCGTGACAGGATTAGGAAGTTAGTAGGGGACAGATGGGTTAGTAACTGAGGGGAGGATAAAATAAAGTTATTCATTTACAAACGCAGTCAGTCGCGGGTTTGATGCGAGATATTTGTCTAGGCCAAGTTTAAATGAATCAACGGTGCTACAGTCTATAACATCTTGGGGGAAGTCCATTCAGAGAGAGAGAGAGAGAGAGAGACAGACAGAGAGAGACAGACAGACAGACAGACAGAGAGAGAAGCAGAAGACCCTACAGCCGAAATTGGTGTAACTCACTTTGAATGTATAGACTCGTTTTGAGAATACAATTACATATTGTATTAATTCCTAATACATTTTAAATGTTGACATTGTAAGAGTGTGCAATGATGGCTTAGCTATAATTTATAAGACATGAGAACATACGTTGCTAATCACTAACTAGCAGCCAAAGGAAGAGAGTGGGGGAGTTGGGGATAGTTTGGGGGTGGAAGGTTGGGTAGACTTGGACTCGACTCCCCCCTTCCACCTGCCCATGGTGGAGGAGGGGAACGAAGGCCCCACCCCTGAGCAACTTTTAGTACGAGTGAGTGTACATATATAGGCCTTTACGCAGTGAGAAAACATTTGGAATTTGTCAAAGAAAGGAAAGGCTCTTCAATGCTTGGTTGAGGGCCAGTAAAGTAACTACTTTTGAACAACTCTGTCATTTGGTTGAGCTTGAAGAAATTTTCCGCAAAGTTCCATATTCCTTGAAATTATACCTACAAGAGGAGAAGTTACTAATGTAAACAAGGCAGCCACTTTGGCTGAAAGTTACAGGTTGACTCATGGTGACTCATTTTTCAGGCAGAAGCAGAAGGGGACTTTCTAGTCTAGGAGTATTAGTGTCTCTAGCGGCAGTTTCCTAGGCGATGGTGGAACTCGCATTGACTAGGCCAGTTTTTTTACTGACTGGCGAGGAGTCTTGTGCATATCTGGTTGTTGCTCCTGTGGCTTCTTTCACAGACGGCGTCGCCCTTGGGCCAGTAGGGGGACGAATGTGAAATGGAGTACCCCATCAGTTCCGACAAGGCTGCCCAGATATGGCAAGAAAATTCTGGCTCATTGTCTGTGTGTAGGACGAAATTGGGGAAAACGTGGTTCAGCATGGAGTCGGCAACTGTTTTAGCACTATGATCCTTGACGGGGATCGCGATGAGGAATCTCGAATAAGTGTCTACAAACGTTTGTATGAAACAAAATGAGTTAAATGCGGGGAAGGGGCCTACTGTGTCAAGAGATAGGAGATGCAAGGGCATGGTGGCGGTAATGGTGCCGGAAGGGTCTGAGGTTCGTGATGTGGCTTTACCACCAGCGCAGGCAAGGCAAGATTCTACGGTTGTCTTGGCAAGGGGATTAGTGTGGGGGGGTACAGTAAGTAATTTTGAATGCTTGCAAAACTTTGTATAACCCAAGTAGATACTGTTACCGTAGTGAAAGAGTGCGAATGTTTCTTTGGCCTCGTCAGGGCTTAATACGATGTGGCCGGAACTCTCCTGAACTCTCCATTGATCTCCTCCTGCAACCTTTCCACCCTCCTCGCCACTCCACTTCCTCTCGCCTCGCTCCAGCTCTCCTCACCCACTTCTTTTGTATCCTAATTTTAGGTACCACTACATAATGGTCAGACAAACCCCCCCCCCCCATAATACCCCTATACACCCTAGCATCCAGCACAGATTTCTTCAATCGTTCATCCACACATAAATTGTATAATCAATCAGTGCCTATCGTTCCACCACTGTCTCATCCTTCTTCCTCCACACCACTTTCCATGTGTACCTGTGTATCATTTTGTGTCGAAAGAAGGTGTTGGCTATCCACAGCTTCCTCCCCACACATACGTCCACAAGTGCACTACCATTCCCATTCACCTCTGACAGTACACTCCACCCTCCCACCACTCCATCAAATTTCTTATCACACACCTTCCCATTCATATTTCCAATCAGAAATATTCTTTCACTCTTGCCAAACTTATCCAGGCGCGCCTCCACATTCACCCAGAACTCCTCTTTCTATCTTACAATTTCATCCTCTGTCGGAGCATACACACACACAACCACCCACATTTGTATTCCTACTTTCATTCTCACCCACACAATCCTTGAACCCACAGACCCATAGTCTCTTACATGCTCCTTCCATTTGTTACCTACAAACCTTCTTTCGCTCACTCACTCACTCCAGCACACACACCCATTCCACACTCCCACTCTCTCACATCTGTACCCCTCCATTTTGTCTGTTATTCCGCATACATCCAGCCTGGCATTCCCTAACACTTCCAGGACCTCTCTCTCTTTTGTGTAATCATTCAAGCCTCTTACATTCCAAGTCGCTATTCTAAGATTGTCCATGGTAGGTCGAGGTTCGTCAACATTTGGTCCGTCCACATTCGAGGCTGTTCGTTATTTCATCGTTGCAGTAAGTATTTTTCACGGGTGGGGGTTCGCAAGCCCACCGACCAAACCTCTTTAGTCGCCTTTTACGACACACAGGAGGCATGTGGAGCATATTCTATTCCCTTACTTCCTGTTTTATTAAATGATGAGGGAGACAAAACTACAATGGGGTCAGGTACAACTTTTCCACCTGCAATATCATTCCCTAACAGAAAGTTCACTTCTTTCACAGGTAGTGACTCTTGAACTCCTACAGTGAAGTACCCACTAGCTAACTCAGTATTCAAATAAACCCTAGCTAGAGGAACAGTAATACACCCACTAACTCCATTGATCCAATCCAATTGGGCCAAATAAAAGTCCTTTAAATCAAGCACCAGACCTTGTAACATGAGGCTATGAGAGGCTCCTGTGTCCCTAAGTCTCTGTGTCCCTACATGAATGGGATATTTAGTGAAAGTGTCAGATAAAGACACTGTTCCTATAGAACGAAAGGGTTGAAACTGTTCAACATAACAGCTAGGAAGGTCACTACCAGCTAGAACACTGTCTTTGAGGATCTTTGGACAGGCACTCAAAACAGTATGTTTAGAAGTGTGGTTAGAACTAGAAGTAGCTGGTTCACTGGTAGGCGAATTAGAAGGAATGCTAGAAGTAGCCAGAACTTGTTTTGTGCGTCTTTCCCTGCCTTTAGGCTTAGGGCAGTCCCTAATGTGATGACCATTTTGTTTATAATAAGCACAAATCAAAGTAGGTTTGAAAGAGTTTGGGGTTTTACCTGGTTCAGTCTTACCAGATACCGTGCTCCAAGAAGTAACCCTATTAAATGGCTGGGAGCCACAAGAACCATTCCCATCACCTGTTACACGAGTTCCACCATCGCCTCTGAAACTGCCACTAGAGACACTAATACTCCTAGACTAGTCAGTCCTGTTATGCTGGCCAGCTTGCCAGAATGTGCTCGGGACTCGCTAGCGCTCGCTAGGGCAGTGATATGGGCTACAATAATCGTAGACGATGTTCTTTCTTTCATAGAGTACATGTTGTCACAGACAGATCAGTGGTGATCTTTATTCTTGTCTGTGACACTTAGAAGTATTATATATCAGTGCTAGAATATAAGATGCATGGTGTGAAGTTAAGGAGAGAGAGAGTGGGGTAGGCAGCGTGGTGGTAGTATGTGCGTGTGTATGTACGTTTGCCTCCCGCGCTAGGTAGGAGTCTCCCACGCCCGTGATTGGCCGGCGGCCCTGTCGACGTCATAGAATGCTTGCTCTTCATGACATAGTCGTCTGTGATTGGCGGCTGCGGTCCTGGGACGGTGGTGCGGGCTCCTATCCTCGCGTCTCCTGCAGAGCTAGGCTTGGTGTGCTAGGTCCTACATGTCCCTTGCAACCTGTCTCCCATATAACCCTCTATACTACTATCTCTCTCTCTGAACTTCTTCGGTTTCATACTTCTCTCTTTATTCAATTACTTATCCCTTCTGGTTCTGCATACGACTTCCATAGTCGGCCAGTCGTATTACCAGCACCAGCTCTCCATATATGTTTGCACTAGTTTTAGGGATTATTAGAGTCATAGTCAAATGGTACCATAGTGTTGGGGTGCTCCTAATTATTGAGCTGTTCTCTCTTATTATTTAATGCTAGACAGTGGAAGGTATCTTTGGTCGTTGTCTGAGTTATGTATGTGGCAAGTCAGAGCCTGTACAACATCGACGAAGCTAGCTAGCCTGTAACCCTTGTGCATATTTTCCTTTGCGAGTGTAGCAGTATACAAGTGAAGGGCTCTTGCCTAATCTCACCTGCATACTTGCTACCTCATTTTGTTGACCTTTGTGGAGCGCCATGGTAAGACCAGATACTTGAGATCTGGACTTACCAAGAGAGCCTCCAAGTCACTTAACGTAACATAAGGGAAATCTGTTCAAGGGGAGACAGTAGGCTACGAGCATGCTTGCGCTCTGCCTAGTTTCTTAGTACCTTTTTATGCCACTGCTAGACTTTATTAGTGAGAAAGACAGCATTGTGTTTATTAACTTTAATTGTGTATGCTTTAGGAATTATTCACGCCTTATTTTAGCCTAGGTTGATGCATAGTGCACAACCCAGTTTGGCTGTTAAGTTGGCTAAGGAAGTACTGTTTTGAGTGGCGATTATTAGTGCTGTCACAGAGTTGTTGCACTCCCTTGTTTTATATATATATATCCTACTTATTGGTGTATTTAAGATACACGCTTTGGTGTCCTGCCCCTGCATTATTTCTGTTCTATATTAACGAGCATCTTAGAGCATCAGACGTTTTCAGAAGATTCTTTATCTTATTGCTGTAGGACTAGACTTCCAGTGTTTTCATAGAGCATTGTAGAGTTTAGTGTTGAGTACAGACTCACACTAAAGTTAACGTAAGCATATACTCCTTTATTAAATCTTATCATAGTTTATTCAAGCATTGTTATTACTTAAGAGCACTTTATTAACGTAAAGTACTACTGTTGTGAGTAGGCTTTGCCGTCATCGGTAAGCCTTTGTAGAAGTGCACTAAAACCCAGTTAATTGATACCCCGTTATCCAGTAGATTAACTCTGGAGGGTTTTAAGTGTTTTGTTCACCGGCGTAATAGTTCGAGGGTTTGGAATTAGCGTACCATTGTTGCAGATATAGCCTATCATCTAGTCCAATACTGAGTGCCCTTGTTTATTTCGTAGTGCCGGTCGTAACAGTCCCCTTCTGCTTCTGCCTGAAAAATGAGTCGCCATGAGTCAACCTGTAACTTTCAGCCAGGGTATCTGCCTTGTTTACATTAGTAACTTCTCTCTCTTGTAGGTTAGGTATAATTTCAAGGAATATGGAACTTTGCGGAGAATATCTTCAAGCTCAACCAAATGACAGAGTTGTTCAAAAGTAGTTACATTACGGTCCCTCAACCAAGCATTGAAGAGCCTTTCCTTTTCTTTGACAAACTCCAAATAGGATTGTGTCTCTTCCTTCTTTAGATTACGGAAATTCTGTCAATGAGTCTCAGGAACCTGGTCACAAGCCTCCAAGATCGTCTTTTTTAGATGATCATAAGTTAGTGACATAGGTTGATTTTGTAAAAAGTTAATAGCCACATCTAGATGGCTATTCCTCCCTTGATTTGGCCCCCAGGATGGTTGTGGGGCAACAATAGATTCGTCTACAGAGTCTTGTTCATGATTTTTTTGTTTTCTATATTCCAACTACTCCCTCTCGGGCATAGGCTGAGAGCCTATACATTCCACCCCTCAACACGGTGAAGCCCGTGAGGTCTCGTTCCAGTCTGGGGAGTGAGACATGTAAAGCATCCATTCATGGCTCGAAGCAGCTCCATCTCTGAAGCCACTGGTTGCTTCGTTCAAGTGCTTCACTGTCTCACCCGCCAGACTCAGACACTCACTCTCAGAGCGCCACCTATTGAGCAGTGAACTCACTAGGCATTGTCCCCCTGTAGCATATTTTGAATATGGGAATATTCATACAGTGCTATTTAATCAGGGAACAATGAGGGTATTGTTTTGGCATTTACGGTGGGATTTGTGGTAATGCACTGATACTAGGTACAGCACAAATTCAATCCCAATAATATCTTAGGCGTAATTGCCGAAAAAATTTGTCCACATCTTGTGTGGTTTCTTGTGCCTTGTTGGGAATAGGAGTAGGGCAAAGTTTAAATCCCTTTGCAAGTATGGATATTTCCTCATTGGTAAGTACATGGGAAGATAGGTTTACTACTTTTGTTTTTAATGCGGATTTTTCCTCCACGTTCCTACACGTTCACAGTTAATGATCACATGGATTGCAATACAACAAACTGTGTATATGTGATAAAATGTGAAGAATGTGACAAAATATACATAGGGGAGACCTCCAACTTTAGATTAAGAACAAATATTCATAAAAGTCACATAAATAATAACGAAGGTCTCTTTGTGAACAAACATATATCGGTTTGTAATAATGATAAAAATAATATATATGTTTTTAAAATAATGCCCTTTTACAAAGTGAAACACGATGACGAGAAAGTAAGAAAAGAAAAAGAGTCATACTTCATAAGCAAATTTAACCCTGAACTAAACAGGGATATGTTCAGTTAATATTCACACAACTCGAACTTATGAAGATGGTTCGAAAGAAATGATACCATGTTTTCCTTTCGACTTTTCTCGATATTATATGTTTAAAAGTTCAAAGCTTCCTCCACAACCAAACCCCATTATGACTCGAATCTAATAAGGCGATCCCATATAAGTAAACCATGAGACTTGTCCCGAAACAATTTGTTTGTGTATACAAATAAAATTAATACCGAATCTGGACACTAGAATGCAGCCACTACACTTTTGCCACTATAAAAGCAGGAAATTTCACCACCGATCTCAGTCCTGCATTAGAAGCCACTGAGGATCCACCAAGTGGAGAAATGCATTTGGCAACATTTTAAATAGTGGCAGCATTCTTTTAATAATTATGAACACAGATTGGAGTTCTTATTAAGGGACTTCATTCTAAAAGCACATTTTATAGTTTTCTTTTTATTCCTCTGTTTTTAAGCACTGAAATCTTCGCAAGAAGTTTGTCTTTTAATTTATGTTCCTGGCAGAAATCTTTAAGTTATTTTGTATTCTTATATTTTTATTGTAAGCATTGAAATCTTCGCAAAAAGTTCCAATTTGTTTTAATGTTCCTGGCTCCTGCTTGTAGACACCAACCGTTTGGAGGGTCTGTATTTTAATAAACGCGCATATTTAGAATGTTTCAAACATTCTAACCGTATTTTATGATAGTTTTATTTTTCTTTGCTACTAATATAGTTAGTCATATATATATATATATAAAATCTATTTTTTATTAATTTCACCAAACACTTCCAATGAAATTAATGAAAGCATATAATTATGTGATTCACCGGGATTCAAACTTGGGTTATCACACACATATTTTTAGACACCTTAACCATTACACCACCAAGACGGTTGAAGGTTTATGCACACGCCTACGACGTATTATCCATTCTCGAATACTGGATAGTAATCTAGTCCTGTTCATATTCCCACCGCATTATGGTAGCCTAATGTTTAAGTGAGAGGACATTTCCTTAATTCAACTAATTACTGGTGGGATCGATATAACTAACTACTAGCAAGTTTGTGACTATTTACTTATACATATATAGGCCTTTACGCAGTGAGAACACATCTGGGAACATATTTCTGTCCAATGGTGTACTGTTTTAGCTAGACGTCTGTTGCCCAAAGCAATTAAAGACAGCTGATTATAAATCCAGTATGACTAAAGCTGAGGTAAAGAAGTGTGTGATTGATAAATTGGTAAATGATGAGCTGCTGCCCCTTGAAGCCTATTGTGTATGCACTGGTGATGGAGGTGGTGTATCAATGTTTATGATGTTTATGATGGGCAAGAAAGAAAGGCTATTTCTACCTTAAAGGATAACAGCCAAATAGTGATGAAAGAAGCAGATAAAGGATCTAGTATAGTGATCATGAATACAGAGTTTTATAACCTGAAAATCATGGAGCTACTAGAAGATGGTGATACTTATACTAATATTCCCAGAAATAATGACCTATCAATAATAAATAAAATAAAAAAACTAACTTCACAATATAAAGATAAGCTAACAAAGAAGGAAATTTCATGCATAACAAATGTTGATTATAAAACTAACAACTTTTATGGACTTCCGAAAATCCATAAGTCTGAGCAAATAAAAAGTGAAATAATAAAACAAAATAGCAGCATTGTAACCTTAGAAAATCCATCAGACTTAGTCTGGCGTCCCATAGTAGCAGGACCAGCATGTCCCACACACCGTTTAAGCCACGTATTGGATATTTTATTACAATCCTTTGTGAAACTTGTCCATTCCTACATGAGAGACTCGAGTGACTTATTAAATAAACTCCCAACCTCGCTCACCAACTCTGAAATGTTCATAACTTTTGACGTTGTTAGCCTTTACAGCAATATTAAGCATGTTCTGGGCTTCCAAGCCATACAGGATTGGCTAAGAAAATTTCCTACAACTCTGAATGAACGATTCGATTTGGACTTTATTATCGCTGGATGCAAACTAATCCTAGAAAATAACACTTTTGAATAATAATACAAACAAATACTAGGCACAGCTATGGGAACTAAATTTGCACCTGCATATGCCACGCTAGTTTTAGGTTATCTAAAAGAAACGCTGTATGATAATTTGTCCAAAATATTTACTATAAATATCACATCTAAAATAAAGAAAAACTACTACAGATGTCTTTATGACATTCTATGCATATGAGATTTGGAGAGGTGACATTAACTTAATAGAAGAGGAATTACAGAAATTAGACGGCCGTGTAACTTTTAAATGTGACCAATCTGGCACTGAAGTCACCTTCTTGGACGTAAACATTATCAAAATAAATAATTTGGTTCATACGGATATTTTTGACAAACCCACTGACTCTCACCAATATTTAGACTTCCATTCAAATCACCCACGGCATGTGGAGCCTAATATCCCCTATTACCTGGCTAGAAGAAAATTCACACTAAGTCTCCAAACCTGAATGGAGAAACACTCGCCTAAACGAACTTAATATGTTTCTAAGATATTGCAATTATCCAGATTTGTTGATAAATAATGGCATTAAAAGAGCTTTACAAATACCACTCGACCAACTCAGAAGTCAACAACCAAAAGAAAATTAAAGTAACAATTTGTTATATTTCAACATACAATCCAAAGTGTGAGGACCTAGCAAAACCAATAAGATGCACACTTGAATTCTTGCAAAAATTTCCCCAAACAAAAGAAATTTACAATAAGTGTAAATTTATCAAATCAAAGAGACAACCTCCAAATCTAAAAAATCTAACAAATGCAAAACGAACTTCCAATAATTATTCGGTACAAAAATGTAATAGCAACAAATGCAAATTATGTCTAAACATAATAGAGGGCAGCACATTTAAATTCAACGACTACACGTTCACAGTTAATGATCACATGGGTTGCAATACAAGAAACTGTGCATATGTGATAAAATGTGAAGGATGTGACAAAATATACATAGGGGAGACCTCCAACTTTAGAACAAATATCCATAAAAGTCACATAAATAATAACGAAGGTCTCTTTGTGAACAAACATATATCGGTTTGTAATAATGATAAAAATAATATATATGCTTTTAAAACAATGCCCTTTTACAAAGTGAAACACGATGACGAGAAAGTAAGAACAGAAAAAGTCATACTTCATAAGCAAATTTAACCCTGAACTAAACAGGGATATGTTCAGTTAATATTCACACAACTCGAACTTATGAAGATGGTTCGAAAGAAATGATACCATGTTTTCCTTTCGCCTTTTCTCGATATTATATGTTTAAAAGTTCAAAGCTTCCTCCACAACCAAACCCCATTATGACTCGAATCTAATAAGGCGATCCCATATAAGTAAACCATGAGACTTGTCCCGAAACAATTTGTTTGTGTATACAAATAAAATTAATGCCGAATCTGGACACTAGAAGGCAGCAACTACACTTTTGCCACTATAAAAGCAGGAAATTTCACCACCGATCTCAGTCCTGTATTAGAAGCCACTGAGGATCCACCAAGTGGAGAAATACATTTGGCAACATTTTAAATAGTGGCAGCATTCCTTTAATAATTATGACCACAGATTGGAGTTCTCATTAAGGGACTTAATTCTAAAAGCACATTTTATAGTTTTCTTTTTATTCCTCTGTTTTTAAGCACTGAAATCTTCGCAAGAAGTAGTTATTTTTTATCCCTATATTTTTATTGTAAGCACTGAAATCTTCGCAAAAAGTTCCAATCTTTTTATTAATGTTCCTGGCTCCTGCTTGCAGACACCAACCGTTTGAAGGGTCTGTATTTTAATAAACACGCATATTTAGAATGTTTCAAACATTCTAACTGTATTTTATGATAATTTTATTTTTCTTTGCTACTAATATTGTTAGTCATATATACTGTACTGTGTATATATATATAAAATCTATTTTTTTATTAATTTCACCACATCACCAAACACCTACGACGTATTATCCATTCTCGAATACTGGATATTAATCTAGTCTTGTTCATATTCGTATTATGGTAGCCTAATGTTTAAGTGAGAGGAAATTGCCTTCATTCAACTAATTACTGGTGGGATCGATTTAACTAACTACTAGCAAGTTTATGTGACTATTTACTTATACATATATAGGCCTTTACGCAGTGAGAACACATCTGGGAACATATTTCTGTCCAATGGTGTACTGTTTTAGCTAGACATCTGTTGCCCAAAGCAATTAAAGACAGCTGATTTTGGAGTTGCTCATAAATCCAGTATGACTAAAGCTGAGGTAAAGAAGTGTGTGATTGATAAATTGGTAAATGATGAGCTGCTGCCCCTTGAAGCCTATTGTGTATGCACTGGTGATGGAGGTGGTGTATCAATGGGCAAGAAAGAAAGGCTATTTCTACCTTAAAGGATAACAGCCAAATAGTGTTGAAAGAAGCCGATAAAGGATCTAGTATAGTGATCATGAATACAGAGTTTTATAACCTGAAAATCATGGAGCTACTAGAAGATAGTGATACTTAGATCAATAATAAATAAAATGAAAGAACTAACTTCACAATATAAAGATAAGCTAACAAAGAAGGAAATCTCATGCATAACACATTTTGATTATAAAACTAACAACTTTTATGGACTTCCGAAAATCCATAAGTCTGAGCAAATAAAAAGTGAAATAATAAAACAAAATAGCAGCATTGTAACCTTAGAAAATCCATCAGACTTAGTCTGGCGTCCCATAGTAGCAGGACCAGCATGTCCCACACACCGTTTATGCCACGTATTGGATATTTTATTACAACCCTTTGTGAAACTTGTCCATTCCTACATAAGAGACTCGAGTGACCTATTAAATAAACTCCCAACCTCGCTCACCAACTCTGAAATGTTCATAACTTTTGACGTTGTTAGCCTTTACAGCAATATTAAGCATGTTCTGGGCTTCCAAGCCATACAGTATTGGCTAAGAAAATTTCCTACAACTCTGAATGAACGATTCGATTTGGACTTTATTATCGCTGGATGCAAACTAATCCTAGAAAATAACACCTTTGAATATAATACAAACAAATACTAGGCACCGCTATGGGAACTAAATTTGCACCTGCATATGCCACGCTAGTTTTAGGTTATCTAGAAGAAACGCTGTATGATAATTTGTCCAAAATATTTACTATAAATATCACATCTAAAATAAAGAAAAACTACTACAGATTTCTTTGACATTCTATGCATATGAGATTTGGAGAGAGGTGACATTAACTTAATAGAAGAGGAATTACAGAAATTAGACGGCCGTTTAACTTTTAAATGTGACCAATCTGGCACTGAAGTCACCTTCTTGGACGTAAAAATTATCAAAATAAATAATTTGGTTCATACGGACATTTCTTACAAACCCACTGACTCTCACCAATATTTAGACTTCCATTCAAATCACCCACGGCATGTGAAGTCTAATATCCCCTATTACCTGGCTAGAAGAAAATTCACACTAGTCTCCAAACCTGAATGGAGAAACACTCGCCTAAACGAACTTTCTATGTTTCTAAGATATTGCAATTATCCAGATTTGTTGATAAATAATGGCATTAAAAGAGCTTTAGAAATACCACTCGACCAACTCAGAAGTCAACAACCAAAAGAAAATTAAAGTAACAATTTATGTTATATTTCAACATACAATCCAAACTGTGAGGACCTAGCAAAACCAATAAAATGCACGCTTGAATTGTTGCAAAAATTTCCCCAAACAAAGGAAATTTACAATAAGTGTAAATTTATCAAATCAAAGAGACAACCTCCAAATCTAAAAAATCATCTAACAAACGCAAAACGGACTTCCAATAATTATTCGGTACAAAAATGTAATAGCAACAAATGCAAATTATGTCTAAATATAATAAGAGGGCAGCACATTTAAATTCAACGACTACACGTTCACAGTAAATGATAACATGGATTGCAATACAACAAACTGTGTATATGTGATCAAATGTGAAGGATGTGACAAAATATACATAGGGGAGACCTCCAACTTTAGATTAAGAACAAATATCCATAAAAGTCACATAAATAATAACGAAGGTCTCTTTGTGAACAAACATATATCGGTTTGTAATAATGATAAAAATAATATATATGCTTTTAAAATAATGCCCTTTTACAAAGTGAAACACGATGACGAGAAAGTAAGAAAAGAAAAAGTCATACTTCATAAGTAAATTTAACCCTGAACTAAACCGTGATTTGTTCAGTTAATATTCACACAACTCGAACTTATGAAGATGGTTCGGAAGAAATGATACCATGTTTTCCTTTCGCCTTTTCTCGATATTATATATTTAAAAGTTCAAAGCTTCCTCCACAACCAAACCCCATTATGACTCAAATCTAATAAGGCTATCCCATATAAGTAAACCATGAGACTTGTCCCGAAACAATTTGTTTGCGTATAAAAATAAAATTAATGCCGAATCTGGACACTAGAAGGCAGCCACTACACTTTTGCCACTATAAAAGCAGGACATTTTACCACCGATCTCCGTTCTGCATTAGAAGCCACTGAGGATCCACCAAGTGGAGAAATGCATTTGGCAAAATTTTAAATAGTGGCAGCATTCTTTTAATAATTATGACCACAGATTGGAGTTCTCATTAAGGGACTTCATTCTAAAAGCACATTTTATAGTTTTCTTTTTATTCTTCTGTTTTTAAGCACTGAGATCTTCGCAAGAAGCTTGTCTTTTAATTTATGTCCCTGGCAGACATTTTTTAGTTATTTTGTATCCCTATATTTTTTATTGTAAGCACTGAAATCTTCGCAAGAAGTTTATTTTTTTTGTTTAATGTTCCTGGCTCCTGCTTGCACACACCAACCGTTTGGAGGGTCTGTATTTTAATAAACACGCATATTTAGAATGTTTCGAAACATTCTAACCGTATTTTATGATAGTTTTATTTTTTTTTGCTACTAATATTGTTAGTCATATTTTGTTCTTCCATTGGTATTTGCGGTGTCTTACTGCACCCCTTTTTTTTGCATATATATACTGATTGTGTTCTTGTTTTGCATATTTCATATTTTTTTGCTCAAAGCTAAATCCTATGACGTGCCACCAAAATGGCACAACAGATCTTAAAATGTAAAACAAAAAATGGGACTATACATAGTCAAACTAAAGAGGCGATCGTCTTACACTATCAACACCAATTGGTTTCCTAGAGCTTCCATAGTTGAACAAAAGAATCTTCAATAACTATTAGCCTGAATACTTTAAAAATAAAGATATTGCTACTAAATAGATTAATACGTTTATGTTTCTGCTATCATTGTATACTTTTGCCGCATTGGGAAAGTCATTAAGCATTGTTATAAGATGTCCTCTACTTTATATTGTGACTTAAGCCTACTGAGCTATAACCTTATTATATAATTAAAGTTAAATCAGAACGAATACAAAACGATCCTGAGATATTAACTAATCATCTCATACATCACTTATTATTTTGTTTAATTGTAAAATACGTTATATCTGTTTATAAATACAATTCCAATTTATGTGACTTTGTTATATTCCCTTACCATCTATTATATTGATTAAGTAAATGTCTTGCAGTAATAAGAATAAATAAGATAATATGCTAACAAGCGAATAATAATAAATTAAGAGAATAATGAGATAAGAGTGAAGCATAATATTTAAAGAGCTAAATTACTTGTATATGAACAGATCTTAATAATTTGTATATTCTAATTAAAATCAAGAGTTCTTAAAAGTCCTCACTTTCATACCACGCTTTTTTCTATCGTAATTAGTAGCCTACTGAATATTAAGCATTGAAATAAATTCTATATGACTTGAAATGGTTTCAAGATTAATCGTAATTGTAGTGTATCCGAGTATAAAGATAAATAGTCCAAACAGCTAAAAGGAAAGCAAGTAACAACACAACACTTTAACAATTTAAGTTCTATTGGGCTTCAGCTGTCTGATACCTTTTCATATTGTCTGTTCGGTCTAGTTTCATTGAGTTGACCAATTCTGAACCAAGATACGTAACAGATAACTGGCAACCTTGCCAGGATTCGATTTCTAAAAGTTTCCCTTAGTTGTTTTACTGTTTCACTGCTTAATAATTAATAATGCTTGTAATAATTTATAACGAAGATACAGGCAATGATATTGACATCCTGTCAAAAGACGAGCTAAAAGTACTAGCCTCATATCTGCAGTTAACTGTCTCGTACATGGCGAAACCAGAAATGGCACAGTCCATAAAATCAGAACTATTTGGGATTCATGGCACTGAGGGCGGTGAGCGTAACGGAGTACCTGGTGGGGATTCAGTGATACTGTGCAGTTTGGTGAAAATTTACCAGCCGGATTTACCCCTGAACGGTACCAAGAGCTAGCTAGCTTAAATGCTGCCCAAACAGACACTCCGGCACAACTAGATTTGCAACGAACCCAGCTAGATCATCAGTATCGCTTGGCCCAATTAAATGGTCTAGATCATTCTAATGTTCCTGTGATTGTTCCCCCTCCGGGATTAACTATGACTAGTGTGATTCCCCCATTCACTGAGGATAATGTTTAGGACTTTTTTGTTTTGTTCGAGGAAGTTGTTGGGTAATGTGGTGGACGAGAGATCGTTGGTCTTTTATGTTTCAAACCATTTTGACAGGACAGGCTCGTGCTACTTACATTTCAGTAGAGTGTGAGGTTCAGCAAGACTATGACAGCGTCAAAGCAGCTATCTTAAAAACTTACCAACTACAGCCTGAAGCTTATAGACAAACTTTCAGGAAGACTCATAAGAAATTTGAAGAAACTCATACGGTGTTTGCCAGGACTATGACCAAAACCTTACATAACTGGATCAAAAGTAAAAATGTCACTAATTTCAAGGGTCGGAAAGAGTTAATCTTGCTTGAGAATTTCCTATGGGAATAGATTCAGCTGTAGCATATCACATGAGGGAAAACAGTTGATAATCTTGCCGAAGCTGCAGACATGGCTGATACCTATGTACTAAACAACAAATTCTGTGGGGAAAAGCCCTATGATAATTGTAAGTTTTTCAATCACAAATCAGACAAATCCAGTCACTCTCAAAAACCTGTAGCGTCTCCCCATGCTAACCAAACTAAAAATGCTCCCCCAACTAAGAATGTGACTCCTGGTAATGATAACAGAGGTAGGGCCCAAACTAATACTAATCACGCTTATAAGGGGAATGTATCCCAGAAAGTGTGTACTTATTGTGGCAAGAGAGGCCACTTAGCTTATCAATGTTGGGCCAAGGAGAGAGCGGAGAGATCGGGGAAAACAGTAGCCGCAGTTTCTGACTCTCCAAATAATCAAAGCCACCCAAATATGTCTTTGATGCAGAACTCCCGACCGAAGGAGTACCTAGCTACTAACGTAAATCAGACAGGAAATGGTGTAGTACCGTGTGTGGTGCAACCCGCAAGGGTTAAGCCGGTAGTAATATCCTCATCAGTCCAGGACAGTTACCGTCTCTTTATTTCATCTGGAAATGTGAAACTGAATGGTTGTGTACATGAAGTAAATTTTTTGAGAGATACTGGTTCTACTAGGACCCTCATGGTGAATCCTTATGCTGAATGCCCAACTGGCGAACCAGTAATAATGAGAGGTGCTAGAGGCCAATTTCCTGCTTACTTGGTGAATGAGAGATTGAGTGTGATTTGCTGAAGGGTGAAGCCTGTATAGCCTTGTGTAGGCCTCAGGATATCCCTATGCCTGGGGTAACACTCCTTTTGGGGAATGATGTGGCTGGTGAGAGATTCCGACCAGACTCAGTTTTGTCACTTTCCCCTGTTGACGAGCCGCTGACTGGTGAGCTTGAGAAGGAGATGCCTTAGGTTTTCCCCACGTGTGCTGTCACTCGCTCTATGGCTCGAGTAGCTGTTCCCTCTGATATAAAAGTACCAACTGTGAAAGTAGATGAAAGGAATGATAGAGTAGTGAATGATGCTCCAACTGTACCTGATGTTGAGACTGTAGTAGATCTGTCCGATACATTTATGGAAAATCTTGAGCCTAATGATAACCATGAAACCCCTCTTAATTGTCCTAGTGGCCTTGTAGAGTTACAGCGAGATGACAGAGTGTAAAGAGTTAGCGAACTTAGCTGCCAGTGCCGTGAGTGAAGAGGAGTGTGAGAAGGAGAGGGGTGATTGTTTTTACATAAAGAAAGGAGTTATGTGGCGTAGGTGGAGACCGCCACACAGACCTATTTATGACGGGGCATGGGACATACATCAGGTAGTCGTTCCTAAACCTTGTAAAGATATACTAGAAATGGCCCATAGTATACTCTTAGCAGGGCACTTAGGTGTGAGGAAAACCCTAGATTGCATTAGAGCCCACTTTCACTGGCCAGGAATGCATGCAGATGTAGTGGAGTTCTGTAGAGTTTGTCACACCTGCCAGATGACAGGAAAACCTAATCAAAAAGTACCTGTACATCCTCTGGTGCCCTTTCCGGTGTTCGAGAACCCTTTCACTCGGGTGGTAGTGGATATCGTTGGCCCATTGCCAAGACATCCCAGGGACATATTTATTTGTTAACTATAATGGACAGGCAAGTCGCTACCCAGAGGCCTTTACGAAATACTTCTGCTCAAATTCTTCACCAAAATAGGTTTCCCCCATGAAGTGCAAAGTGATCAAGGAACTAATTTCACTTCCAATATATTTCGGCAGTCCCTGAAGGAATTGGGTATCGAACATGTGAAGTCCAGCTCTACCACCGAGAGAGTCGAGGGGTTCTCGAACGATACCATCAAACATTAAAAGCTATGTTGAGAAAATATTGAGAAGAAACTGGAGGTGATTGGGATAAGGGGTACCCTTTCTTTTGTTTGCAACCCGTGAGGTTCCGACTGAATCTCTGGTCTTCTCACCTAATGAACTAGTTTTCGGTCACCAGGTACATGGCCCTTTGCAGTTATCACAAGCCAGGAAGGGAACCAAAATCTCCTAAAGTATGTGGCAGAGTTCAAAACCCGGCTGAGATCCTCGTGCGAGTATGCAGCCCAGAATCTGAAAGTGGCTAAAAACACCATGAAAGTATGTTATGACAAAAGAGCCTGTGTGAGAGAGTTTCAGCCCGATGACAAAGTCTTGGTTCTCATTCCCCTTATTGGCCAACCTTTATCAGCAAAGTTCAGAGGCCCATACAAAGTAAATGAAAAGGTGAGTATTACTGACTATTTAGTGGCTACCCCAGACAAGAGAAAGCCTAATCATGTGTTCCATATCAATATGTTAAAACCCTATCATACGGCCCATGACTCCTCTCCTCCAGATTCTCCTTCTGTGGCAGCAATAAATGCAAGAACCTGCGGACACCCTGGTGCGGGTGATAATGTTCCGTAGTTCTTACCCACAGATCTCTCAACAGACTGTCCCAGAGCCTGAAGGTACTAACTTTGACTTATCTTGCAGTCTCTCAAACTTTAAATGTAATTCTATAGCATGGAGGGAATTACCAACCAAATTATGTCATCTTCCCTCCGATAAATCTAACCAACTAATTTAGGTTTTATCCCAGTCTCCCAGTGTGTTCTGTGATACTCCAGGGTTCACCTCATTTGCCATACATGACATAGACGTTGGGGATGAAGCTCCCATTAAACTGTCCCGATACCGTGTCTCACCACATCGCATGATTATTCTGCAAGTTGAACTAGATTTCATGTTGTCAAATGAGTTAATTACTAGGGCCTTAAGCCAGTGGAGTAGTCCAGTCCCACTTGTGCCTAAGCCAGATGGGACTTACAGGTTTTGCATGGACTAAAGACAAGTCAATGCTGTATGTATATGATTTATTGAGGCAACAGCATTCTTAAGTATCTGTATGTAACACTAATATTATCTATATGCATACCTCCTTATATTAAACGTGTACCATAGTAATCATGTGCACTCACTTATATAATTGTACTGTATTGACTGCACATGGTAACTATGGGTATTTCATGATCTGCCCGCTAGGGGTATGTGATCAGATCGAGAGAGAGAGAGACTAGCCTACCAAAGGTCTCCCTGTACCCACTTCACTCCTGAATACAAGAACCTATTAACTTTTACCCAGTGTTTGACTTATCCCACCTCTTTGATAAGTACCTGGGGATCGTCTGGAAGCAGCCAGACCCAACATATACAAATGCGGTAACCAAAAACGATACTTATCCACTGCCACCGATTGATGATTGTATTGACCAGATTGGCACAGCCAGGTACATCAGTAAAATTGACCTTATGAAAGGATATTGGCAGGTACCTCTCACATCCCACTTTCTACTACGATGACTATTTGTTTTCGGACGGTGGAGTTCATCTGAACCAGGTGGGAGCAGCACGTTTTGGGCGTCTTCTCAACGATGCGGTGAAGGATTTTCGGAGAAGAAATCGACTCGGCACAGGACAACCAGGAAGGAGGACCGAAGACAGCGAGGGCGGCAACCTGCGAAGGAATTAAATGCTAATCTGTCAAGAACCGCGAATTTGGATAAAGCTCCACCAACACGACCCAAATTCAAAACCGCCAGGGATAACGACCGAGGACCGATGTCAGCCATGAATGTAAATGTAGATCCGACCAGAACCAAAAATTTGATTAAAGAACGTTCTGTGAGTTCTAAAACCGCAACTTTAAAGATTTTCTATGCAAACGCTCGTACCATACGCAATAAATTTTCAGATTTAGAGGAACTAGTGTTTACTGAAAATTATGATGTGATTGGTATAACAGAATCTTGGCTCAATACAGTAGATAGACTTTTTAGCAAAGTATTCACTTCCCGGTTATGTAATGTTTGAGAAAAGCAGAATAAATAAAAATGGAGGTGGCGTTTTATTTTATATCAAAGAAAGTCTTAACCCGACCCTCTTGTCAAAACCTCAAATTGTGAACGTCGACACATCTTTTGTGCTAATAAAGAATAATAAAGGTACAAAAATAATACTTGCATTAATATACAGACCTCCAGCTCAATCAGTGCAAACTGACTGAGAAATTTATGAACAAATTGCAGATGTAAGTAACTCACAAGATACCGTATTTATTGGCAACTTTAATTTACCTGTGACCAAGTGGGGCGATACTCTTACTTCACACTCCGGACATGACTTGTATACGAACTTGCAAGAGAGTTCGCTTTATCAATTTGTTCGAACACCGACCCGTGGTAATAACGTTCTTGACATTGTACTTGCAACAAAAGAAGAATTAATAGAGAATTTGAATGTTGGTGATGAATTCAGTAACAGCGACCATCGTACGATAACTTTCACTTTAAACTTTACTAGTAACGAACCAAATAGTAACATCGAAAAAGTCCCTAATTTCAAGAAAGCAAACTTTCATAAACTTAGAGCTATGTTTAAAGAAACTGACTGGAGCTTTGTAATTAACAATAACGACATAAATACATCTTGGAAGTTATTCGAAACCACTTACCTAAAAGCAGTGCAAGACTGCATACCATCGAACATATGGCGTCCAGGCCATAATAATAAGCCCAAATGGTGGAATAAAGATATTTCAAACTGCCTGCTTGCTAAAAAATTTGCTAATGATAGATTAAAATCCTCACAAAATGACTAAGAACAGGTGAAATTTGTAGAGCTACGACGCAAAGCCAAAAAGTTAATTAAACAAAGTAAAAAGACCCTTGAGTTACATATTGCGAATCAAAGTAAAACAAACCCGAAAGAATTCTATAGTTATATCAGGGCCGTGGTGGTCAAGTAGTGAGCACGCTCGCGTGTGAATCTGAAAGACCCGGGATCGAATCCCTGCCACGGCGGACATTTAGTGGGTGCGGTAGTACGTCCTAGCATGTTTCACATGCTTGCACCCAGTCAGGGGACATCCTGACGACGTATACAGACAAAACACACATAACAAAGCCACTCCAACACCTTCCTCTCTCTCCAACACCCCTTCTCCCCTCTCAACACTCTTCTCTGAGCTATTGCCGATAAAAATGGCATGTTCAGTCCTGTACAGAATCGTAAGATTCAGAGTCGTAAAGATTCCAGGACGAGCTCGTCAGCGGCGGATCCCCAGATCGACTGTGGTGATTGTCACCTAAACATCTACAAAACTAAAACTAAGAAAGAAAAAAGTAGTTACTTCAACTGTTGGACCGTTAGTCGATGAAAATGGAGAATACACCAAAGACGAAGTACAAATGAGTAATGCCCTCAATACCTTCTTTGCATCAGTTTTTACAACAGAAGACCTCAGTGATATCCCTACACCATAGCCGATTCAGATTGATAATTCAGATGTTCTAAGCAATATCACCATTACAGGGAGAGAAGTATTGAATTGTTTAGATAAACTCAAGGTAAATAAAACGCCTGGACCTGATACAATCTCGCCTAGAGTTCTAAAGGAAGCTAAGGATGAGCTCTCCAAACCACTGACATTACTATTCAATAAATCCTTGCAGTCTGGAACTATGCCTGATCAGTGGAAGATAGCCAACGTAACACCGATATTAAAAAAAGGCAGCAAATCCCTACCTAGTAACCATCGTCCAATTAGCTTAACCTCAGTTGTATGTAAAATGCTAGAAACGGTCATAAGAGACAGACTCGTAAATCACTTGGAGGAAAATAACATACTTAAAGATACTCAACACGGCTTTAGTAAAAAAGTTCCTGTTTAACAAACCTCTTGGACTTCTTCCACGATATCCTCAACCTCTACGATGAGAGTAAAGCTGTAGATACTATATACCTTGATTTTCAAAAGGCCTTTGACAAAGTTCCCCACAAACGTTTACTGCTAAAACTAAAAGCGCATGGAATACAAGACGGTGTGTTGAAATGGATAGAAAATTGGCTCAGCGACAGAAAGCAAAGAGTAGTCATAAACGGTAAGGCATCTAAATGGACCAATGTAAGTAGCGGGGTACCCCAGGGATCGGTACTAGGACCAATTCTCTTTCTAATTTACATCAACGACATAGATGAGGGTCTCACCTGTACAATCTCAAAATTTGCTGACGATACAAAAATTGCAAATAGCGTACTCTCAAAAGATCAAGTTGACGATATGCAACACAATCTAGATAAATTGTCACATTGGTCCCAAATTTGGCAAATGAGTTTCAATGCGGATAAATGTAAAGTACTACATATCGGATACCTAAATGAGAAAGCAAACTATTCGATGAATGGCACTCAGCTTAAGAATTTAAACCGAGAAACCGATCTGGGAGTAACAATATCGAGTAACCTAAAACAGAGTCAACAATGTTCAGAAGGCAAACAAAATAATTGGCTTTATAGGCAGGTCATTTGAGCATAAATCCAAAGACGTTATCCTAACCCTTTACAATTCCTTAGTCCGCCCTCTTCTGGAATACTGCGTTCAATGCTGGTGCCCTTATTACCAAAAAGACATAAACAAGCTAGAACGAGTTCAACGTAGTTACCAAAATGATACCTAGCCTAAAGAACAAACCATACGAAGAAGAGCGTCTTAGAGAATTAAATCTATTAACTTTAACCTAGCGCAGATTAAGAGGTGACTTAATTCAAGTGTTCAAAATCATCAAAGGCATCGACAATATGAACTGTCGTAAGTACTTCACTATCGACCAATCTAATTACACGCGGGGAAACGGTTGCAAAATTATTGGTAAATCTTTTAACTCACACGAATCTAAGAATTTCTTCTTCAATCGAGTTGTCAACTTGTGGAATGGGCTTCCCCGAGACGTTATAGACTGCAGCACCGTTGATTCATTTAAACTCCGCTTAGACAAATATCCCGCGACTGACTGCGTTTGTAAATGAATAACTTTATTTTATCCTCCCCTCAGTCACTAACCCATATGTCCCCTACTAACTTCATAGTCCTGCCACGGATATTAGTTCCAGGGCAGTAGTTCCCTTTCCAATGTTCCCTTACCCACTCTAAACCACTGTTTGGACACTTGATCCTCAGTGTTTCGGAGGACAAGCAGCCTAGAAGGGTCACTAGACCTATTGTTGCTTGATTTCCTTTGTACTCCCCGAGCAAGGGAGATTTCATGTTTTGTAGTGAATAATCAAGCCTTCTGCTGTGAAGTAATGCCTTATGGCTTGAAAAATGCTCTAGCTACCTTTCAGCGCCTAATGAATCAGGTGACTGTCAGCGCCTAATGAATCGGGTGACTGTCAGCGCCTAATGAATCAGGTGACTGAGCGAGTACCTGGATGTGTAGTCTACATCAATGAAATCCTGCTCTTTTCTTATACATGGGAAGAACATCTTAATAAAATCAGATTGCTTTTTTCCAATCTTGCTAAAGCAAATCAAGTAGTAAATTTAAAGAAATGCACCTTCATAAAGAGTACCGTCCAGTATCTTGGATATACAGTAGGACAGGGTCAGGTTGCACGTCCTCAAGCTAAAGTAGAATCAATTTTATATTTCCCAATGCCCAACAGTAAGAAACATATCCAAAGATGATTGGGTATTATAGGAGGTTTATTCTAAATTTGTCAAGGTTAACTGCACCTTTAACAGATCTTCTCCGTAAGGATATGAAGTTTGAATGGTCCTCGGAATGTGAGGAGGCTTTCTGTGCTACTAAGTATATTCTATCAAGCTATCCTGTTCTCTGTGCCCCTGATTTCACCAGATCTTTCTCTCTTATCTGTTGATGCGAGTAATACCGGGGTCGGAGCCATGTTGCTACAGGAGGATGACGTAAAGTAATGCATTCGGTTTGCTATTTCAGTAAAAAGTTAAATTCTGCTCAACGTAATTACTCAGTAGTAGAAAAGGAGCTGTTAGCATTGATTTTGTTACTTCAATAAATTAGTGTCTATGTTCAATCTGCCCCTGGTTCCATCTTTGTATATACTGACCATCACCCATACAATTTTGTGCACAAGTTCCAAAATAAGAACTAAAGACTGACCAGGTGGAGTTTGTTACTGCAGGAGTATGCCCTAGATGTAAAACATATTACGGGTGTTTAGATTATGCTGGCAGACTGTTTGTCAAGAGTCTAAAATGTTGTCATATATTTTCCTCCTCTTGAACTATTTTCTAGAGGGGGAGGTATTACATCTGGCGCTATCAAGATGTGTTACGTGACAGACCCCAAGCTGTGATCCGTGCCTGTACTACACCACATGGAGCCTTTTCTCTTTCTTTCTACCTGCCAACACCTGCGTACGTGACGAGAGAGAGAGCGCGCGCCTAGCTGTTTCCCGCCAAATTCCTTCTTTCTCACCGGCCTAAGTGACTTAGACACCTGTGTGAGGGAGCCGGGCGGGCGATGACGTAGTGACCCCCCCCCCTTTTCTCACACTACATGCAAGCAACTGTTATTGGCTCGCACCCCTGCCCCTCACCTGTAATTGGTCGACGTGAGCTGCCTGTCTGTGATTCGAAACGGCATGTGTATCCTAGCCTACGTGACTCAAGAACCAAGCTCTGATTGGACTAGTGTGGTGATGGACTCTTATATAAGGACAGATATTAGAGAATTAGAATGACATAGCTACAGAAATTTCACAAAGAAACGTGATGTCTCAAAGACTCCGAAAAAAGCCATAAAAATTCCACAAAGAAACATCACAGTTTGTGATGTCTCAAAGACTCCGAAAAAAGCCATAAAAATTCGCTGTGCCTCCCCTCAGGAAGCCAGCAAACTCCTCAAGTCAGGTCTCAAAGCCTTCCATGTGATCATACCACCTGAGTTCCTCTCTCCTGAATCATGGGTTAACCTCCAACAGTGTTTTAAGTGCTACCAGTATGGGCACATAACATCTACCTGTAAAAATGAAAAAGTATGCTCACGCTGTGGTGACGACCACTCATTCACAACTTGCTCCCTGAAATGCAATAATTGTAATGGCCCCCCACATTGCCATAAGTTCAGAATGCCCCTTCCGCCTCAATGTTCTCACAAACCCGAAAAAACTCAGACCTCTCCAACATCTTCCAACAACCCCCGCCCTCTCTTCTCGTCCCATCCAGTCACCAACATATCATATGCCTCAGCTGCCACCCCATCACTCCCCCCTCAATCCCTACCCATACCTCCTCCCCCTCCCACCCCCAACCTTCCTCCTCCTTCACCAGCTACAACCCACCAAACCCTTTCTTCAACCAAGAAATTCTTGCCAAAACTTCGGTGCTGGTAAATATAGCTCTCCATTTAACAGACCAACAAGTTACCCAATGTTCAACAAACTTCTCAATGACGGCCTCACTGCCCACAATCTCCCTGCTATCTCTATTCCTGAATCCTGGTACCAATTCAACAAAACAAAATCCTCTCAAACCCCCACAACCACCCCCAACCCTACAACCATCTCCTCCTCATCCTCTATCTCCTCCCCCACCTCAGCCACACCCTCTGCCAGCACCTCCACCTGGGGTTTAAATATATCAGGGCTCTTATTCATTGGACTAGTAATGGCATAAATGCTACAACGGAAAGCGCTAGATCCAACCTCTGATGTATATTCCCAGTGAACAAAGAACACAAATACTCTACAGAGTTCTATATGCAATAATAGGCTATCAAATTCTCAATAAATGTGCGTCTACTCTAGGCTTAATGTTATGTGAAAACAGCCTATTACTACCTATAACCGAAGGTGCTTGGTTATGGTATGCAAAGTAAGGTGGTAAGAGAAGTTACAGCTTACGTTACTTTAATCAATAAATGTCAGGCACTCCTGCATGAAAGAAAGTGCACTAAAGTCCTTCAACACTAACCAGGAATCTTCTTTAAATGTTAGATGCTATAAAGATGCTCGTATCGGAAATGGAACCCAAAAAGGGAGGCAGCGGAACAATGCTCGTGCAGGCTATGCACACAAAAAGGCAGAATATATAATGCCGTCGGAGCCAAGAATATCCTAAACACTACAACAATAATAATCGCCACAACACTGCAGTATTCCTATCAACAAAAAGAGCCTAAGTCGTTTGTGTCTCCATACATCAAACTAGGCTGCGAAATGCTTGTGTAATCATAAATGGGTATGCATAAAAAGAGTACTTGGTTTAATATACTTAATGTCTACTATAATTGATAAAGTCTAGATAGTCAATGATACGAGATACTGGTGCGCATGGCATGCTGCATAGCCTAGTGCAAATCTCAAGTCTGTGTGTCAAATATTACGTTATAGGGAAGGGTAGCTCTCTTGAGAAACCTTAATACCGAAGTATTAAGCGTTCTCCTGGCGTACCTGAAAGACAAACAACGAGCTTAGAACAGTGCAGAATGGTATAGGCAAAAAGCCCTCATTCGTGCAATCTCTACTCTCAATGGCACACAGACTAGAATTTACTCAATCAACTCCAGTTCTCAGGTATGTCGTGCAGCTTTTTCCTAAAGCCAGCACTCATAGGAAACAATACCTTATAATGTCAGACCCCTAGTCTAGCATTATCTAATCCAGCAGAACACTGATAATTATAGGAAGCGTTACTAAACTATATGAATGCCAGCCAATGCTTCGTGATCAACTTATCTTAACAACTAACATACATGGGTTATATCAGACCTTAACGCACAATACAACTGGCCAGCATGAAGCTGATTTTGCAGAGTTAACCAGAGGGGGTATAATATTAATAAAAGGTGGTGAAAGATATGAAAAAAGAGAGGTAGTGTGACGCATGTCCACGTGTGAGCATGCTGTACAGAACGCCTGGTCATGCCCCACTCTCGCTAGGATCGTCAGGGCAGGAACTTTGGCTGTAGTCTATGTAGGGTTTCCTAACTTAGTTCATGTGAGCCGTTGTACTATAAGTAATATGAATATGTATTTTGTTTTCATCTGAGTCAACAAGTTCTATTTTATATCATTAGTTATAAGTATTGTGTGTAAAACTTATTTGTAATGATGGGAGAAGCAGCAGCCACAGTTGGGGGTCAGTGGGTGCGCCATGCGGGAGGTGGGCCTAACTCACTAGCACTCCCCCCTCCCCTCAGTGCTAGGGGAGCCTTTGTCTATCCCAGAGGAGAGAGAGAAATTACGTAATGGTTGTCAGTGGGCGGTCCTTAGTAGTTCACGTTGGGCTCGCTAGAGGGCCGGGTATAAAAAGGGAAGTCTAGCCATTTTTTCGTCAGAACTCATTAGGCAGAGCGACTTCTCATTTCCCTTGCTAACTATATATATTCTTCTGACTGATGTGAACTTTCTCTACTACCTTACATTCTTATCTCCTCTTTTCCCTGCCTGTTTAACTTCCATGGTCCCGTTGGTGCAGAGCTATTCAGCCAACGTATTATCGCTTGAGTTATCACTAGATACTTGCCTATTAGATAGACTATTTTGGAAGAGTTAACTTAGAATAGGATTGATTTAGGTTTGTTGCACTTGTATATGTATTTCCCGGTGTGTTATTATTATTATTCCTGTTTTCTGCTGGTCTAGGTAATGATAGACTGGGGTAAGGCTTTTCTGTGTTGCGAGTTGTTGTTTGATGCAGTGGTTAAGCGATAAACCTGCATACTCGTTTCGGTTCAGTGAAGCCTAGGTTGTCTTCGCGGCTGACTGTGTTGAGTTAATAATTTACAGTGCGTGAGGGCAAGAGCCTAACCACCCTGTATTTTATTAACAGTTTGTTTTTACTTTGTCAAGGAGCCGGGAGAAAACCAGATACAAGGGATCTGGATTTCTCAAAGTGCACTTGTTAGTTTTAACGTAATACTTTAAACAGTTGTGAGGACTTCGCTAGGCTACGAGCCGTTTTTGCTCAGTCACTGCTACCTTTTGCCCACAGTACCCCAGCTAGACTTTACTCGATTAGTAGATACAGAATAGTATTGAAGCTTTCCTTATGTATGATATTGTTTATGCACTATTGATTTCATGTGTTGCACGCTTGGCTACTTTAGTGATTAGTGGCCCACGAGCACAATCCGAGTTGGCTAATGCCGTTGCATTTGCGGAGTACTTCTTTTTAATGTTTGCCATTTACTATTGCATATTCTTTTAATTATTCTTATGCCAATTTAAACCTTTAACCCTTAAAAAGCGGCCCACCACTTAAGTCGAGTTAAATAAAGCTGGACTATGTGGCGGCGCTCGACATAACTCGAGTGGCAATTTCAGCACGTAATGTGGCTGAGAGAGAGAGACAAGTGGTGGCAGGAGACTAGCGAGCGTATGACTGCTCCAGACCACCGCAGCGAATCTACTGACACAAATCTCAGCTCCCTCCTCCCTCTCTCACTCGCTACATACTCAATTATGTACCGAAAGTACCGAATTACCTTCTTTTTGCACTCGCGTTGCACGGTTATTGCAAGAAAACTATCCATCATACAAGGATCGTTATGGTGTCATTCGAAAGCTCTGTTTATGCCCTTTCAGGGATAGGTACTTGTTTTACGTTCTGGGTCTTATTTAGGCATGAAAAGCACGTAAACAGCCCTATTTTGGCTAAAAACACCCCGCTGGGCGGTACACATAAATAAACCGCATAGGCCGCTCGTAAGGTGTTAATAGTATTTAATTGCCAGTGTTTTTGCTTATTGAATTACTGTTCAAAATCCGATACGTACTTCTTACGAGCATCCGAGAAGCATCTAACTTTTTTCAGAAGATTCCTTGCTCGATGCTTAAGGACTATTAATTAACGTAACGTAATAGTGCCGATCCAAAGTAGAGGGTGGAGGACTTCTTAAGTTCTTAGTCAAGGGTGGATTACTTCGGCTTCGGCCAACACTATTCTTTGGTGTTGTTGTTTCTTACTTCATTATTAGATTGTTGACCAGACTAGATAATTCCTGTCTCTTTATTAGTCTGTTGTTGAACACTAGTACCGAGTTCTTGTATACCCCGTTATAGCAGATTGAACTCTGGAGGGTATTGGTGTTTTTTGTTCGGCTGGCAGTACTCAGGGGTTGGGATCGTGTGTTTTTGTGGGCAGCGGTACTCGAGTCCTGATTGAGAGCCCTTGTGTACCCGAGTGCCAGGTCGTAACAGTAGGCAGAGGAAAAGATTCTCAGGTGCGGAGCGGGGACAGGTAGCAAGGGATAAAGATGGATGCGTTCTAGAAACCAGATCTGAGGGAGAGAGTGGCGAGGAACCAGTATATATACCGGGACTAGTTTTCACCGCGCAAAGTACAGCGGTAACAAGTCCTCTAGCCACTAGCAAGGGAGCTAGCAGCATGGTAAGGACCTCTCAACCAACCCCCACGAGGCAGCCAGCCGTGACGTCATCGAGCGGGACAAAAACACTGCGCGCTCCCTCTCACTCTGTTCTACTCTCTCTCTCTCTCTCTCTCCCAGATCCCATCATTACTAGTTAATGATAAAACATATACTTTACAATTAAATATATAAAGCCTTGACATGGGTGAAAACAAAGAGCCTTTCTGGACTGCCCATGACACAAGCTTTCATATGAAATAAAGCACACTCTAATACATAAACTGTAGCCCCATCCACTGCCCTGGCGATCCTAGCGAGTCACTGTAGGACAAGCCATGCGGTTCTAACGGAGTGGTTAACGTCACACCCCCCCCAAGATTTTTCTCAGAGGCCCCAAGGCTCACAAAAATCTGATGGTTAGAACCCATGCTATATCTCCACTTCCCATCACCCAGCGGCAGTAAAAGATCTGGCACAGTTCTTCAACAAAACATTTTCCAAAATTATAACTCTCCCCAACACAATAGGTTAAATTATATGTAGTTATGCTCCTCAAGAGCGAGCTTCTCTAACCCAGCATTCTGAGAAGAGTGCAACTCAGAATTACTGCTATAACATACTGAAAAAATTCAACTATCAAAGAAAGAGTTTTTATTTTATTTTTATGTTTTTAATTTGTTTATTTCGGCTGCATTATAAGGGCAAGCCTAGTTTTTTCTTATATACCAAACGCTCAACTCCTGCTATACGACCCACGCTGGGCTACAACCGCGAGCCAACAAGCACCAAGCGCAAAATACTATTCAAACTAAAGCAGGAGGCTACCCGTGTGTCAATCTACCCAGGATCATATACCCTTGAACGACCATCTGCAACCACGTTATCACAACCGGCAATATGGCGTATGTCCAGGTTATATACCAGTAACCTTAGTGACCACCTGGTCAGCCTCCTATTCCGATTGTGAAACTGGTCCAAGAACTTGAGAGGGTGATGATCTGGGTAAACTACAACGACCGGACCATAGGCTGGAACATAGACCTCGAAATGCCCCAGCACAAGCACAACTGCCAGCAGCTCCTCCTCGACAACAGAGCAGCTCCCCTGGGCCGAATTGTACTTCTCCGAGCAGAAACTAACCGGATGCTCCAGCCCATCATCGTCCTTTTCCACAAGGACGGCACCAGCCCCCACACCACTAGCCTCCGTTGCTAGTTGGAAAGGTAGCCTAAAGTCAGGGGTCCTGAGGATCGGGTGAGTGCACAACAGGTTTTTTACTTCTCTAAACACCTTCTCACACTCAGGCACCCATTTGAACTTCTTATCCTTCCAGTTATCCTCCACCTGAGCTTGACTGTCCCGTTCTCCTTCTCCACCTTGACTGCTAAACGTCATCACAGGCACAGTGAGAGGCTCAGGGGGGTGCCTCCCATACTCCTTCATGGGATTAACATGACATAACTGATTGCGCTTCCGTCTGTCTGGAGTGGCTACCAAGTAATCCAGGTCTGATAGCTCCTCAACCACCCTATAAGGACCAGCGTACTTCACGGATAAGGGGTGACCTACAAAGGGCAGTAGAATTAACACCTCCTGACTCACGTGAAACTCCCAGAGTTCAACCTTGAGGTCGTACCTGTCCGGCCTGAGAGCTAGTAAAATTACGGCCAGCCAACTCCAGACTGCGCAACATCCGTTTTGGACTGTTGAGGACACACTTGAGCATAGAACAAGGTTTTTCTGCGACCTCCCATACTTCTTCAACCATATGGAGAGGCCCTCTGACACGGTGTCCAAAGAAGAGTTCATTAGGGCTGAATCCCAAACTCTCCCCAGGTACCTCCCGCACAGCAAACAAAACATGGCAGGCCAAGATCCCAATCCTTCCCACTCTCAAAGCAACAACAACGAAGCACAGATTTCAAGGCTGAGTGCCATCGCTCTAACACACCCTGGCTCTCCGGATGACACAACCCCAACAATCTCATGCTGCGGCATTGCTTGAACAAAGAGGCTAGAAGTGAAGTTGGGTCCCTGGACTGACTGAATCCCCTGCAGGTAACCATACCGGGAAAAATGCACTAGCAAGCTTCGGACTACCGTCTTCGCCGACCCATTTCTCATAGGGTACGCGTCAGGGTACCTTGTCGCTACATCTCCCGACTGTGCATCACTGTCCTCCTTCAACTCTTTCGTCTTTTTAAGCCCATCCTCTGCCTTTTCAGGAACAGTTACTGGGTCTTCTCCAGACTCGAAATGTGGTCCTAATAATGAGTCCCCGAGAAGGTCCGTTGATACTAAACTCTCAACCGCATCAACTTTCAACCCCTTCTCGGTACCCTTCCTCCGCTGATCTAAAGATTGCTGACCAGAATGTGACTCCCTGGATGCAGGATCTCCGGTGACAACACACGCCATAGGCTGCACCGGACACTTCTCAACCCACTCCTGCTCCTCCCTACTCACGTCGGCCGGCTTCTCGACAACGACTAAGGGTGGAGCCTCAGAAGTAGGCCCCGCAAAGTCGTTGCCAAGAAGGAGGTAGACGCCCCCAACAGGTAACTTCTCCACAATTCCTACATCCAGGTCACAAGTCACACCATCAACTTCAATCTTACAAGCGGGTATGACCTTGTCGCATTAACTCCCTGAACCACAACCACCCGCGCCGTATTGACAGGTTTACCAGTGAAATTTCTCAACAGTGTTTGCGATGCCCCAGTGTCACGCAAAATTCTCACCTCATGTCTTCTACCCCCCCACTCCACACAACCGAGTCCCCTGTGGTCACTAAAGGCATCACGGACAGGGAATAAGCCTTCCGGATCCTTCTGCACTGGCAGTGTATTTACCTCGGAAGAAATGCCTCTAACAAACTCCGATGTCCTCTTGAACACTCCAATGCCGTGAGCAAAAGACACGGCTGCCGGAGGAGGTCGACTAGGGCACTCATTTGCCTTATGACCCTCCTGGTGGCAACTAAAACACACAAATTTCGGTTTCGGCTTATACTGTGATGTAAAAGGCACCTGACTTTTCACATACGGTGTGGTGTAAGGTTTGGATTCAGTTTTAGTTTCATGGCTCTTCTGTTTAAATGTGTCATTGTTACGGAGAGTGGGAGGATAACGGTCCTTAGCATTTACATCGTACTTCTGTGAGGACCCGCAACCCCGAATCAACGACAGCCGTCGATCAGTCATTTCGACTAGAGTTCTTGGGTTTTTCTCCTTTAAGTTCAAAGTTAGATCACCGCCCGTGCTCTTAAAGAACTGCTCCAACATCATCAACTGCTTAATTTCATCAAATGTTGTGACCTTCTCAGATCGGAGCCAGTTCCCCATAGCATCGGACAAGTCCCGGGCGTGTTCCAAAAAGGTGCTATCTCTTCCCTTAGTTACACCCCGGAACTTCAAACGGTACGTTTCTGGTTGCAGTTCGTAAGCCCTCAGGACAGCCTCCTTGAGATCCTCATACACAATACATGCCTCCCTAGGTAACGCATCGTAGGCTTTAAGACTCTTGCCACTTAATCTAGAGGATACAAGTGCTGCCCATTTATTCTCTGGCCACTGGTGTTCCTGGCACTTCTTCTCAAAGCGTGCGAAAAATTCTGTTACCCCACTCCACAAACGCCGGAACCAGTTTCAATAAGTGCGAGACAGGCTGATCAGGAGCACGGTTACGGTTTAAAATTACTGGTGGTCCCCCCAGGGGCAACCCACCCTGATTAACCATATCATCAAACTGCTGTTCCTCCGTTTCGACATTACGTACCGTCTCCATTCTCCTCTGATCCGGTATAAGACATGATGCTCACAAAAATTTCTCACCACAATATTCAGAAAAGAAGCACCCCAAACTCTTATACCTCAATATACACACAAATTCTCGGAAATACTCAAGGGCTATACTATGTTGCAAAAAAAAAAAAATATTCTTGCTGATCCCCGCAAAATATTCCCCAAAACAACAAATGTTCCCTGCTAATAAATGTAGGTTCACCAAATCCTAGGTAAGGTCGCCATTTGTTACGACTGGGGTTTAAATATATCAGGGCTCTTATTCATTGGACTAGTAATGGCATAAATGCTACAACGGAAAGCGCTAGATCCAACCTCTGATGTATAATCCCAGTGAACAAAGAACACAAATACTCTAGAGTTCTATATGCAATAATAGGCTATCAAACTCAATAAATGTGCGTCTACTCTAGGCTTAATGTTATGTGAAAACAGCCTATTACTACCTATAACTGAAGGTGCTTGGTTATGGTATGCAAAGTAAGGTGGTAAGAGAAGTTACAGCTTACGTTACTTTAATCAATAAATGTCAGGAACTCTTGCATGAAAGAAAGTGCACTAAAGTCCTTGAACACTAACAAGGAATCTTCTTTAAATGTTAGATGCTATAAAGATGCTCGTATCGGAAATGGAACCCAAAAAGGCAGGCAGCGGAACAATGCTCGTGCAGGCTATGCACACAAAAAGGCAGAATATATAATGCCGTCGGAGCCAAGAATATCCTAAACACTACAACAATAATAATCCCCACGACACTGCAGTATTCCTATCAACAAAAAGAGCCTAAGTCGTTTGTGTCTCCATACATCAAACTAGGCTGCGAAATGCTTGTGTAATCATAAATGGGTATGCATAAAAAGAGTACTTGGTTTAATATACTTAATGTCTACTATGATTGATAAAGTCTAGCTAGAGTCAATGATACGAGATACTGGTGCGCATGGCATGCTGCATAGCCTAGTGCAAATCTCAAGTCTGTGCGTCAAATATTACGTTATAGGGAAGGGTAGCTCTCTTGAGAAACCTTAATACCGAAGTATTAAGCGTTCTCCTGGTGTACCTCAAAGACAAACTACTAGCTTAGAACAGTGCAGAATGGTATAGGCAAAAAGCCGTCATTCGTGCATGCTCTACTCTCAATGGCACACAGACTAGAATTTACTCAATCAACTCCAGTTCTCAGGTATGTCGTGCAGCTTTTTCCTAAAGCCAGCACTTATAGGAAACAATACCTTATAATGTCAGACCCCTAGTCTAGCATTATCTAATCCAGCAGAACACTGATAATTATAGGAAGCGTTACTAAACAATATGAATGCCAACCAATGCTCGTGATCAACTTATCTTAACAACTAACATACATGGGTTATATCAGACCTTAACGCACAATACAACTGGCCAGCATGAAGCTGATTTTGCAGAGTTAACCAGAGGGGGTATAATATTAATAAAAGGTGGTGAAAGATATGAAAAAAGAGAGAGGTAGGCAGAGGAAAAGATTCTCAGGTGCGGAGCGGGGACAGGTAGCAAGGGATAAAGATGGATGCGTTCTAGAAACCAGATCTGAGGGAGAGAGTGGCGAGGAACCAGTATATATACCGGGACTAGTTCAACCGCGCAAAGTACAGCGGTAACAAGTCCTCTAGCCACTAGCAAGGGAGCTAGCAGCATGGTAAGGACCTCTCTCAACCAACTCCCACGAGGCAGCCAGCCGTGACGTCATCGAGCGGGACAAAAACACTGCGCGCTCCCTCTCACTCTGTTCTACTCTCTCTCTCTCTCTCCCAGATCCCATCATTACTAGTTAATGATAAAACATATACTTTACAATTAAATATATAAAGCCTTGACATGGGTGAACACAAAGAGCCTTTCTGGACTGCCCATGACACGAGCTTTCATATGAATTAAAGCACACTCTAATACATAAACTGTAGCCCCATCCACTGCCCTGGCGATCCTAGCGAGTCACTGTAGGACAAACCATGCGGTTCTAACGGAGTGGTTAACGTCACACACCCTCTCCACATCCACCCTCAACTCCAAAACTCCTACTCCCAACTCTAGAGAAATCACAACCCAAATTACTCCTGCCGAGAACCCTTCCCCCCCCAAAGTAGACATGCCCATCCACACTCCTGACCCCACCAACAACCATGCCTCTCCCGTCTACCTCTATCCCCAAAACACCATCCATCCCACCTCAATCCCCCCTAAAACGCAAACCTAGCAGCCCTGCTGATGCAACCTCTCCCAATTTCCACCGCTCTCGATCCAAATTCCGCAAGACAGAAAGCCCCATAAGAAACGCCTCACGTGACTTCCCATCCGTGTCATTCGGACAGGGCTCCGCCCATTCTAGCCATCCTTCCTCTCCTCTCACCTCACCCTCCCCATCCCGCCCACCAACCTTACCCCACCACCCTATTATCACCAACTCACCCGACAATCATCCATCATGCTCAAAGTAATTCAATTCAACATTACTACCCAAACAGACACTTACTCACACAATTAATACTAGATAATGACCCAGACATATTACTCAACAGCACTTGTATACACAACACACACAAAATAAAATTCTTTGGCTAAACAACACGACAATCTGACGACGATGCACACAACGGAGTTGCCATCATGATTAAAAGCACAATACAACATGAATTCATGACAGACTGGACATATAAACACTTCTTAGCCGTAAAAACACACACAACACTTGGTCCCCTCATAGTCGCCACTACATATGTCAGACCCAACACACACATTCCTTAAACTGATATGAACACATTATTTAACAACAATATACCCACACTCATCCTTGCAGACTTTAATGCTAAACATCATGCTTTTCAACACACCACCAACAACCCACACGAAATACAACTTCTAGGACTACACGACATAAAAAGACTAAATTTCCTTAGCCCAGATTTTGACACAGTTTTCGTACACAATGGGTCTGGCAAACCTGATCTCATCTTCTCTAACCGAGCATTTAACCTTTTTCACCATCAAATTTTCCCTGGGCCTTTATCAGGATTCGATCACATCCCCATTTTCATGCAAATATCTTCAAATCCCATTTTAGTTCCTTCTACATCACATTACAATTACTTCCAGGCTAACTGGGATGAATTTCAACACATCCTATCACAACAAGATTACACAACTGACTATGAGGGACTCCACTACACAAATCTAGATCAACAAATAGAACACTTACACAACACAATCATCAACGCTGCAAACACTACCATACCTAAAACATCCTACAAAGTCAGACACACATTCAGACCTTCTATACGTTCACAAAGACTCCTTGTGTGCTATCGTCGTCGATTTGAACATAATAAACAAAACCACACCTTAGGCCGAGTACGACATGACCTCTCACACCTCAGAAATCATATCCTAGACGGCCTGCAATCTGACCATGACAGCCACTGGACACACCTCATACGCACTGCTGAACAACACAGGAAAACTAAACCCTGGGAATTTTGGAGACGCATAAACCGTTTAAAAGGCCACAATAAACTTACATCTTCACTCATTGTAAACGGTAACACCATCACCGACCCCAGGGAAATCACAGACATCTTCAAAGACACATGGGCCCAAGTATACCACCCACACCCTCCTAAAAGACCCGCCCAACAACACATTCGAGACATTGAACAACATGTTAATAATATTGCAGACAACATCTCTCACGACACACACATCAACACAGACTCACTTAACCCCGATAACTACCTCACTGCTCCCATTGTGCCTGACGAAGTTAAGCTCATTCTCTCGAAAAACACGGAGGAAGGCGCCTGGTGCCACAGGAATAAACAATCACATTGTAAAGCACCTCCCAAACACATTTATTAATGCACTTACTTGCTTATATAACGCCATCCTGGCATCAGGCTACTTCCCCGTCAGCTTTAACCCTTGTCTAGCGGGGTGTTTTGGGCATATTCAGGCCCTCCTGCATGATAAATCAAGTATCTGCATGAACAAAACATTATTTAGCAAAACACTAGGCACTAAAAGCTTCAAAATGAGACCAGAACGAGCTACGTAGCACTCGTGGTTCTCTTGCAGTGATGCCACGAACATGGGGAGTTTAGCGTATTTCGGTATATTTTTCCCAGCTATGCTCACTACTGGCTACACTGCCGGCCTCTCGAGAACACAGGGAACATGAGTTAATGGGCGGCGGTAAGCCCTGGGAGTCGGCTTTGTGGCCCGCTGTGCTCCCGGCCATTTGCACTCTATATTAACCCTTTAAAAGCCTTAATAATGCTCCTAACTTGCTGCAAATTGGTGCAGAGCATCTGGCTCTGAACGATGTTGCCATATATCTGTTAAATATGCATGAATCTTTCTGATTTTTATGTTATGAAGTATTGACAACATGTACATAAATTATAGACATTCAGCCCCTTTCTAGCCCCCAGCCACGCCAGCCCCCGACAGCCCCTTCCAAAACTAATGAGTGCTATTCTGACTTTATTATTGGTCCCACAACCCTCATTTTTGTATGGCTAAGACACTTTATGATATAGATTAGCTCCACGTCATTAGATTTTTTATTTTAGCTTTTTTTTTTATAATTTTTTATAAAAAATCTGCTTTTTTCTTTTTTTTTGACCAGGAAAATAATAATAGAAAATGACCGCTCACATATATCAAAAAAACAATCACGGAGGTTGGAAGAGCAACCATTCCTCTGCCTTCTAGTTTTTGTTTCATCGACCTAAAGCTAAATCTGGCTTCAGAATAGATTTTAGAAGGTGAATAACCTATATTTTGAGATACGGGCCGATAAAGTTTATCGATCGATCTCGCACCTGTTATAGCACACTAGGAAGTGTTTTCAGGTATACTATATGTGTTTTTAGGATTATTCACATTCTGATAATACAATCAGATGTATTTCTAAGCATATCAGGCTCCTAGTCCCCCCCTGCCCTCCCTAAAAGCAAGGTATTATCTCGTCACGCGAGAGGTATCAGAGTTGCCTACACTCCTCATTGTGGCTAGGTTTGATGTGTTGCGAAGTTAGAAGCCGCCAGGTACATAGTCTGCTGATAGTTTCTCTTTCTTCTTTGTTTTGTGCTTTTGCTGGCCTTTGTTGTGCCTTCTTCTTTCTTGATCTTGCAATGTGAGGGATTTTCTTAGCTCCTTCGAGTTGATATTGAAGGTTTTCAGCAGACTTGCCTTCTCGTACCCGAAGTTATGGTCCAGTATTGCTGTCTGTGCAACAAAAGACAGTCTATTGAAGCCAGCAAACTTTGCTTTTCTTGCCCGTGCCCACATCTTGCTATGGAAGCTCTCATTGGCGTTCTGTGTCAGTCCACGGACACATCTATCCATGATGTCTTTCGATGGGAGTGCATCATAGACTGACTTTATTTTCTTCTCTGCCTCTACATCAAGATTGATCACCAGTGACTTCTTGTGTGTTATTTCTGCTTCCTTCTTCTCATTCCTGCAAACCCAATATCATCTATCACAGACAGGTATGCCAATGATATGTTGGTCCTGCAGATCCTTGTTGCCGCCCGAGGTCCATCCTTCACTACTTCTGGTGTTGATGTTTTCTTGAAGTTGCATCTTCTGCAGTGCATGGTGATGGTGTTTTCGTATGCATCAGGCTGGAAACTGTACTGAAAGGCAGGGTCTGGGCAGGAACAGCGAGAGGAAAGCAGGTTTTTCAGCCGCCTTTTCGTCAGCAATACAATATCCTCGTCACTTTCCTCATCTCGTTCCTCAGTATATTGAAGAAGACTTTCTAATCATGAGTAATGAGTCCCTTTTCTTCATCCTTTCCTTTAGTTTCCTCTGCGTGGGATGTGCTGGGCTGTGATGACGTGCTTGGCTGTGAAGAAGAAGTACTGGGCTGTGGTGTGGCAGTGGCGAGGGTGGCAGTGGGTGCGGGAGAGGGTGTGGTGGTCGCGGTGTCATGTACAGTGTCAACACTGTCTTTTCGCTTTTTGTGTGTCGATCTTCTTCTTCCAGGCGTCCTTTCTCTGCTTGTTTCTTTTAGACACCCGTTCCATGGTTGACAGCAGGCAAAAAGCAGGATAGAGTTGGTAAATAACGTGCAGTGTAGCGGTAAAGCGTAAAAAGTGTCAAGGCGGGTCGCGAGAGACGCAACAACATTCCCCTATGACCGCTACACACGCACTGACTAGTGCGAGGCAGTGTGTGCCGGTATACCCCCACCCCACTCTCCCACACACGAGGGTTGTCAGACACTCCTAGAAATCAATAGTTATATGATAATTTTGCTAGTTTTCCTTATAGAAACGTTTTAGTATGACTTTCTACAAATAGCGAAACATGTCGAGTGGGGGGGGGGGGGGGGAACCATCTATAACTAAGGAACCATAAGGAATATTGCCAAAAAACTTCGGCAACATACTCCAGAGAGTGTTGCCATCATTATAAAATTGTTTTCGATTTATTTATTCCCAAGAAAAATCAAAATAGCAATGACCCACTGAACTACAGACCCATTAGTCTACTTCAGACTCTTGGGAAGACTTTTGAAACAATCATAAATCGACGACTCAGACTGTACCTCGAAGACTAAAGACTTCTCACTGACAAACAGTTTGCTTTTAGACCCCGCAGATCCTCTCAAGAAGCACTTAACATAATCACCAACTACATTCACATTAACAAACACTCCAGACACAAAACAGCACTCATCACAAAAGACATCAAAAAAGCATTTGACACTGTATGGCACATAGGCCTGAAGTACAAAATCTGCGAAAACTTCAATTTCCCCTTATCAATTAAAAAACTTCTCTGCAACTTCTTAGATAACAGATCAGCCAAAATTATATTTTCAAATTTCTATTCAGACTCATTTCCACTCCATGCAGGTGTACCTCAGGGCTCTGTGCTCGCACCTACACTGTACATTCTCTACACTAATGACATGCCAGATCCAATCAATAATGACTCTCTCACAATTTCCTACGCTGACGACGTGACGCAACTTGTTAGGGCAACTACCGTAGAAGGTTTGACAAACAAAGCCAAGAGAGAGCTTGACCGAATAGCACAATGGGAACAGAAATGGCGGATTCAGGCTCATCCTCGAAAATCCTTTATCACCTACATATCCACTGGTTACCTATGTCCTAGACCACTATTCCTCAAACTCCCGCGCACCTCCTCCCGATCGCATCCCAGTAACTGTCTCACCCACTATCAAAGTACTCGGCCTAACCTTTGACAAAAAACTTCACTTTCATCATCATGCAAATCAGATTATCCCCATTGCTTCAAAATATCTTCAATCAATTTTCCGTTTTCGAAATGCCTCTATCAAAACTAAAACCCATTTGTACAAAGCCCTAATTAGACCGCTACTTTCATATGCCCCACTGACCAGCACTCTTTTGGCAAACACCCACAAAATTAAATTCCAAAGAATACAGAACCGAATACACCGAGATGGATCCATGGAACTCGGTGGTATGAGTTCCAAACATCGGAACACTTGCATGAACTCTCCCGCATCCCTCCACTTAATGTCTACAACAACTTTCTGGCTAATAAACAACTTGAAAAACTTGAGACCTTTGATCACTTTGTCCAAATTTTTAATAATATCACTCAACCCATCCATCCCTGGTCGAACCTCTTGCATCCAATTACAGAGAGGCTCCCAATCCCCTATTCACATAATAACTTTGTTACACCACAAACTCACACTCAATTTTCACCATTCCTTTTACTCCCCTACCAGCCAAAGTTTCTAATTCTTTCACAAATACACAATAAAAACAAAAGTAAATTAAGCTCTTCATAAGACAGTGCAATCATCTCTAAACTCGGCAGTTGACAGCCATGCCTTGCTGGCTGCCCCACTTTAGACGCTTACCATCCAAAATTGCCAGACCATCATTAAAACCTTCTCCATTACCAAATGTTTTATTCAAATTCACCCAGACTCATCTGATTCGTCCAGACTGGTAGAGGCGGTGGGGCATGCCGGCTCGTCCACAGCCCAACCTCTATGCCACTCTTGACCGATCAGAGCCTCTGAATCTCACTTCACCAAAATTAACTTTTACCACCTAAAATGAATTATCTTTTGCCTTACCACCCATTTTTATCTCCATCCCTTCTTGACATGCTATACTGAAGCTCTCGAAAAATGTGTCTCAATAATACCATCAGTCACAGCCCTCCTCTAAACCCCCAAACTAAAATCAACAACTCACGCACGTTGGGTCAAGCCCCGACACTCTTTATCCTCCTACTTTGACACTTTCTCTCTTACTACACCAATAAAAACTTCCCTTCTTTCACCCTCACCCACCTTTTCTGTATTCATTTGATTGAATTAGAATCAGTACATTCTTAGTTGGGAGAGAAGAGCAACATGGGAGACGAGATAGACTAACAGGCTTGTATAGAGCAGGGTTTTTATTTTATTTGTAGTGCTTTGCTCGAACCACTGCCCGGTAGTTCATGAGTGAACTTGTGACGGTTAGATAACTAGAGTATGTCGGAAATACTTAGCCTCATTTTGATTTAGGATTTTGTGATTGGAGATAACATTTGCGATTATATATAATTTTGTGATTGGATATTAGATATAGTAACTAATATACAGTATATAGCTGACATGGTACCAAAGTTACTTTGATGATTTGAGAAAATACTATAGTTTTATTAGTGATTAAGCATTGTTATAAGAAGTCCTACACTTTATATTGTGACTTAAGCCTACCGAGCTATAACTTTATTTTATAATTAAAATTAAATCAGAACGAATACAAAACGATCCTGTGATATTAACTATTATTTTCATACATCACTTATTATTTTGTTTATTTGTAAAATACGTTATTTGTTTGTAAATACAATTCCATTTTATATGTGACTTTGTTATATTCCCTTACCATCTATTATATTAAGTAAATGTCTTGCAGTAATAAGAATACATAAGATAATATGCTAACAAGCGAATAATAATAAATTAAGAGAATAACGAGATAAGAGTGAAGCATAATATTTAAAGGGTTAATGAACTAAATTACTTATATATGAACAGATCTTAATATTTTGTATATTTTAACGATAATCAAGAGTATTTAAGTCCTCACTTTCATGCCACGCTTTTTTCTATTCGTAATTAGTAGCCTACTGAATATTAAACATTGAAATAAATTCTATATGACTTTAAATAGTTTCAAGATTAATCGTAATTGTAGTGTATCAGAGTAGAAAGGATAAATAGTCTAAACAGCTAAATGGAAAGAAAGTAACAACATAAAACTTTAACAATTTAAGTGCTAATAGCCTTCAGCTGTCTGATACCTTTTCATATTGTCTGTTCGGTCTAGTTTCATTGAGTTAACCACTTCTGAATCAAGATACGTAACAATATATATATATTTTTTTTTGTTCTATGTGATTGAGGGAAGCAAAAGGCAGAACTGCCTATAGCGAGTGCCTCCCCCATAGTTGAAAGAGTGACAGGGCCAAAATCAAGGGACGTTCGAGCCAAAATGCCTGGACACACGGAGTTTAAAGCAATTTATGTCATAGGAAGAGGGAAAGACTGATTCTGGGAGAGAGTTCCAGAGCTCAGCTGTTGAGTAGAAAAAAGTTTGAGAGTAACGTTTCACTCTTGGGTTGGAGAGTTGCACAGAGTAGGGGAGGGATTGAGTTGCAAGATGGGTACCACGTGCCCTACGTAAAGGAGGTGGTATACACTGGGAAAGCTCTGAGGAACACTGATTATTATAGTAGCGATAGAATAGCGAGAGAGTTGCAACATTGCGGCGGAGAGAGCGAGATTGCAGAGAGTTGGCGAGTGGACGGGAGTTAATGATACAAAAGGCCTTCCTTTCAACTTTGTCTAGGAGAGCGGTGTGAGAGGAACCTCCCCACACATGTGAACAATACTCAATACAAGGACGCACTATGCCCCTGTACAGAGCAAGAAGCTGTGCAGGGGAAAAGAACCCCCTAAGGCGGTTGAGCACACCCAGCTTCTGGGAGGCTGCCTTAGCAAGACTGGTAATATGGTCCTTCCAACTGAGAGCAGAAGAAAAAGAGACACCAAGAATATTGAGAGAAGATGAAGGGGTGATTTTTGTATTGTTGAAGAATAAGGGATAGTCCGCAGGGAGATCCTGACGGGTAGATAGATGGAGAAATTGAGTTTTGGAAGCATGAAAGGTAAAAGGTTTTCTCTGACCCAATTGGAGATAGTATTTAGATCAGAATTTAAGAGTTTATGGCTTCATTACGTTTGTCGTTCAGAGATTGCTGGTTGGGGCGTTCTGAAAAACTCTTGGAGTAGTGTAAGGTCGAGTCTTCTGCGTATGAATGGATGGGAATTGAGGTACAGTTGAGAAGATCATTTATAAAAATTAGAAAGAGAATAGGAGATAGGACAGAGCCCTGAGGAACACCGGAGTTTATAGGGTGAACAATGGCCGTCCACAACCGCGGCTATGGAACGGCCGGAAAGGAGATTAGAGACAAAGGCACAGATGGAGGGATAGAAACCGAAGGAGGGTAGTTTAGAAATTAAAGATTTGTGCCAGACTCTATCGAAGGCTTTCGATATGTCTAGTGCCATAGAAAAAGTCTCCCCGAAAGGAGGATGACCAAGAGTTGGTAAGATCTGAAAGAAGATCACCTGTAGAGAGACCCTTAACCCTCTCACCACGGAAGGGCTCTTGAACGCCCATAAAAAAGCATATAACAGGTACCCGGAAGGTCTCTTGAACGCCCAGTGGTTGAAAGCCTGTGAGCTTAGTGTGCGAGGCGTCGGTCCGACGCATGTAAACAACAGCCGGCTGGACCGTCGCCCCGCATCTCCGGCCACAAGAAGGAGAGCGTCGCTTGTTCGTGTGTGCCTGTATGTTGTTGTTAAGTATCGAAAAGTGGTGTAAAGTGGCTGTTTTGGCCATAAAGTTATCTCCAATGAAATCATCATCACAGCTCAACCAGTTGACTTAGAGAGCTCTACTTAATGCCATTCTACAGGTAAATAACACAGCTACGCTTGGGGATGCGCGGGAATGCGGGAAGCAGTCTGATTAACGAATATACGGTAGCCTAGCCTAGACGTTTTTCGGCCAAAACACCCGGGTTTCGAGGAATATATATATATAATACATAGCCGGGGCTGGAGGGTTAAGGAAGCCATACTGGCGATCTGAGAGCAGATTATGAGAAGAGAAATGCTTAAGAAATTTGGAAGCAAGAATAGTTTCAAAAACTTTAGAAAGACAAGAGATGAGGGCAATTGGACAATAGCTGGAGGGTTGAGAGCGGTCACCCTTCTTTGGGACAGGTTGAATGTGAGCAAATTTCCAGCATGAAGGGAAGATGTTAGAGGATAGACAGAGACGAAAGAGTTTGCCTAGGCAGGGAGTCGGCACGGAAGCACAGTTTTTGAGAACAACAGGAGGAACACCGTCCGGACCGTACGCCTTATTAGTATTAAGCCCAGAGAGGGTAGAAAGTACATCTTTAGAAGAGATTAGGATATTAGGCATAAGTAAGAGAGAGGAGGGTGGAGAGGGAGGAATAGCACCGGAATAATCCAAGGTGGAGTTTCTAGCTAAAGTTTGAGTGAAAAGTTTAGCTTTGTCAGAGGAAGAAGTGATGGTTGTGCCATCAGAGTGGAAAAGGGGAAGGAAGAGAAATTGTTGGAGAGGTTTTTGGCTAGATGCCGGAGTTTCGGTGAGGAAGAGAAGATCAGGTTTGTAGGAGGAGAGATGGTGTTCAACAGAGTGAAAGTTAGAGGAAAGTCCGCAAATGTTGCAGAAATCAATAGAAAGAGTAACAGGCCGAGGTCCAGGTATATTTGTGGGGTCGTCAGGGGATGGTCGGTCGGGTGTGGGGGCATTTATGGCCCCCCCCCCCCCCCCCCCCCCCCCCCTGGGGACTCCGAGGCGGGGCTATAATTAATATTTGTTTTTAATTTTGGTGTGGAGGAATGAAGTGTGGTGTGCCATGTTTAGTGTAGTGAAATGGATAGGAAGAGAAGGTGTTTGTGAGAGCTAGCTGGATTGCTCTCAGTGTAAATGAGGCACAAAGAAAATCCGTAAGAGAGGCCGAGCAAATGAAACAGGAGTTCCAGCGACTCTTTATCACATGCCTATAACCTCACCTGGGTCTAGCCCTGATCCATTGGTGCCTACAATCTCTCCACTATATATATATATATATATATATATATATATATATATATATATATATATATATATAATAATAATATGATGTATATAAGAGATAGAGAATAAAGAGTAAAATAGGGTAAATAGTCAGTGAAGGAGACTCAAAAATAATTCCTAGTGAGGTGATGCAGGTTGGTGATTGGAATAGCAAACCAACACTAGAAAATATGTGCTGAAAAGCTAAATATATATAATGTAAAATAAATATGATGTACCGTACATAAGAAAGAGAGAGAGAGCGAGAGAAGGGGGGAGGGAGGCGACGTGAGCATACGAGTGTGAAAAAGACAATGATAACAGTTAGAGAGAGAGGGGAGGGTGAGAGAGCGACTCGAGGGAGAGAGAATATAGAGTAATATAGGGTAACTAGTCAGCGATGGAGACAAGCAATCCAACTGAAAAGTGAAATATATATATAATATAAAATATATATGTATATAATAGAGAGAAAGAGAGAGAGGAGGGGGGAGAGGCTGTGACGACTACGCGAACATGAGAGTGAGAGAGAGATAATACAAATAAAATAAGAGAAATATGGAGTAAATAGTCAGCGAGCGAGACGTCTAAGCCAGAGCGCATTCGCATGTAACCGACGGCGTTCAGGAATGTGGCCTTGAAAGTAGGGCTTCTCCCTCACTCTCTCTCTCCCTCCAGTAGACTGGCTAGACTTATATAGGGAGACTAGGAGTTGCTCGTTCCATAAATTATAGTTCGTTCACATTTGATCTATAGTTATCGCGCTACGGCAAGCGAAAGTGAGCAAATATTTGGGAAATATGCCCGCCAGGCAGCTAGGTGATATAAACACCACAGCCTGCTCTTAAAGAGTTAAATGACCTAGAACAGTTAGTCCAGCAACCCACCCATATCCCGGATCGCTTCGGAGATCGGCCCAACATTCTTGACTTATTTCTAACCTCTAACCCTTCTGCTTATACTGTAAATCTTTTCTCTCCTTTGGGTTCTTCCGACCATAAACTAATATCTGGCAGTACTTCTTTGATTTCCCATGGAATTACTTTTGCTTCCGTGGCCGGGGACCCTCGGAGAGTGCTGAACGCATTACTGAAGTAATCCTCTCGGGCATGGAAGCATACATTTCATTTTCTTTCTCTGTCTAATGCAAAAATATCTTGGTTTACTCATGTTTGTTCTACTGCTGTCTGCAACAAGGAGGAAGCATTCAATTGTTACCGACGCCTTAAGACTCAAGAATCTCATTCTTCCTATAGGTCTGCCCGGAATCAAGCCAAATCTGTTCTTCGACTTGCCAAACACTCTTTCATTAATAATAAATGCACTGAACTATCCAACTCTAGCTATTCTCAAGCTTTCTGGCATCTTGCCAAAAACCTGTCCAACAATTTGTTTTCCTCACCTTTACCTCACCTTTTCCGCTCTGATGGCACAACCATAAATTCTATAGTTATAACAGAAAGAAAAAAGTAGTTACTTCAACTGTTGGACCGTTAGTCGATGAAAATGGAGAATACACCAAAGATGAAGTACAAATGAGTAATGCCCTCAATACCTTCTTTGCATCAGTTTTTACAACGGAAGACCTCGGTGATATCCCTACACCATCGCCGATTCAGATTGATAATTCAGATGTTCTAAGCAATATCACCGTTAAAGAGAGAGAAGTATTGAATTGTTTAGATAAACTCAAGGTAAATAAAATGCCTGGACCTGATACAATCTCACCTAGAGTCCTAAAGGAAGCTAAGGAGGAGCTCTCTAAACCACTGACATTGCTATTCAATAAATCCTTGCAGTCTGGAACTATGCCTGATCAGTGGAGGCTAGCCAACGTAACACCGATATTAAAAAAAGGCAGCAAATCCCTACCCAGTAACTATCGTCCAATTAGCTTAACCTCAGTTGTATGTAAAATGCTAGAAACACTCATAAGAGACAGACTCGTAAATCACTTGGAGGAAAATAACATACTTAAAGATACGCAACACAGCTTTCGTAAAAAAACGTTCCTGTTTAACAAACCTCTGAGACTTCTTCCACGATATCCTCAACCTCTACGATGAGAGTAAAGCTGTAGATATTATATACCTTGATTTTCAAAAGGCCTTTGACAAAGTTCCCCACAAACGTTTGCTACTAAAACTAAAAGCGCATGGAATACAAGACGGTGTGTTGAAATGGACAGAAAGCAAAGATTAGTCATAAACGGTAAGGCATCTAATTGGACCAATGTAAGTAGCGGGGTACCCCAGGGATCCGTACTAGGACCACTTCTCTTTCTAATTTACATCAACGACATAGATGAGGGTCTCACCTGTACAATCTCAAAATTTGCTGACGATACAAAAATTGCAAATAGCGTACTCTCAAAAGAACAAGTTGACGATATGCAACACAATCTAGATAAGTTGTCATGTTGGGCCCAAATTTGGCAAATGAGTTTCAATGCGGATAAATGTAAAGTACTACATATCGGATACCAAAATGTGAAAGCAAACTATTTGATGAATGACACTCAGCTTAAGCATGTAAACAGAGAAACCGATCTGGGAGTAACAATATCAAGTAACCTAAAACCGAGTCAACAATGTTCAGAAGTTGTTAAGAAGGCAAACAAAATAATTGGCTTTATAAGGCAGGTCATTTGGGCATAAATCCAAAGACGTTATCCTAACCCTTTACAATTCCTTAGTCCGCCCTCTTCTGGAATACTGCGTTCAATCCTGGTGCCCTTATTACCAACAAGATATAGACAAGCTAGAACGAGTTCAACGTAGAGTTACCAAAATGATACCTAGCCTAAAGAGCAAACCATACGAGGAGCGTCTTAGAGAATTAAATCTATTTCCTTTAACCCAGTACACATTAAGAGGCGACTTAATTCAAGTGTTCAAAATCATCAAAGGCATCGACAATATGAACTGTAGTAAGTATTTCACTATCGACCAATCTAATTACACGCGGGGAAACGGGTGCAAAATTATTGGTAAATCTTTTCACTCCCATGAAGCTAAAAATGTCTTCTTCAGTCGAGTTGTCAACTTATGGAATGGGTTTCCCCGAGATGTTATAGACTACAGCACCGTTGATTCATTTAAACTTCGCCTATACAAATATCTCGCATCAAACCCGCGACTGACTGCGTTTGTAAATGAATAACTTTATTTTATCCTCCCCTCAGTTACTAACCCATCTGTCCCCTACTAACTTCCTAATCCTGCCACGGACATTAGTTCCCTTTCCAATGTTCCCTTACCCACTCTAAACCACTGTTTGGACACTTGATCCTCAGTGTTTTGGAGGACAAGCAGCCTAGAAGGATCACTAGTATGTTGTTGCTTGATTTCCTTTGTACTCCTTTGTACTTCTTCCTCTGACATAGCTGAACTCTTCACTCAAACTTTTGCTGGAAACTCCACCTTGGATGATTTCGTTGCTATTCCTCCCTCTCAACCCCCTTCTCTCCTACTTATGCCTAATATCCTAATATCTTCTAAAGATGTATTTTCTACTAAGAAGGCGTATGGTCCGGACGGTGTTCCTCCTGTTGTACTCTAACTTTGTGCTTCCGTGCTGACTCCCTGCCCAGGCAAAATCTTCCGTCTCTGCCTCTCCTCTAACGTCTTCCCTTCTTGCTGGAAGTTTGCTCTCATTCAACCTGTCCCAAAGAAGGGTGACTGCGGTCAACCCTCCAACTATCGTCCAATTGTTCTCATCTCTTGTATATCTAAAGTTTTTGAAAATCTTCTTGCTTTCAAATTTCTTAAGCACTTCTTTTCTTATAATCTACTCTCAGATCGCCAGTATGGCTTCCTTAACCCTTACAATACCAGCGACGTACAGTGTCCATCAGTAAGAAAGCAACACGCCAGTACCAGTGCCTTACGACGTACATCAGTAATATTTGGTCCTTGTACCGAGCGGTGCCTGGCACCATAACTTGTAAACACTGCTTTGAGACCATAGAATTTTGTTTAGCCTCAATAAGAATGCAATATGCAACCACGGCTGGCAGTTAGAGTTGAAAAGGTTCAGCACTAGTATTTGTGGAAACTGTTTCTCATTTAAGATATGTTTCACCTCGAACAAATTCCTCAGAGGTTGTAAACATTTCCTCAGTTGAGCAGTTCAAGAAGACAGTAGTCAGTAGATAGTATTTTGCACATTCTGTAATGAGTATAGTGCACTGAACAATGTCTCTCCTTTCACTTCGAATATTTCCCCTAAATGGACCGCAATGTCTTTGAGATCCTAACTATTCCTTGTAACTCATTGTAACTCCCATAGCACACACTTTCTACAGCCAAGATAAAAGAGGTCTGATGAGGTTTGTAGAGGTGAGAGGCTGGCATCACAGAGAGAGACAAAGAAGGGGGAAGTGAGAAGGCGAGCTCTGCTACTCAAGGGTCGAAACTCGAACCTTACTACAAATTTACACCGACTTGGATCGTAAATTGTATCAAGTTCTTCATTTTATTTATTGAAAACAAAGTGTATAGGCCACATATAATTTAATACAGACCGTTTATAGTATGTATGGTATTGAATAGATGGGAGAAACTGATTGAAATTATAAACGAAACAATCAATATCAGTCGCAACACTATTCCAGCCAAATTTTTCCTTAGTCCTTTGCTTTTATGATATAAAAGCCCGACTGTGTAAGTAATTTGAGAAACTAGGAGTATATCGTAGAGGGCATGTTGATGTGTATTGCAATAATGGTTAACATGATATCCTGAATACTGTATGAGCTTGGATTTATTTAAGAAAGTAGCGCAATGAGAGAGAGAGAGAGAGAGAGAGAGAGAGAGAGACATACACACAAGACCACTACAGCCAAGATTCGTGTAACCCAAGTTGTGTATAGAAACTCATTTTGAGAATGCAAATATGCAGTTTATTATATTAATAAATTCCTTGTATATTTTAAATGTTGGCCATTGTAAGCATGTGCAATTATGGTTTAACAATAATTTGCATTGCATGAGATTAATAGTCGCTAATCACTAACTGCCAGCTAGAGAAAAAAGGTGGGAGAGTTGGGGATATGTTTGGGGGTGGAAGGTGGGGTAGACTTGGACATGACTACCCCCTTCCACATGCCCAGGGTGGAGTAGGGGAAGGAAGGCACCACCCCTGAGCATCTTTTAGTATGAGTGAGTGTACCTCCAGTCCCATCCATTCAAACGCAGACGACTCTACCTTACACTACTCAATTAGTTTTCCTGAACGCCCCTGCCAGCAATCCCTCAAAAACAAATATAATGAAGCCATGCAACACTTTTCTTCTGATCTAACTACTATTTCCAATTAGGCCAGAGAAAACCTTCTTGCTTTAAAAAAAAGAAGAAAAAAGAAAAAAAAAAAAATCTTCTTAGGCCTACTACCTGTCCGGAACTCCCAGAGGACTATATCCCTTACACTTCAACAATATAAAAATCAATCTTTCATATTCTCTCAATATTTTCGGTGTCTCTTTTTCTTCTGCTCTCACTTGGAAGGACCATATTACCAGCCTTGCTAAAGGCCGCGTCATACAGAGCCCGAACGTTGGAGGACAAACTCCCGAATAGGATGACTTGCAAATTTTTACCGAATACAGCCAAGACTCTCCCGAAATTTGAAGATTACGAACATGGCCCGAACGAGTTCCGAATAATATCCGATAGTCAAGAACGACCTACGACAAAATCTCTAACAACTACCGAACATGAATCGAACTTACACTGTTATGCAAAGAATGATTTTCGACCATACCCGAATCATCAGACACAGTTCCGAATGACATTGGAATGCTTTACGATAATTAACCTAACTTAACCGTGAGATGTCGAAAAACAACCGATAGAGAAGAACATTATGAGAACAATATCAGACAGTTTTATGACTGTAGCACCTCTGTCCCCAGTCAGTCGACGCCCCTCCCCCCAACCAGCAACGCCTTTGTTCATGTACTTCCTCACTCCATCCTTCCACCTCTCATTCGTTTTCAAATACACCTAGACAAAATGTAGGCTATAATAACAAAGTATTGTAATCGAGTTTACTGTATTATAATGTACCACCTAACGTAAGACTAACGTAGCCTAACCTAATTATTGTCCTTCCTAATCTCAATAAAATCGACTAATGAAGGCCAGAATAACGATATACCCATAAATAATCGTAGTGTTCGAACCCAGAGGTACGGTACCGGTATCTATAACATGTTCGCTTTTTCTGGACCCCCTTCTCCCACATGTTTAGCATATTCGTTTTGAGGTTTAAGACGTTCGTTCCATTAGTTTGGCTATTTTGAGACCTTTCGCCTCATTCTGTTATCAATATTAGCCTATAAGACCTTTCGTGCCTTTTAGGTGTCTATTTTTTCCTGCCGAGCAATAGCGAACCTCTAATTTTAGAAGGAGGCTAATTCTACTTGTTCGAAATTAATTCGGATTTAATTCCTAATTAAACAAGATACATCGAACAGACATCCAAAATTATTCGTATATTTGTCTGAATTTGATCGTAACTTGTTCTGAAAATTCGTAACTCGTGCGGGTTTTATTCTGGAATACGAGGGAATCATCGTAATTTTATCGAATTTTTGTCGGGAATTGTTCGGGTAGTTCCTAACAAATTCGGCAATTGAAAAAAGTACCGAACAAGTCCAGAAACAGAAGACCGAACTACGAATTAATCAGAACAACTTCCGAACGAGTTACGAATAATTCCTGACCAACATCCGACCATTTTGTAACGGTTTTCTTACCCGAATGTTCGTGGATATTTAGTGTAGCCACTAATTTTTTCCTGACTCTCCGGAATGTCGGCAACATACATGAACAACATCAGACCAACCTACGAATATTCAGGAACGTATGCCGAATTGTGCAGAATATACCCGACCCGCCTGAAATTTGAATATTTTTTGCAAGTCATCCTATTCGGGACTTTGTCCTAGTACGTTCGGCCTCTGTATGACGCGGCCTTAAGGCAGCTTCCTTGAAGCTGGGTGTGCTCAACCACCTCAAGGGGTTCTTTACCCCTGTACACCCAGAAGCATTTTCCCGAAGTCATAACTAGTATATATCATAGGGGCAAGAAAGACCAATCAGAGAGTGCAGTGGCTGTGACGTCACCCACAGGGGAGGAGCCAGTCTGCTTCACACTCTCTCTCTCTCTCTCTCTCTGGGTGAAGGCGCCTGCCTGCCTCTCTTTTTGTTTTTGTAATAATTGTATTCAGCTAACTATGATCTCAATAATCATTGATGTAATGAAAATATGAATAGTCTCTTCATACGATTGCACTAGTTCTGTAGTGCTATTATTTACAACCTGTCAATTAATAATTCAGTCACTACAAGCTTGTTTGCTTGCTTCATGAAATAGGTATATACAGACCATGTGACAATTAAATGAGGAAACTATAATAACGCATCTGAATAATGCCAACCTGACTTATAAACACAAATATGAATGTAACCAGACGACGATGCTGTTGTTTCAGTAGAATAATGGCTCTTTGAGCAGTATGTATCGCCTTACTAGTGGTTGTCCCCTCACAGGATGGGGGGGCGCTGCTCAATAAACTCGCCCCTCGGGGCGAAATCAAATCTCTTATCTCTCTCTCTGGTAAATAGAAAAGTAAGTCACCTAGTATAACAAGTTATCAATATTTATTCGCATAGTTTCTGTCTAGATTAAATAAGCATCCAGTCTACAATATGTTATTCCCATTAATTATGGTTTTACTTGAAAAGCAATGAATAAACAATGAAAATGTTGCGATTCTGGCATCTTTGGTCCCAAGATTTGAGGAGGAGGGTATTGCCAGTTCTCCTTAGACAGTTAAATTGTTTCAAATAGTTCCGGTTTTATTTATCATTATCATTTAAATTTACATTCATGTACTGTACAACGTAAATCAACCATAAATGGTCACTTTTACTCTCTCTCTCTTTCTCCGCATATGTAATGATATAATTCCATAATATTATGTATGTAGGCCTACAGTATATATGTATGGATGTATGTATGCATATATGTATGTATATACTCAGGCACATACCCCATAGCTGGGGGTGGCTGAATCGAGACATAGACTAAGGGAATAAATAAAGATCAATGATAGGAGAGAAAGTGATAGATTGATATGAAGGGAACAACAAAATTCACAATTATATCTTAGCGTACATCTGGCATCACAGTCCAACCTTACAGGTGAGTGTAACCTTTATGCCAAATGTCTCACTTCGTATCGTATCGTTTCTTTATGTTCAGCGCCTTTCACGATAAAAATCGTTAATATTAGAGAACAGGCTGATTGAACTAATTGTTTTTTTGCTTAAAATCATTATTTGTTGTGTTCCCAGTGTCTTGTTCAGGATAATTTGTAACATTGTGCTTTATTTAAAAAGGACATATTATATTGGCTTAAGGGGGGTGACCTGCTTTTTGTTATTTCTGTCCTTTTCTCTTTGTCTCTGGCTTGTATCCATTCGGCCCCATTCAGCCAACTATTTTAAGACTTTTATCCCCATCTAGGTGTCGATTTCTTCCTGGCGAGCGATAGCGAGCCAGCATTATATGAAGAAATCTGGCTTCGCCGAAGACATTTTTCTATCGAAAAATTTACAAATTTAGCCTGCTGTCAAACAAAAAATAAAAATATGCTGGCTCGCTACCACTCGCCAGTAAAAAATTGACATCTAATGGGGATAAACTTCTTAAAACAGTAGGCTGAATGGGGCCAAATGGATACAAGCCAGAGAAAGAGAGAAAAGGACAGAACAAAAACAGGTCACCCCCCTTAAAGTACCGAGGGCGATACAATATTGTACCGCCCTGGATATAATGGGGTGGAGGTGTTCAAGTAGCCCTAACCACGACTGTGCTTATATAAATATTTATTAACATTATCACATCATAACATATGGACTACAATAAAAGTAATATTTAGCAAAATATAGAAATACCTTGTCATACATAAGAATAAAAGAACATGGAGTCTACAGAAAGCCGATTGGCTCACACAAGGCAGATCCCCTTCACACCCAACCCTAATTATAAGGCCTAAGTAGCCTATAGGCCTAGGCCAAACTCACTAACACATATCGTATATATAGCCTACTAATTATCCTTTGGCTCTACCTTATGCACTTAACCATTAACTATTTCATAAAATTTGATGCTTAACCCTCTCAGACATATGACGCGATTTTGAGCTTATTAGGGATACTTTAAAGCCTTTGTTACCATCAGGGGTGTTTAGAAACCTTTAGTTTAGTTACTTCCAACCTCTGCAGTTGTCTTTAAATTAGCTGTGGGCAGAAAACTAATTTTGGAGAGGTAATTATAAAAGTGAGAAAACTCTTATTTCTTATTGCTAATCTGGCAACCTCTGCGTCATATGTGCGTGAAAGGGTATATATTTTGTACTATCTGATAATGTTAATGACATTTAAAATAAAGTAATTGTATAGGCTATATACATATATAACCCTTTAGATATATGAGTGACTTAAGTTCCTTCTTGAAATTATCAGCACAGGTTAACTGCTTAAGTGTCACAGGAATCAATATAGTTCGCCAGTGAAATAATATTGTGCCTTCTAAAATTGTCAAGGAATTTCTGTCCATGGCTTTGCAATACGCGTAATAAGGTAGGCTACTCTTATTTACTCCTAACCATAACATAGCACAATCATAATGTATCCTTAACCCTTGTCTAGCAGGCTATTTTGGGCATATTCAGGCCCTCCTGAATGATCAATCAAGTATCTGCATGAAAAGAAATTTATTCAGCAAAAAACTAGGCGCTAAAAGCTTCAAAATGAGACCAGAACGAGCTACGTAGCACTCGTGGTTCTCATGCAGTGGTGCCACCAACATGGGAGTTTAGCGTATAGCGGCATATTTTTTCCCACTACGCTCACTACTGGTAACACTGCCGGCCTCTCGAGAACAGAGGGAGCGTGAGTCAGTGGGTGGCAGTAAGCCCTGGGTGTCGGACGTGTGGCCTGCTGCGCTCCCGGCCATTTGCACTCTATTTTAACCCTTTAAAAGCCTTAATAATGCTCCTAACTTGCTGCAAATTGGTGCACGACTTCAGTCGAACGGCGCTCTTTAAGGGTTAATGTAGTTAATATTTGAAATATACTAGGTGATTACTTCTTTGATTTGCCAAAGAGAGGCAGGCAGGTGTGCCTCACCCAGAGAGAGAGAGAGTGAGGCAGACTGGCTCCTCCCCTGTGGGTGACGTCACAGCCACTGCGCTTTCTGATAAGTCTTACTTGCCCTTTTGATATATTATACTAGTAATGACTTCGGGAATATGCATCCGGGAAGGGGGGAGGGGGGGGGGGGGGGGTAAACCATATTTTGGACCTAAAATCATAACTATTACATAAATTCAAAAAATATGTTTTGACTAACGTTCGCATTCACGCAACAAATGTTCGTGTGAAATTTGGCGAAAATCCGTCCAACGGTCTAGGAGGAGTTTCGGGACAGACGGACGACGACGACGACGACAAATTATGTTGGTGGTACCCACTATACAGGGGGGCGATACCACTCTGCTTACACAGAGTTGATTAAGAAAACTCGCTAATTAGGCTAGCTAATGCTGTGACATAATACATTCCGATTATACCAAAAAGTAAATTCAAATCAGATTCAATTTAGTGTCAGATGAAACGGAACCGACTTGTATATTATTATTGTTATGCGAGTTGATTTATTTTTACTGCATTTAGAATGGTTCGTTAAATTCACTATCGTGACGCTCAGAACCTAAAGTAACTAACTGGGTCACAACTGGCTTGGACAATACAAATAGGATATCAATCTCTACCAAAGTCACAGAATACACAATTTCGGTTCACACGTTTATTTCTTTAGGTATCTAGGGTAAAATTATGACATGAATCAAACCTCATCTATATTAAGATGAGCTAGAAAGGATATGGATCACAATAAAGAGTATAAGATACTTATACAATCACTTTGTATACAAAAAATGAACTAAAGATGAACACTGTAATCAGAATATGTATACAGAATAACGTAGTGAGTCAATATAGATCACAAAACAAATAATACAGAGGTTTGGTCTCAACAACAAATAATTAATATCCTGACGGTAAATGGCAACCCCCAAAGGATTACCCGACAAGGTAGGTCACGTGTACTGCGATATGACTCAGGATAGAAATTAACAATGGAAATTAGGATATTAATTATTATGTTCCTTCCAACAACCAACTATACTCCTAAAATCGATTAATGAAATTTACAAACACATGTGGCAGTCCGTGGATTCGAACCCAGGATGCTCACACCGAAAATCAACACCCTATGCATCGCACCACGAAGACAGTTCAAGAATGGTGGACACTGCCTACGATTTATTATGCAACTTCGAATCCTGCATATCAATCTAAGCATGTACACACATCCCAACTGCAACTCACGTAGGCTATGCATCAGTGAATGGAAAGAGCAATTAATGGGGCCTTAACCACTAGGGAAGTCCTCTCGATAAATTACCCCTGAACCAATATCAATTATGTTCCTTCCAACAACCATCTATACTCCTAAAATCGATTAATGAAATTTACAAACACATGTGGCAGTCCGTGGATTCGAACCCAGGATGCTCACACCGAAAATCAACACCCTATGCATCGCACCACGAAGACAGTTAAAGAATGGTGGACACTGCCTACGATTTATTATGCAACTTCGAATCCTGCATATCAATCTAAGCATGTACACACATCCCAACTGCAACTCACGTAGGCTATGCATATGTGAATGGAAAGAGCAATTAATGGGGCCTTAACCACTAGGGAAGCCCTCTCGATAAATTACCCCTGAACCAATATCAATTATGTTCCTTCCATCAACCAACTATACTCCTAAAATCGATTAATGAAATTTACAAACACATGTGGCAGTCCGTGGATTCGAACCCAGGATGCTCACACCGAAAATCAACACCTTATGCATCGCACCACGAAGACAGTTAAAGAATGGTGGACACTGCCTACGATTTATTATGCAACTTCGAATCCTGCATATCAATCTAAGCATGTACACACATCCCAACTGCAACTCACGTAGGCTATGCATATGTGAATGGAAAGAGCAATTAATGGGGCCTTAACCACTAGGGAAGTCCTCTCGATAAATTACCCCTGAACCAATATCAATTATTATGTTCCTTCCAACAACCAACTATACATCTAAAATCGATTAATGAAATTTACAAACACATGTGGCAGTCCGTGGATTCGAACCCAGGATGCTCACACCGAAAATCAACACCTTATGCATCGCATCACGAAGACAGTTATAGAATGGTGGACACTGCCTACGATTTATTATGCTACTTCGAATCCTGCATATCAATCTAAGCATGTACACACATCCCAACTGCAACTCACGTAGGCTATGCATATGTGAATGGAAAGAGCAATTAATGGGGCCTTAACCACTAGGCAAGTCCTCTCGATAAATTACCCCTGAACCAATATCAATTATGTTCCTTCCAACAACCAACTATACTCCTAAAATCGATTAATGAAATTTACAAACACATGTGGCAGTCCGTGGATTCGAACCCAGGATGCTCACACCGAAAATCAACACCTTATGCATCGCACCACGAAGACAGTTCAAGAATGGTGGACACTGCCTACGATTTATTATGCTTGGGTCTGAATAAGTCTCACGTTAATTCATAAAATAAAAGCTAATTATTTCCATAAACTCAAAGAATCAAAGTAGTGAAGAATAAACTCATTCAACGAAGAATAATTAATAAATCCAGCACACTTTGCAGAACGTCGCCTCACGGAGGGTTAAGCGGGTGAAGGACTGACTGGAATGGTTAAGTCAATAATTAATATAGCTTGCCTGAAGGTGAGGTCAGGGAGCGGAGCTTTTAAAGTAGCCTACGTCTACTAGACACACTTACTGTAGAACTCTCTCTGTATACACTTATCTTATGAAAACGTACCCAGCCAACAATAAACACAATATTAAGATCTGCTGGGTGCTCACAAGAATTTACGTGTATAACGTTGCATATAAATCCCGAACAGATATATGTAAAGCTCTGATCTAGAATATAAGAGATATATTCACAGAATTATACATACATCAATCCCTGCAAATATAATGTGGAATGTTCTCGCAATATGAGGGGTGATAACAAATTAGGAGAGAATTGACAATCTCTGAGATTAACGTTAAATTGAACACTACATATCTTAAACACCCTTCGCAATCAATAAATCAAAACACTTTACACAACGATAAGCCCTTAAGTTTTAGGATGGAAGTATAGGTGACGTGGCCCAAAAGAGATCTTGTCAGACGTAGTAACCAGGTCTCTTGCGTAGGTCTAGGGAGAGTCCTAGACACACGACGTTGTCCACACACACACACACACACACACACTCCTCGGGACACACCTCTGTTGGGTACTTTTACGTGGAAAATGGCTTGCCCCAGACGGAAGTACTACCTAAATCGAGATCTGAAGGATGTTGCGTACAGATTACAGATCGTGAAATCGTGTGCTCATTAGCCTCGATTGTTGCCTACTGAACCTTGGTTCAGTGAGGTGATATTTCGATTTAATTGTTAGTCACGGATAACTTTTAGAGATATAAAGGAGTTGAGAAATGTAGTTTTTAAATATTGCTCCGGTTATTAACAATCTTAAAAATACAATGCATACATGGTTATATGGGTGATAAAATTAAATAGCATTAGGTAATAATAATAATAATAATAATAATAATAATAATATTTATTCAGTTAGCAATTTACAGAGTTGGTACCACATAGTTTGTTACAAATATGACATGTACCAGCCTTGCATAATTCCAACTAAGGATAGCCCAATAAGGCCGTTAGGCGTATTTCCATTGGGGTCCTTGTGGGATTAGGTTAGCTGGGGAAAATGGGGAGGATAAAGAAATAGATACTTTAGAGAAAGTATTTCTAGGGGGTTATTTTAAGATACCTTACATCCTATAGTAAATATCAGTAATCCGTAATCAGTAATCATTTCAGTTTGGTTTGTCTACCTCTTATGTCGCATTTAGTAGTAGACATAAGCTTGGTGCTCCCTTCTCGCAGCTGTCCGGTTCAGGTGTTCCTTCAGGCTACGTCTGAAGGAATACAGTGTTCTCTTTTCACGGACTGACTGGGGTAGGTCGTTCCAGTCTTTGATGGCGGTGAAGAAGAATGTTTGCTTACCCTGTCCTTGGATTCTCGGGACCTTAAAATTAAACATCCTGTTTCTTGTATTATGTCCACTCCTCTCATTTGCTTTAACAAAATCATTCTTTAGGTACTCTGGAGCTCTGTCATAGACAATTTTGAAGGCATTAGTGAGCCTGATTTGTTTGGCCCTGTCAGCGACATTGAGCATACCTAGTGACTGAAGTTGTTCCTGGCCAACATGTGATCTGGGTCCTAGGTTCAGCATGAACCTAACCATTTTATTTTGAGTGACCTGAAGTTTGTGCTGTGCTGATTTAGATGATGCAGAGTACCAGGATGACACAGAATAGTCAAAATGACATTGAACAAGCGCTTGGCAGAGGGTCTTTTTGGTCGCCGCTGGCAAGCATCCCACCTGTCTATACAGGTATTTTATACGTGCTCTACACTTACTCAGGATAGATTCCAAAATTGTTTCACCTGACAAACTCGCGTCCAGTTTTAGTCAGAGATATTTAACTTGTGACACTGTTGTTATAGGAATATCATTACAGTTGACCGAGAAGCCCACAATGTCTTTCAGTTTGCGTTTTGTTCCACATAAGATGGCTTCCGTCTTGCCCAGGTGAAGAGATAGTCTATTGTCCACTAGCCATTCACTACATGATTCTAGTTCTTTGGAAAGTGAAGCGGCAATACTTATTGGGTCTTTTCCTGAAACCAGGAGCACGCTGTCGTCTGCATACAGTAATAATTTACATGAGACGCTCAGTTCCATGTCGTTCACATAACAGAGAAAGAGTAAGGGACCAAGGATGCTTCCCTGTGGGACCCCACAGTTAATTGGCATAGGATCAGATATATTATCGTCAATTTTGACTCTTTGAGTTCTACCACTAAGATAAGATTTAAACCAGTTCACAGATCCTATGCCCATTGCTTGTAGTTTATTACATAGGATATCATGGTCTACTGTGTCAAACGCTTTTTGTAGATCAAGAAGAACCATACCGGTGTAGTTACCTTTAGACATTTCTTTACGAATGTGATCCGTTAAGTGGATGAGACAGGAGTCTGTCGAGTACATGCATCTGAAACCTGATTGAAACTTATAGAATAGATCATTTTGTTTGAGGTAGTGTTCAATTTGGGTGTATACCGCTCTTTCAAGGATTTTAGATACAATACATAATATGCTAACTGGTCTGTAGTTACCAACTTCTAGTTTATTTCCTTTCTTGAATAGAGGGGTTACAATAGCTTCCTTCAGTTCAGAAGGTACAGTGTTGGTGTTAATTGAGTGGGTTAGGGGGCCTGCTATACCAATGGCTCCATCTCGTAGAAATTTGGCAGGAATTTTGTCTGGTCCTGTGCTTTTATGTACATTTAGGTTAGACAGCTCGTCAAAAGTGTATTTTGGTGTAACATTTTGCAATCCAAATGTGTTTGGGTGTATGTCTTTATCTCTGTAGAAATTTCGAAAGGTGGCCGTTGTTGTCGTGTATTTATTGAGAGGTTGAGGTAGGTTCTGTGCAAGTGTGTTTGCTATGGAGGTGAAGGAGTTGAAGTAGGTTGAAATTTGTCGTTTATCGTGGCAAATCTGATCATTAATGGTGAGAGCAATATTAGTGTTAGACGAATCCCTTGTCTTGTTGCTGTAGCCTGTTGTTTTTAGGTGCCTCCATAGTTTCTTTGGGTTATTCTGATATTCCTCTGCCTTATTGTGAAAATAATTAGTTTTCGCTGATTTTATTTTCCTACTTAGTTTATTCCTGGCCCTGTTGAACTCATGTTTCAGACCTTGATCCTGTCTATGTTTCGCTAGCCTTTTTATTTAGTGATTTATGCATTTTTAGGCACTATTCCTTACATGTTAAAAAAAAAATCTTTATTACGAAGGAAATAGGAAAGATAGTGTTTGTCCCCTTTCTGCGTCTTTGTGGCGATGGTCAGGGTAGAGTCGTCTTGCAAATTCAAAAGGGGATTCATGCTTTAATTGCATAAACATATGCTTATCATAATCCATGTCTGGTTCTTGGAAGTATGACGGCCATGTTCTTTTTGGGGAAGGTGTTAATGAGGGAGGATTAACAGGTACCCTAGGGGAGGCAGGGGTATGGGGGGGACGTTGAATTTTGGATAGGGGTAACTGATGTATTCTGCTTCCATTTCTTTAAGAGAGTAGACATCCCTATATGTTGTCCTCGGATGTTTGCAATCCTGCACTCCGTCAGCAGTTGTTGAGGTTGTTGAGTAGAAGTTACTTCTGGGGCTGTCACTTCAATTATCTTCCCAAATGCCTGTTGGGTGAGAAGGTTAACCCTTCTTTCAAGATATAGTGACAATTTGTATTCTGGCTATTTCTACTTTATTTTTTATATCCATATAGGCCTTGTTACGACCGGGGCTCGTATAAAACAAGGGCTCTTAATCATTGGACTAGGAAAGCACACAGCCACAACGGTAACACTAGATCCAACCCCTGAACTTATAATGCCGGCGCACAAAAACACCTACAGTATACCCTCCAGAGTTAAATCTGCGATAACGGGGTATCCTATAACTCAGTATAAGTGCACTACTACTACAGGCTGATGATCTCTGATACAGCCTGATCACAACAACATACAATTACGGTAATAAGGTATACTAGGAAAAGATAGAGATCTTAATTAAATCACTCCAATGATTTAATGCAAACTAGAAGAAAGTATATTTAAAGTTACTCTAAACAATAATGAACTGTCACTCCTATACTAAAGAAAGTGAACGAAAGTCCCAAAGCATCGAGCAGGAATCTTCTGAAGAAAGTCTGATGCTAGGTTAAGATGATCGTATCGGATTTTGAACTGTAGTATAAAGCAGGAACAGGATATGACAATTGTAAGGACATATAGGGTTAACTGGCACGGGAATAATAACTGCGCAATAGTAGGAACTCAAACAGCAAAAGAAGTACTTCCTCATCAACGAAACAGCCTACTAGGGTTGTGCAACTCAACAACAACCTAGACTAATAAATGCCGTGAATAATAATGCATACATAACAGAAAGAGTTTATAATCTAAATCTGGTGTCTGCTAGGCGAATAAAGTCTAGCTGGGATGTAGTAGGCTAGGAAACAAGGGCTGAGCAAGCGGCTCTTAGCCTAGCGAAGTCCTTAAGGCTGTGCGGCCAAATTACGTTAATTGACGGGGTGCTCTCTTGAGAGATCCAGATTGCTAGTATCTGGTTCTCTCCTGGCGACCCTCTCAAAGTCAAAGCAAACGAGTTAGCACAGTGTTGGGTGGCAGAGGCAAAAGCCCTCACTCGCAACACAGCGCTAAACTCACAAGGTACACAGTCAGAAAGACCACCTAGGCTTCCCACGTCTCCATTGCGATTGTACAGGTTCAACAAAATCTAGTACACATCGGAAATCACAACACCAATAGCCTTATCCCAGTCTAGCATTAAATCCCCCAGCAGACCACCACGATACAGGAAGGGAGACACCGTGAGTGTGTCAAACCTCTACAGACAAAAATGGCAACCCTTCCAAAATGCCTAACTGAACATGGGTTATCTGAGAGCTTCAGCATATAATACGATGGCCGATATATGAAATCGTGCAGAACCAAAGGGAAGTTATGATATTAAATAGAGTAGAAGAATGAGAGGTAAGAAGTTGAGAGAGAGAAAGTGCTCTTTAGGTAGAAGTCGGGAGACAGGGGGGCAAGGGACATGTGAAGGGTATGCTAGTCAGGAAAGCTCTGAGGAGAATAGCTCCTCTGGACCCCCCCAGGATCCCACACAAAGGCACGGTGGTCAGCCAATCACAGGCCGCTACGTCACCCGGCAGCAGTCCTGCAGAAGGCGCCAGGAACCACCAGCCAATCAAAACCGAGAGAAAAGACCACGCGGGCCAGCAACTCCTCCGGGAGGGAGGAGGAGGAAAAGCAACACTCACCTCCCCCACCCTGCTCGCTCGCTCTCTCTCTCTCCTTCACTACAATGCATCTTATGTTCAACTCATGATATAAAATACAATGCATTGTCACAGGCGAAAACAAAGACCACTTCTACCCTGCCTGTGACATGACGATTCACAAGAAAGAAAGTACAACATTGTAGACAGGCTGTAGCCCATTTCACTGCCCTGGCGAGTGCTAGTGGCTACCGGGAGGCAATTCTGCCAACGCTGGCAGGCGTCACAGCCTATAACCCTTATTTCAAGATAATAGTGACGATTTGTTTTCTGGCCATTTCTACTTTGTTTTATATCCATATAAATACATGATATATTGCTGATTACTAACCTTACATTATTCTAGTATATACGGTATGTGCTGGTAATATATTAACCCATTCTGTACCGGCGACGTCTTTTACATTTTATTCTAGCTATAATTAGACTATTATATGTATCTTAGGAATGGCCTCCAACAATTAACAGGCTTCGAACCATGTTAATTAACCCTTTGCATTGTATTACCACAGATCCTTCTTAAGCTGTACAAAACTTCTAAATATAGCTGGTATAAGATTTAACACCTTACGAGCGGGTGGTGGAGTATATTTCACTGTGCCGCTCAGCGTTTTTTTTTTACCATAAATGGGGTTGTTTCCGTGCTCTTTTTCATGCATAAACAAGACCCAGAGCGTAATACAAGTATGTATCCATGAAAGAAGCGTAAATTGAGCTTTTCAATGACACCTGAACCATCCTTCTACGATCACTGGTTGTCTTGCAACGATCGTGCAACCGAAGGGCAAAATCGCTAAAATACAGTAATTTCTTTATATAATTACGTATGTAGCAAGGGAGTGAGGGTGGATGTAAGTGGAGTACATCTCAGTTGGTCCACGGCGGCCGTGGCGAGCGGTCATGAGGTAACCTATGCTCCTCCCGTCACTCGTCTCTCTCGGAGCCAATATTGCGCCAAAATTGCACTCGGACTTAAGTTGGGCCCCGCCACATAGTCCAAATTTTTCGATACGGACTTAAGTCGGGCCCTGATAGACAAGGGTTAAAAGATGTCGCCGGTACAGAAGGGTTTAATGGTATAGGCTACTTATTCTTATAAGTGGCCTAGTAGTCACGTGGATACACTGATTAAACAATGATGGTGTTAATGAGTTAGTGAATGAAAGAAAACAAATATTTATAAAACATTATTGCCTTCCATTATGTACAACCATGAACATCAAATCAGATGATACAGACTAAGCGCCCCGAGCCGCCCTATACATTACCAAATTCGAAGCTCATGCTGAGAATGGAATACAGTAGCCTATTTTGAATTTCCTCAATATCTATTAGAATTGATGTCACGACTAACCTACATACTTCACTATATGTAAAAAATAAAATAAAAAATTAATATGCGCACTACAGTTGGGGCGCATCATAGGCTATAATTCTCTTTGTATTGATTGTTTCCAAGTTGGCGAGAAATTGGCTTGTTCCTGTCGTAATTACTTGTCTATTACGACGTTTTTATAGCTAATATGATTTTGATTAAGATGTTAGATACAGTGGTTTCTTATATCCCCATTGGTTACCGAGAAAGGATCTGTACAGGAAGTAAAATTTCCGCTAATTTAAAAAAAATTATCGATATACCTACGTACGCTTCATTGCGTCACAGGGTTGTTTTGAATTGCACAAGTTGATACCTGTAAACTTTGGCTAAACCTTCTTTCAAGATAAAGTGACGCAATTTTGCTGGCTATTTCTCAATCTTTGTATTCATTTTAAGGATAGCCAATATAGGCCTGCCGTATGGAACCTGAGATGTCTCGTTAAGATTCAGGTATATGTATACGTGTGTCTAAAGTGGCATTGGTTGTATTTAAAATGTATGGTTTACAGTAGATAGTTTGAAGCTTTTTCATTGGTACACTTCAATCCAAAGCTGAATATAATATTTTAATGAATATCTGATATCAGGATATTATGAAAAGGATTAAGCCAATACTGAGTGAATTAATACCTATTTCATCCTTTCTATGCTTTATGAAACCGTATAGTGATTGCCAGAGTAACGAATTATCAAAGCGCATCATATTTAATAATTAATAAGTTAAAATAGTTTACATAATTGGTTCTGAGGGAAACATAAAATGTCACCGTGTTTTACCATGTTCAACAGCTGTTGCCCCATTACCATTAGCATACGTAGGGTGTTAAACATGAGAACATAAGAAAATGGGAATCTGCAGAAAGCCGATCGGCCCACACAAGGCAGATCCCTGTCACACCCAATCCCAATTGCAAGGCGTAATTATAGACCCAACTCACTAATACCTTGAAGACTGACTTCACCAAAACGGTCAGAGATCAACACAAGATTACGGGGTCTACAGAGCGCCGATTGGTCCAAACCCGACAGATCCCCCCTCATACCCAACCCACCTCGTCCATACGCCTATCTAATTTTATCTTAACGCTCCCTATCGTTCTCGATCCTACCATATCATTCGGTAACCTATTTTACATTGTTACAACTCTGTTACCAAACCAATATTTGCCTATATATTTTCAGAAACGAAATGTATCTAATTTGAAACCATTTGTTTGAGTTCTTTTGCTATCACTGAGCTTCAGTACATGTTTCATGTCCCCTTTATTAGTCCCACTAACCCACTTGAACACTTCTATCATATACCTTCTAACTCGGCGTCTTTTTATCGAATGTAAGCCTAATTTTCTCAACCTTTCTTCATATGGTAGATTTCTAATATTATGAATAATTTTTCTCCAACGAATCTATGTCCATTCTGTAATAAGAACACCAAAATTGGACAGCATGTTCCATATGAGGTCTCACTAATGATATGTAAAGTTTTAAGATAACCTCGGCAGCTCTGTTACTCACACTCCTTGAGATGAACCCGATAATCCTGTTTGCCTTGTTACGAACGCTTATACACCGTTTTCTAGGCTTCAAATCGTTGCTAACAAACACACCCAAATCTTTCTCGCAGTCTGAGTTTTCTAATTCCGTATTAGCTAGTTTATATTTTGCATTAGTATTCGTCTTCCTTATCTTTAATACCTTGCATTTGTCAATGTTAAAATTAATCTGCCAATTTACTGACCATTCGTGTAAGGTATTTAGCTCCCTTTGGAGGCACTCTATGTAGCTATCTGAATCTACTGTTCTCCCCATTTTGGTATCGTCTGCGAATTTAATTATCCTACTAGTTATACCTAAATCAAGGTTATTTATGTATATAACAACAGAGGACCCTATACAGATCCCTGGGGGACACAACTTTTGTGAAACTTTTGACCGTGAAGCAATGTGGAAGGTGTTAAGGATTTATGAAATAGGAGGAAATTTGTTAGAAGCAGTTAAGAGTTTTTATGAAGGGAGCAGAGCATGTGTGAGAGTAGGAAATGGTGAGTTGAGTGAATGGTTTGAGCTAAAGGTAGGTTTGCAACAGGGTTGTTTAATGTCACCATGGCTGTTTAATATGTGTATGGATGGTGTGGTGAGGGAGGTGAAAAGGAGAACTATGGGAAGAGGATTGGGTTTAGTAGGAAAGAATGGTAGAGATTGGGAGTTGAATCAGTTGCTGTTCGCTGATGACACAGCATTGGTGGCGGATTCTGATGAGAAACTGCAGCGGGTAGTCAAAGAGTTTGGTGTGGTTTGTGGAAGGAGGAAACTGAAGGTGAAAGTCAATAAAAGTAAAGTAATGGTGTGTAATAGGGGAGAGCATAGGGTGAATCTAGATGTAAGGCTGGATGGGGAAATATTGGAACAAGTAGAGTGTTTTAAATATCTAGGAGGAATGATAAGCAGGAGTGGAGGTAAAACAGAGAGTGTGTGAAGGAAGGAAGGTTTTCGGAGCAATGGGAAGTATGTGGAAGACGAGAAATCTCGGAGTGAAAGTACACTGTATCAAGGAATTGTTGTGCCAACAGTGATGTATGGGGCTGAGACATGGGCTCTGAAGAAAAAGGAGAAAAGAGGGCTGGATGTGATGGAGATGAGCTGCTTGAGGAGTATGTGTGGAGTTACTCGTAGAGACAGATTGAGGAATGAAGAGATACGTAGGAGAGTGGGGCAGCAGGAACATTTGTCAGCCAGAGTGGACAGAAGGGTGCTGAGCTGGTATGGTCATGTTGAACGAATGGGAGATGAAAGGCTTACAAAGAGAATATGTGAGTCCGGTACAAGGGGAGATAGAAGGGAAGGAAGACCCCCATTGAGATGGAGAGACTGTGTAAGAAAGGCTTTGGATGATAGAGGAATGACTATAGATCAGGCAGGGGAAGTGGTGGTGGACAGGAGTGAATGGAGAATGCTTGTGAATAGTTGAGTGAACACATGGTCATTTGGAGTAAGGGGTTGGGCGCAAGTTGGACTAGATAATAGTCCATCAGGCGCCTGGCCCGGGGAGACTATTAATATGAAGGGTGCGCCTGGAAGTGTGGTGGGAGGGCTTGTGGCTTTGGCTCCGCTGCATGTCTGCCTGCCGAGATCGGAACCTCTCCGGGTGGTCGGGGGCCGGGGGAGTGCTGGAGCGACCTTGGTGACCCTGGTCTCTGGGTCTTCTCCTGGGTGACCTGGATGTCTGTGAGTTTGTGCTTTTTATCTGTGTTTATTTGTTATATGTTGTTTTTGTGTTTTCCCTGTTCTTGCTCTGTCTTGAGTCGGCTACCCCCAAAATGGGGATTGGGCCTGAGCATATAGATAGATAGATAGACCACTTTTGACTGCTCCCCATTTTGACTTAGTACCATTTATGCCGACTCTCTGCTTCCTACCAATTAGCCATGATCTAATCCATTCCAACAATGACCTACCTATTCCATGCGCCTTAACTTTTCTCATCAATCTCTCATGAGAGACTCCGTCGAAAGCTTTACTGAAATCTAAATATATTATATCATATGACTTATCATTATCTACTGCTTCTTTTACCTCTGAGAAAAGCTAAGCAAATTAGTAAGGCAAGAACGTCCCAGAGTGAATCCATGTTGAGAAGAATTGACTAAATTAATTGTTTCTAAGTGGTTTTAATTTTCCTAGCAATAATTGACTAGTAGCTTTCCTATGATTAATGTGAGACTAATGGGACGGTAATTGGATGCTATTGAGTTATCACCTTTTTGAAGATCGGAACTACATTTGCAAGCTTCCAAGCTTCTGGAACTAAGCCTGTTTCTATTGGGGCTTGTTAAATAGAAATGTTAATGGGTAACTTAACTCATCTCTGCATTCTTTTAATACTCGAGCATACACCTCATCAGGACCAGGCGATGTCTGAAGTTTCAGTCTGTCAGTTGCCTCAAGCACATCATTTCTACTTATAGTAACCATACTTAACCTATTTTCTATACTATCCCTATATACCTTACGGACTTCTGAAAACTGTGCCAAATTTACATTAGTGAAAACGGAAAGAAATTGACTATTTAATGTACACATAAGGACTGGAAACGAGCACTCTCGGAGTTTGAAACTTGGGTCCATTGCTTAAAAGCAGTATCATGAAAGCAGTGGTCTCTCCGACTTTCTTAAACACAAAAATATGTACACAAACACAACTTTACATATAAATGCATGTAATTTCACACGCAATCGTCCATATCCCCGCCATATTAGCGACATAATGTCTCGCCAGAAAACGAACAGCCCAGGACGATGCCAGACGCCAGTCACCCACGAGACGCATTAGAGGCAACACATTTTTGTTCTGTTGTTCGTTATCTCTCAGCTTATTGTAAGTAATTTTCTTATAAATACTTACCAGTCACAAAAGGATCTGTGTTAACAACTTATTTAGCTGATAAATATTAGAATTGAGCTGATGTCAACGGGTTGCTTTGATATGTACTGATAACCATTTTACAACTATTCTTGTTTTTTTGCTTTACAGGAACAATGCCGAAAAGATGTGCTGCATTCAATTGTCGTGGAAACTACAGGGGAGAGCCATACAGTCCTATGGTGTGTTTCCCGAATGAAGAACAAGAACGACATGCATGGATTAGTGCTATGCCAAATAGCCCAGAAAGTTTGAGAGACAGGTCGAAACTATGGATTTGTGCATCACACTTCGACTGCGATTGGGTCACAGTTCGGGGAGGAAAACGACCAGCTGGGCCTCCTACAGTTTTTAAAGGTGTACCCAAGTCTTGCCTCAAACAACTTACGTCAGCTCCTAGGTTAACTAAAACAGTGACAAGTGAAGCAAGACTTAAAAAAAAATTTGAAAATGAACAAGACAAAATGCATAGTTATGACAAATTTGCAGGAGAGATTGGAAAACACTTCCCTGAGTTTTATATAATGCAAAATGGTAGAGAACTGACAATGTTTAAGACAGATGGTAAAGGTAGAGCAGTTGATAAGTTTCTTCATTTTAAAGAGGTACAGTCTCCTTTTGGTTTTCTGCAGCTGGTAGTAGCAGAGAAAAGTGGCTTGGAGATACCAAAAAGTAAACTGAATCTTCAAAAAAATAGCTTGGTAAGTAAGTGGTCTCAAATTAAAGAAATAGTGAAAATTATGAACACTCATGAAGCGACTAATATTGACCGCTTAAAAAGAATAATTTCAGAACTTGACTCTATCACAGAATTTCATGAAATTGAAGGTTTTCAGTTCATTCAAGCACAGTTACAACTCCTTCTTATTCCTCCTAAAAATCGCCGATATACAAAGCATATGTTAATTCTTGCAGCAGAACTGTTTTGTATATCATCCGCAGCATATAGAATGCTTAGAAACTCCAAAGCAATTAGTCTTCCTTGTGAGAAACAGATTCACCAATTGTTATCTCGCACTTATGCTGACAAGTGTCTCTCAATCCTTTTTGATCAGTTGAAGCCACAACAGCGGTTAGTTAACATTTTGTTTGATGAAGTCAAGCTTAAGCAGGCCCTTAGATTTACAGGAGAGCATATAGTAGGCTATGCAACAAACGGACCAGAAAATCTAGCAACATCTGCTCTTGCTATTGAAGTTGTTTGTCACTATGGAGGACCACGGTACATCATACGAATTCATCCTGTATCAAAACTGAATGCTATTCAACTGAAGGAAATATTACTTGAGGCTGTATATGTTGTTAAAGCTAGTGGTGGCCATCCAGTATCGTTCGTCTGTGACAACTGTCCACTGAATCAAGCTGTTTACAGAATGCTTGGGGGTCCTGGAAAAGTAACACTAGCACCAGATGGCATAAATGTTTTCCTTGTCTATGATTATGTTCACATCCTCAAGAATATGAGAAACAACTGGATCACAGAGAAATGTCAAGAATTACATTTTAGCAAGGACGGTACAGAATATTTGGCGTGTTGGAGTGATGTTAAAGCTCTTTAAAATGAAGATCAGAAGACACCACTTCGTCTGACAAAACTCACACGCTCATCAGTATTTCCTAAACCATTGCAATGTCAGAGTGTGCCCTTAGTTTGCCAAGTGTTCAATGAGAAAACGATTGCTGCATTTGAAGGTCTTAAAGGAACTGTTAAATTTCAGGATGGAACAGTGATATACATAACACTGGTAACCAATTGGTTTAAAATGATGAATGTTAAAAGCAAGTACAGCGCAGTTCATTTACGAGACCAATATCGTGAGCCTTGGACATTAAACTGTACAAACTTCAAAGCTCTGCAGGAAATGTGTACAGTTGTATCCAGCTGTCGGTGGACTGGTGGGCATGGCAGAGAGAAGAAACTAACACAGTCAACAGCAGATGCCTTTGTCATCACAACAAGGTATAACATAGAAGCAGCACAATATCTTTTTGAAACCCATGATTTTGCTTACATCCTACCTGCTGTTTTTTTCACAAGATCCCCTAGAAAAGTGTTTTGGTCAAGCAAGACAACGTAGTGGAGGAAATTTTTACATTGCCATTGGGGATGTTCAAGCAGCATCCAAAGTACAGCAGTTGCATCAGCTGTTGAAACGCGACATCGTTCCTGACCGAGCCAAAGAAGTAAGCTGTGAATTTTGTACAGCAGCAATAGATGATGGTGATTTACAATTTCTGGAAGAGCTGACATTACAAGACACTCAACTACTTCTAGATTCAGATGATACTTTAAAACATAAAATTGTCTACATTGGGGGATTTTTAGCTCATAAACATGGACAACAGGAAGTAGATTCTGGGGCATGCTTGTCATCAGAGTTTTTGACTGCGCTCAATCGAGGTGGGCTGAGTATGCCTACACTGGCTACTGTCTTCTTTGTACATAGTGGCATCACCCTTCAAATGTCTCTTCAAGACTCGAAAAAGTGTTGTCGCAATTACTTGAAACAATGCTTGTCTTATGTAGATGCTCCTTTAGCTAGCCATTCAGGAGCATGCCAGACATTGTGTAATGTGTTGTTTAAGGCTTTTGTATTTAATACAAGGGATCGGGAGTGTACACTAGGCTGCTTAAGGTGACAAGAGAAACTTTCTAATGTTTAAGTCAATTATTGTGTTATGTGACTTTTGATATATGTAAAATTATGTGTAAAGTAATATTTTGCAAAGGTTTTACTTTAGTTTCTTCTAATATTTAATTAATTTAAGTCATGGTATGATGCTTTGCTTGTATAATACATGTTCTTATAAACTATCTCATTATAACTGTATATTTTCCTATTATGTTCAATCACGAAAGAGACTTATGAGTCAATCAACCAAAAACAAATGTTTTATTTTCCTTTACTTGGTTGCTCTAGTTAATAAGATGTTGTAGAGTAAAAACACAAAGTCCCATATCCAGTAAAACTAAAATAAGACCTCAGTTTGTGGGCCTGACAATGGACCCAAGTTCCGGGACCCGAGTATGGCCGACGCCAGTCCTTATGTAGAGGAGTCTATGAATGTACTGCATATTTCTAAATAATTTTCTGTAATTTCGCCTATCGAAGTTTTAAGGGGACCAATTACATCTCTAACTTTGGCTTCATATAGTTGGTATAAAGCTTTAGGATTATTTTTTAAGTCATTGGTAACCTTGATTTCATAATTTATTTTTACCAGTCTTGATAGATTCTGATAGTAAGCAAGTAGATGAATTTCGCCTTTCTTAATTTGTCTATATGTTCCTCTCGTTTTACCTAGAAGATCGAATAGTCTATTATTCATCCATTTGGGTTGGTTCTGTGTTGATCTAAATTTTCTTTTGGGGATATATTTATTTTGAGCACTGAATACTGACCTAATAAAATTATCATATGTATCTACCAAGTTTGACATCTCTTCCTGACTTAAGCTGGCAGGTACCCAAGAAGGGTTACACTTCATTTGAACACCTGGATTGACTTAATTGTTTGACCATAGGGTCCGCTAATAGGGCACTTCTTAGCCCACCATAATCGGCTTTTCTGAAGTCCGGTATTAATGTTGTATTCTCTCTGGTATTACCTTTCCATTGTATATTAAAATAAACAGAATTGTGGTTGCTATTTCCTAGGTGGTCCCCAATCTCTACATTATTTATCAAATGTTCATTGTTACTGAAAACTAAATCGATAATATTATTACCTAGTCGGCATCTCTATGCATTTAAATAAAAAACTATCTTGCATTACCTCAATAAACTCTTCAGAATCAGAGTAGCCTATTCGATGCTCCAAATCAATATTCGAAAAATTAAAATCCCCCATAATGCACACATTGCTAAACCTTGATGCTATTTTAATTTCCTCCCATAAAGATGTTCCGTCATTTCTACTCATATTTGGCGGTATATACATAGTTCCAATAACTTTTGTCTCACTACCTTAGTTAACCTCTACCCAAACACTTTAATTATCATTATTTAGTCTAATACCTGATTTAATACAGCTTTTTAACCCGTAAACGGCGGCAAACCTCATAAGAGGTTTTACTGGGCGAGGGCGGCAAAGCTCTTAAAAGGGAGGCCTAAAAAAAACTTTTAAATGGCCCCAGTAGCACTAAACAATTTTTTTTTTTTTTTTTCCTATACCTCATATCACTCCACCACATCTCCTTCCCCCTTTTCCCCTCCCCCTTCAATTATCACCTATTTTCCCTGTTATTCCCTAATTTGTTGGTATATTTTTGTGCTAACATTAGCAAAATGTGTGGAGGATGTGCTTACGTGCCTAGCGAGTGTGTTATACAACCGAGTGTGTGAATGAGTAGGCTCAGTGTGGCTTGAGGCCTCGTGGAGGGAGGGGTTGCCTCAATTTTCTCCATAATTCATGAATGGGCTGGTCCATCTATATTCGCGATTTTGACCAGAAAAATTATATTTTCACTTGTTTTATTGTTGTTACAGGTTACTATCTTCATAGTGAAGGTAAAATAGGCTCATATGAATAAGTAATAACAATATTTATCGTAAAATGACGATTATAGGCCTGAATGGAGCCTGTAATATTATGCTCGCCCATGGGGACCGGGTTCAATACCCCCCCTTCGCCGTTTATAGGTTAAAGTACTCCTCACAAATACTGCTATACCGCCGCCCCTCCTACTTGTTCGGTCATATTTAACCCTTCCTCCCCGGGCTGTCTTACCAAATGACGGTCGCCCCTACCCGGGCGATATGGATGAAAAACGTGTAGGCCTAGGCTACCGTATTTATGTTTATTTTCACTGCTAGAACTTTCCCACTCATCTATAATCGTAGTACGGTTTTCAATCTGTATTTTGGTATTGAGTAGAGCTCTGTAAGTCAACTGGTTCAGTTGTGATGACGATTTCAGTGGAGCCAATATTGCAGAGATGTTGCCAATATGGGGGCTTTTTAGACACTAATTTCGTCATGACGTCGGAACAATAACATTGAGGAGTCTTCTCCTTCTTGTTTTGGGAGGTGCGGTGACGAACGCTTGGGTTTGTTGACATACATCATACGCACGGCGTTCGGACCAAGCTTAATTAGGCTATAAAGCTCATGCCTTAGATAAGGCATACCGGGTAGCGGCCCTTCTTTCGTGCTGTCCTTACCTAAGGCAGACCGGGTAGGAAGGGTTAAACAAACTATATCCTGGTATGTCAAATTCTGCTAAAAAAATGCCTGGATTCAGTATTAATCCAAGTTTCAGTTCGCGCTATTATGTCTATATTTTCTTTGCTAACAAGTGCTCTAAGTTCGTTCATTTTGTTACATAAATTTCTACAATTTTTATAATATACCCTCAACTTATTACTTTTATTTGCAACTAATTTTCTATTGTTTTCAACTAACTTATTATTTCCCGTTGAACAAATAGACCTAGACGGGAATTCTACTCTATCAGTATTTTCGACATTACTATCAGTTACACGTGGCTGGGATTCTATTTGATTGTCACATGAAGTACCATATGCTGCTCCATCTTGAGACAGTATTTTACTTACACACCTAGGTTTTTTTAACAAAACCCCACACCAATCTTGTCAAGTGAGCTGGCTAAGGTCGAAACTCCTAGTCGTGAGAGATGTACTCCATCCTGGGCATACAGTTCACCCTTACCATAGAAGTAGGACCAGTTATCCAGGAATGGAATAGTATTTGCCTTGCAGTAATTCTCCAGCCGGCTATTTACACCAATAGCCCTGGAGGACCATTCCTTCCTTACCCCTCTTCTTGGCAGCATACTGTGTACCACAGGAACTCCACCCTTCTTCTTGATCCTCTCTAACATTTCCTGGTACTTGGTGAACAACTCCTCAGTCCTGCATTTCCATATGTCGTTGTTCCCTGTATTGAGGAAGATGATGGGGTCCTCCCCACTCACTTCCAGGGCACCATCTATCTTCTCTGCCACCCTCCCGACTCCGGCACCAGGCAGGCAGACAACTTTACCAAAACATTTTTTTTTTTTTTTTTTTAAGAGACAATGAACGGAGGAAGGAAAAACACAGATAAAACAAAAAGGTCCATGTGCCTAAAGGCATCCTCCATTCATAAAATGTTTGTAACAACTGGATTTAAACATTTGTAGATTGTAAGTTTGTGGAAAGCAATTCGAGGGAAGTGAATTCCAAAGAGTAGTAGCTCTGGGGATAAATGAATTCTGATAAGCAGAAGTTCTGCATTGTGGAGGAGAAAGTGTAAATTCATGGGCGCTCTCAGCTGCCCTAGTTCTACGGGGAAAGATGTGGAGAGGCGGCACAATTGAAGCAAGTTCCTCGAACAATTGCTGTGAAAATATCTGTAGAATAATGCAAGGGATGCAACATTTCTTCGTATGGATAATGTAGGAAGGTCCTGTGTGATTGCAGGGTTATTGATTAATCTAATAGCTTTATTTTGAATTTTGTCCAACTGCCTCAATGCAACCACTCCACTTCCACCCCACAGAGGTGAACAGTAATCCATCTGAGAACGCACATGACTTTTATATATCACGGCCAACTGCTCGTCAGTGAAGAATTCTCGAACTCTGTACAGGAGTCCCAGTTTTTTAGAGGCATTCTTAGCAATGCTTCTAACATAATGTGTCCAGCTCAAGTTAGTAGTTAATGTTACACCGAGAATGTCAATACTAGGGGAAGTGGGAATATTTAAATCATTAAAAAATATATGGGAGTCAGTGAGATTCTGTCGGTTAGAAAATTGAATGTATTTGGTTTTCTGTGCATTAAAGGAAACTAGATTCTTTTGTCCCCATCCATTAATTCTAGAAAGGTCCTGGTTCAGAGAAATTGCAGTGTTTATTTTTGAATTTATAAGATCGGGTTGGGTGAAAGAATTGGTAAATGTGAAGGAACTGTGGAGTGTTGAGTCATCTGCGTAGGAATGTATTGGATTATGAGATCATTGATATGAATGAGGAACAGAATTGGGGCCAAAACTGATCCCTGGGGAACACCAGCATTTATTGAGTGAAATTGAGAATAAAGGCCATCTACCATTACACATATTTTTCTGTTATGAAGATAAGAAGAAATTAGTGGAACTAATGATGCAAGGCCGTAGTGTGACATCTTTGACAATAAGGATTGATGCCAGACTCTATCAAATGCCTTTGATATATCCAGTGCTATTGTATGTGTTTCACCATGTTGGTCTGTAGCTTGGTTGATTTGATGCGTAAGAAGGCAAAGCATGGCTGCAGTTGATCGACATCATCTAAAACCATATTGCCTATCACTGATTAATTTATTATTCTCAAGATGCTTAATTATGTGATTATTTAATATAATTTCAAAGACTTTACCAAGAGTGGAAGTTATAGCTATTGGTCTGTAGTTTGATGGATCTGAAGAGGCACCTTTTTTAGGAACTGGATGGATGTTTGCTTCTTTCCAGGGTACTGGGAAGCATGAGGTATGAGTACACAGACGGAAATTTTTGCCAATACAGGAGCGAGCACCAAGGAGCAATTCTTAAGTACTATTGGAGGAATTTCATCTGGACCAGGAGCCTTATCTACTGAGAGATTTTGCAAAATAGTTTTGACATGTCTGGAGTGGATCTTAAGTGAGGGAATTTCAGGCGAATTAAAATTAACTACAGGGACATCTTGATTTATTTCATCTAAGGTTGAGTTGGTGGAGAAAATATCCGCAAGAAGGTTAGCTTTACCTCGTGGGTCACTTACAAGATTGCCAGTCGGAGATTTTAATGGTGGAATGGATGAAGCAGTAGTGAAGATGGATTTAAATGAGTTAAGAGTAGACCAAAATATTTTGTTATCATTTGGATTATTTAGAAGTTTATTTGCCTGCTTGTGGAGAAAGTTTGATTTAGTTAGGTTGAATACAGTTTTGGCATGATTTCTGATGTTTCTAAAGTAATTAAAGGCTTCATGAGTTTTTGATCTTGTGTATGCATTGTAGGCTATTGCTTTTTGTTCAGTTACTCTAGCACAATTATGGTCAAACCATTTAGGTGAATTAGATCTTTTACTGTACTTTTGATGAGGAATAAAAGTTTCCATTCCAATTTTTACAAAATCTTGTATGTGGCTCAAGGTGGAGTGTGCATCATTAGAAAAGAAAGAGGTCCAGGGAATATCAATAAAGAAACTTTGAAGACCCTCCCAGTCTGCCCTATCGTAATGCCATTTAGTCACCAAAACCGGTTCAGAGTGGGAAGGTGTGGTAGGTGATAGACAGGTGGCCTGTATCAGACAGTGATCAGAAGATCCAAGCGGGGACCTCACTGTAACATCATAATTTTCTGAATTGGTTGTTAAAAATAAGTCCAGTAGGTGGGAATTATGATTAGGATTATCTGGTACACGGGTGGGTTGGTTGACTAGTTGAGTGAGATTAAATGAGTCTGCAAATAGCTCGCATTCAAGACCAGCATCATCAGTCCTGGCTGAATGAGTGAGCCATTCAACATTATGGACATTAAAATCACCCAACACAATGATTTCAGAAGAAGCATTTAAGTTGAGGACACTGAGTTGGGAGGACAGAGAATCAAAAAGACTTTGCTCTGGAGGAGTATTTGGGGAACGGTAGATGCAACATATGTATTTAAATTTACCATCGGAAATTAATTTGTATATAGAATAATCAAAATAGGGACAATTGAAACTAGTAACCTCTTCCAGGGCAATTTCAGATTTTGCGAAGCAACATACACCTCCTTTAGGTCTGAACATGTGTGTTAGTATCCCTGCCAAGGTATTTAACCATTGAATCACCGACAATGAAAACCGATTTGGCTTTTTCTGTTGTCGACCTTTATCAGCAGTAGTCGCAGCAGCAGCAGATTTCCTCCCCTCCCCTCTCGCTGCCTCGCTGTAAGACGGGTCATCTCCTTCCCCCACTCTGCCTTCACTGCCATCACACTCGTCCTCCAGGGCGCTGTACTTATTTTTTACAGTCACACACTGCTTCTTCAAGGTGCACTTAGTTGCATTTTAATCTACCACCTTCCAGGAAGAGTCCGGTTTTCCTACACTAGTGGCTTTTTTCGTTTCTTCTAATGCCATCTTCAATGCTGAATTCTCGTACTTGAGAATGTTTACTTCCTTTTCTACTTTCTCCAGCCTTTCCTGAAGTGTAAGGCTCTAAAGGGGGTATGGCTGTTGCTCCGGGGGTATCTTCTGGGGTGTTGCCTTTGTGGTTTTGCAGTGTGAAGGACAGTCGTCTACAAGTAGTTGGAACCCTGTTGCCTTCGGCAGTTATGGGGGATGTGGTTCTGTTCAGGGTGCGGGAGGTACTATGCTTTGGGTGGTGAGGCGAGCTTGTAGAGTTGGATCGGAGTTGGATAGGTGGGGTGGAGGAGGGGTGGTACGGGAAGTGGTCCTGGTGTTGGTCGCCTCGTGTGGCCCAGAGTGGTGGCGAGTTCTTTGTGTACCGTTTGCGGAAACGAGGATAGAGCTTGTTTTGGTTTGGGGTGAAGGTTTGGAGGTGGAGGTAGAGGTGTGAGAGATGGGTCAAAAAGGTGGAGGAGGAGGGGAGGGGAAGTATGGGGTAGAATTCTCATCTGGAGAGGAAAGTTCTGCTGCAGCTTAGGATACTATGGAGCTGGAAAGGTTAGGATGAGGGATAGGGTAGGTGCAGGGTCAATAGGTTTGAATCCGGAAGGAACTGAGGGGATAGTAGTGGAGGATTGTAGGTTAGGTGGGGGAAGTTGAAGTGCTGATGTTGAGTCTGCAGGCGGGGGTTTTGGAGGCTGTGGTCTTTGGGTAGGATAGATAATAGGATTATTATGGAGGCTGGGTAAGGTTGAAGGTGGGGGAAGAGGAGTATAGAGAGGTCTCTGTTGGGAAGGTAGTAATGGTTCCAGATTAGTAGTGGGGCTTACAGTATTATTATTTGGTCCAGCCAAAATAGTGATGCTTTTGTCTAGAGGCCGGAAGCGACGTACATACCCGTTTCGATATATGCGTGACTCCCCATGATAATTTATGATGACCTGGTAACAGTTGGGAATTTCTAGGATCTCAAAGGGTCCTTTGAATCTGGGTTTTAGTTTGGATGGTACTGGTAATTGTGCAACCATCACTAGATCTCCAACTTGATGAAGGTTGGATTTTGGGCTTTGTCGGGTTGCAAGTCTTGAAGGTACTGTAACTGACGTAGTCTGTTTCTCAGGTGAACGAGGGTTGAGTTTAGTGCAGGCGAGGGGTCGGAGGGTGCGGACAGATGCCTCAAGGGTAGAAAAGTGGAGGTTCTCCAAATATTCTCTCATGTGGGGTGATTCCATCTTCCAGGGGACAGGTGTTAATTCCCCATTGTACCACACAGACTTAGCTAGGCCAATCAGTTGAATCCATTTGCTGCAATCTGGTCCGTTTATAATTGGCAATGGTACGGTGGCTAAGTTCACAGATTGAATTTCTTTGTGGCCAATATGGAGATCTTGAATCCAAATATCTGAGAGATTGGACTCAATACTTGGCCGGTGAACTCGGGAGCGTTGCCGGAGTGAATTGCTTGGGGGAGTCCAAAATAAGGAAACACAAGTTGCAATAAGGCTTTGGCAACGGCGAAGGCAGTGTGTTCCTTGACAGGGCATGCGATGGCATGGAGTATGTAACTACGAAGGTGATGATGTACTTATACCCTTTTGCTCCTTCCATGGGACCCATTACATCCACTGCCAAAAGTTGCCAGGGTTTGGAGGTCACCAGTTTTCCTGAAGGTCCTGGGGTTCGTGATTTATCCTGGCCCAGGGCGCAGGCATGGCAGGCTTCGTTGACTTTCTTGGCAGTTGGGTGTGGCCGGGGCTTCCAGTAGATATCCTGGAATATGTTGACTAGCTTCTTTTGGCCTAGATGGATGTCATTGTTGAAATGTAGGGACTCCATTATGCGGATGGCGACATCAGGACACAGTACAATTTTTCCTTCTGTTGTATATAAAGTGTCACCTCGCCTTGGGAGTTCATTGAAGATCTTCTTAGGAATCCATGGAGGTTTTTCTGCTGGGGGTCATCATCCTGAAGTAGGTGCTAAATGGCTCGGAGGTGCTCTGGTTTGGCTGGCGTGGTGGTTGGAAGTCTGGAGAGGGCGTCGTCATTGGTGTGAAGTTTCCCTGGTTGATAGGCAATCTCAAAGTTGAATTCTTCCATGGACTCCCTCCATCTGACAGTCAGGACATTCTTTGTATCCGATTTCCGTAACCATTGCAGGGCTTGATGATCTGTGATGATGGTCACTTTAACCCCCGCTAAATACGCCTTGAAGTGTTGGAGTGCCCAAGTTATGCCAAGACATTCTCTTTTGGTGACAGGATAGTTAATTTTTTTGCGGGACAAGCATTTATCTGCTCTCTCCCTTCTCTGGTTTGGGCTAATACCACCCCTATACCAAACTGGGATACATTGGTGTAGAGTAGGAATGGCAGTTAGTAATCAGGAAAGGAGACCACGGGGGCAGAGACAAGTAGATCTTTCAGAGTGTTGAAGGCTTGCAGTTGGTGTGGTGTCCAAACAAATGGTTCCTCTTTCTTGGTCAAATCGTGCAGGGGTGGTGGCGAAGTTTTTCATGAACCGTTTATAATATGAGGCGAGGCCAATGAATGTTCGTACGCCCTTGACATTGTTAGGTGGTGTGATGTCACTGATGGCTTGTAGCTTCGCGGGGTCTGGTGCAATTCCTGCCTCGGATACGATATGGCCAAGTAAATGTACTTGATTTTTCAACATGATGAACTTAGTGGGCTTTATTACATCTCAAGATTGTACTATTTTACTATGCAATCATTATAACTATCTCTCAGATAATTTTAAGAAAGTATACTTACTATGAATGATCTAATGCAGGTAGCTATATATTATGAGCGGGTATTCATTGTAACTCTTTGTAACTTCCCCCTTTCTAAAACTATTGACTCTTTTTCCTTTCCCACACAAATGAAGCTTACTCTGGAACCTTGATGTCGCCCAAGCATCTAATCGTATGACCAATGACGATCACGTGTCTGAGAGGTGTTTCGAGGTGACCAGTGGAGGTGTGAGGTGTATGTTAATCTTATAGACTAAACATTTCATTTCCTTGTATCAGATACAACTCAAGTAGTGCGAAGAGCACCAGGATGTATACCTTTGACCCGCAGGTCATGGATTCATTATGTCAGGACTGATGTCATCAAACGACTAGTCATACAACATCACGTGAAAGGGGCATATATTAGGATGTGAGGAGATGTGTAGTGAGGTGGAGAGAGGTATTGAGAGGACAGATAGATTCAGGCCTCAGTCACATCAAGGTCTGGGAGATTATTCTCTCTTGATAGAATATATTCTCCCTTATATGATTTAGTACTTCTGTACACTATATTCAGTTGTGACTTGAATAAATATCAAAGTTGGTTGGATACCACATTCTTTCCTTTTCCCATTTACCTATATATAATATAATTTTGTATAAGGTATAAGTGGGATGGTGGCGGCGATACAATATCTACTTAATTAATATAATCTATCATCATCGAGCAGAGAGAACGAGAGCCGAGATCTACCTACACTTCAATCTAACAATCTACAATCAACCTATATCTAAAACATATATATTAACTCCTAAGGACATCAACACCTTAAGTCATCCTTACTAAGAGTCAAACTTAACACTTATAATAAATATAGGATCGTACAGTTAGTAAGTCTTCCTAATCTTAACCCATACTTACAGTGACTGTCAAAAGTCATTTGTAACAGCTTCAACTTTAACCCTGTTTCTCGGATAAAGTCACAGGTCATTAATGAAGATTGGAACATTATAATTTATGGCCTGGATATCATACAAGCATACATCACTTTTACAATACTTGTACATTAGTTATACACCATTTATACATTAAGGGACCTGGTATAGTGACAATTCAAGACCGGAACCTGCCAATTTATGGCATGGATAACATACATTCACATTTTAGTTATATAGCAGGTATATATTAGCTAAAATTAGTTATACATCAGTCATACATTAATTATACAATATATATACAGTAGTTATACATTTTGTGTTCTATGTCCATGAAAGAGACAAAAGCCATGCTACTTGTAACTAGTATCTCTACTAAAGCCAAAGGAGTGTCAGAGAGCCAAATTAAGGGGACGTTGAGGTCAACACACCTGGACACACAAAGTATAAAGCAGTCTAAGTCATAGGACAAAGGAAACATTGATTGAGGGAGAGACTTCCAGAATTTAGTAGTTGAGTAGAAGAAAGACTGAGAAAATGTGCTAATTCTTGTGTTGAAGAGTTGGACAGAATAGGAGTGGGACTGTGTTGAAAGTCGGGTGCCTCTCACTTGCCGCAAGGAAGAGGGTATGCACTGAGAGAACACCGATTGTTGAAATACCGATATAAGACTGAAAGCGGTGAAACATTGTGGCATGTAGAAAAAGATTGTAAGGAACTAGTAAAAGGAAATGAGTTAATGAGGCAAAATGCTTTTGACTCCACTCTTTAGAGAAGTGTGGCATGGGTGGAACCTCCCAACATATGCAAACATTACTCAATACATGGCGCACTGTGCCCGTAAACAGAGCAAGAAGCTGCATGATGGTGAAGAACCCACAGAGACGGCTGAGCACCAGAGTTGATATTGATTAAATCAATTTGATTTAATCACTTGATTAAATCAATTATTTTTTTTACCAAAAAAATCATTATTTTTTTTATTTTTTTTATTTTTTTTATCTGTGAATCAAGATAAAAAGAATTCTGAAGATTTATCATGCTTTCATAAGTTTGTGTAGGCATTGGTTCATTGTAAGATAGTAGATACTGGTACATTATGTAGTATCACAAATAACTGATAGCTTTTAAATTTACAAATATATGTATACATTATTACCTTTCAACTTTAAAAGAGTACATTGTAGAGCATCATATAGTGTTCAGTGAAAAGACAAAACAATCCTGATATGTTTATTATGTGAAAACAGAACAATAATAATTTATCAATCAATATGTATTAATATTATTCCAGAAAGTTCAGAAACAGCATCTACATCTAAATATGATTAGAACTTAAAGTAGGCTACTAAATAAAAATCCTGATACGGTTATATTTACAAAAAACGGAAACAATCATTTATCAATCAATATTATTTTGTTTCCAGAAACAGCATCTTCATATAAATAAGATTAGATCTTCAAGTACTAAGTAAAGAATTATAGAAGTAAATAACCAAGCCTCAGTGAATTCACTAAATAAAAAACTAAAAGAACTATGCAATTAAACCTCAGTGAATTAATTTAATTTCATTAACAGATTTCTATTTCTGTGGTGAGCCTGTGTTGTGATTTTTGTAAATGAATACAAGTTTTGCCGCATTTTCGGTTCCTAACCTATTTCTGAGTTTTGACTGAACAAGTCCAAAGGATGAAAATATCCTCAACACCAGCACTAGAAGCTGTTGTTGTGAATATTTTTCTAATTAGATCAGAAAAATCTCCATCAACTGTTTTGCCCAAAGAAAGCCACCATGCAAGTGGTCCAGCTTGGACTGAATGATCTGAAAACATATATGGCTGAAAAGGGGGAAGTTCTGCTCTATACAGTACATCATTATAAGAGGAACTGTTGAAGGATAATTTTCATGAACCCATTCCATTCCAGTGTTTTCTTCCTCGCTAGTCAGTTTTTTTCCCTTATAAACTGGATGCAGAATATTTGCCAGATTGTGAACAGGTGTGAGTGCTAATGTCATCCGTTTATTAAACTTACTTGTTATGGTAGCTCTATCACCTGACCGAGTAGACTCCTCTGTTAGCCGTTTCTCAAAGTCTTTCCACACTTCAGTCATTTCTCCAATATCACATCTGTCCCTTTGAGATTTATCAAGTGCTACTGCAATATGCTTTAGAATTTTTAGCATATCTTCAGCACACCGTTTAATATTAGTGTCCATCACTTTCCTTATGATGTTTGAGTCTAATGCCTGCCTTTTTTCACCGTCACACACAGCTACTAATATTGGCCAATTGTTCAAATAAGCCTCTAAGCAGTCAGTCAAGGTATTCCACCGAACATCTTGTGGCATGACTAAGGCTGATCCGCCAGCTGATTTGTAGGTTGCTGAGGCAGTGTGATTATTCCTAAAATACTTCACAATATGTACAATGTGTTCTTTGATATTGCCTATTTCTAGATCTTTGGCTAACAGATTTAAAATGTGTGCTGAACATCCATAACAGATCAAGTCACACTCATCATCTTTCAATAGCTCTGTTCTCATTTTTGCAACATTAGCAGCATTGTCTGTTACAAAGCTACCAACTTTGCATTTATATTTCTGTTCAGCTGTTTTTATTGAACTTTTAGCAACTATTTTAAGATAATCAGATGTATGTGGGTGACCTGATGTGTCAATTGTGTCCACAAGATAAACTGCACTTGTGTTATCAGCTGAGTGAACAGTGACAGTAGCACATATTACAGGTTCATTGGAAACATTTGTCCACCCATCAAGACTCATGCAGGCCGTTTTTCCTTCCAGTTGTAGTACACTATTCTCACACTCTTTGGTATATACCTTATCTAATAATTTGCCAGCAATATCTATCCTACTGGGTAACTTGTATCCTGGCCTCAATATGTTTACCATGTCTATAAAGGATTTATGTTCAACAATCTTGAAAGGAGAATTAGTTCCATTGTTGCAACTTTTTCATCGATGTTTTCCTTTTCCCCCTTTGTTGTCCTGACACCATACTGCAGGATACTTCTAGTTTGGCTGGATGATGCAGCTTTTTTACATTTATAAGTAGGAGAGCTGACTACTGGAGAAGGTTCTGAAGAACTACACTTTAAAGGTAATGAAACAGATGGGATATTTGTACTGACAACTGAAGCTCCTAATGCAGATGAGGTTGTTGCCATGCAGAGTACTGAGGAAGTGACTCCTGATGTTGTTGGTGGTTGAAAATGTTGATCAACTTGCTCATTTCCATCTGCAAAAGGAGTACTACCATCTGTTGTTTCTTCCTCAATTTCATTTCATAAAGATTTTCTGGTTCTCTTGGTGGCCCATTGCATTTCTTCTTATGATCTCGCAAGCGCTGCACTAAGCCCTGCATTTCTTTACCACAGTCTTTACATTTTGCACGAATACCCTTTTTGTGTGACTCAACTGCCAAATCTTCAAATTCAGACCAAATACTGTCTTTTTGTCTTCCTGCTTTTCTCATTGTTGCTAATTATATAATTTTATCCTGAAACTGCTGTCACATGGAAAAAGCACTTTAGTATTATATGCAGTACAGTAGATCTAGGAGTATATTAATTAAAACATTCAGTACAACTGCTTGTTACTTGTTAATGGTGTTATATTACCACATGTACTTTGTATTTTATTTTAGATTTTATAAAATTAATATCTTCAGTAATTTTAGATATTTTTTTTCATTAGTTGTAAATAAGAAGTACTTAATAAATAATAATTCAATGTTTTGTCTAGTAGAGTAACAGTCCAGTATTACTGTTCTGCAGCTCAGGTCTAATAAATATGAATGTTTTGATTCACTTTTGAATACAGCGAGTCCCAAAAGTTTTGGTTGATGCTTCAACAGTTGACAGTTTAGGACTTTAGGTAACTCTTAAGTAAAAAAAATTGTCTATTGACATACATGTTTTTCTCAGTACCGGTAGTTATAGTGTTATACATAACTACATATTAGATTTACATTATTTCATATCTCCATTATATCTCTAGGCTATTAGATAAATACTAGATTCAAGTTTATATGATATAATATTATAATATATGAAAAACTAATGCAAAACTGTACATTTTAACCTTGTTTACTGCTTAACAATCCCACAAAACATATGTCACACATAATTTGTCTACTTAGAATGACCTAAGCTGTCATCTCTTGAAGTATCTACCAAAACAAAACTCGAATGTGACACAAATCTCACTTTAATGAAAGTTTAAACTTTAATCACGCAACACTGGGGTGGGCACTGGGCAACTGAGTGAGTTCTAACCTATGTACATAGTCAGATATTACCAAGTGCAGGTCTAGCAGACTGCCATGTTTTCACTTTTACTTCAATATCTCTGGATTTTGGTCACAGCCTTGGGATCAATATTTTAAAGTAAACATCCACAAAGCTACTAGTCACTAAGTCTGTACTAATAATAACAGATTATTATTTTTCTGTAATTCTGTTCAATAATAGGTTTTGTAATATGATTTCTTGAGGATCACTGGCAACTCAGCCAGAAGCAGCAGTGTGGTCAGACAGTGAAACATGACTAGGACAGGAACAGATCAGGAGTCTGGGCTGAGGGCATGGATGAAACAGAATTGTTATAAATTCCTCTACTTTAATTACTACTCAATAGGGCGGGGGGATATTTTAAAAAAATCAAAAAAATCAAATAAATCAAAAAAATCAAATAAATCAATGATTTTTTTATTTTTTTTTATTTAAAAAAAAAAATCAAAAAAATCAACAACCCTGCTGAGCACACCTAAATTCTGGGAAGCTGTTTTAGCAAGAGTGGTAATATTATTATTTTTCCCAAAAATGGTTGGAAGAAAAAGATAAACCAAGAATAGTGAGAGAAAATGAAGGGTTAATAAGTGTATTGCTGAAGATTATTTGATAGTCTTTTGGAAGATTGCAATGGGTGAATAAAAGGAGAAATTGAGCCTTGGAGGTATTGAAAGTAACAAGATTATCTATGGCCCAATCAGAAATAATTTATATATTAGGAAATAGGCGGACTATAGTATCGTCACGTAACTTTTGGAGTGATTTCATGCTGGGTTGTTGTGAAAACCTAGTTGAATAGTGTAAGGTAGAGTCATCAGCATATGAGGAGATAGGACTTGAGGTACAGTTGAGAAGATCATTTATCGAATAATAGAAAGGTAGTGGCATCTTTCCCATACCACATCCTCCACTCCTTCCCCCCTTTATACCCTACACCCCTCCGTCCTTCAACTTGGCCTATTTGCCCTATTATTTTGTACATGTTCTAGCAGTTCATGGGTTAAACTCAAACCCTCAATATGTACCTTAGCCTGTGACTCCGTCACCTATCTCGGCCATGTAATTTCCAAACACGGTATACCACCAGACCCGGATAAACTAGCAACCATTAAAGAAATACAACCCCCAAGAACCGTAGAAGACGTCCGCGCATTCCTCGGATTGGCATCATATTACAGACGTTTCGTCAAATGTTTTGCATCAATTGCCAAGCCACTCCACGAGATCATTCACAAGGACGAAAAATACACATGGATAGCTGCTCGGTTAGGTACTTTTAACACACTATAAAACTGCCCTCACGTCCACACCAATTGTCGCCTTCCCAGACTACGAAAAAACGTTCCGCTTATACACAGACGTTTCTTTGCTCAGAATAGGTGCTGTGCTGGTACAGGTAACTGATAACAATGAGAATATTTTAGCGTGCGCGAGTCGTACCCTGATATAATCGGAGACAAATTACGCTGCCACCAAACGAGAATGCCTTGGGTTAGTATGGGTGCTGCAACACTTCTGGTTGTACTTACTAGGGGCTAAAATATCCATAATTCACAGCAACTTCACACTAAAAATTCACCACCACAACCTATACCCACCACCCCTACCATCCAATCCCCAATAAACCTCAATGACTCCCAGGAAGTTATGCAAACATGCACAACCACAACTAGATCAGGCAGTCTCTACCCCTCCAGACAGGCTAGGAATATTTGGTACTTTTCCGTCCACACAGTACACTTGGCGTTCAAAGGTCAACACTCGACCTGCCAATAGCAGCCAAGCACCCACTCAGTCCCAGAAATGCATATCCAGTTTATGCTGTGGAACTCGGGGAAGGGCAAGAAACTCTGCCTCAATCATCCGGCCCAACTCATAATGGAGTTAAAGAAGTCAAGCCATGAAACTACCTTAACCATAGTCCAGAGGGAAGGCAAGAGCAGAGACCATGCAAGACAATGGTACCAAGCTCTGCAGCACTTCCAGCCAGTCTCGGTCATGGCCAGCTACAGGGACGTGCCTTTGTCAAAGGCGAAGGTGGTGTTATGCAACAAAATATAGCAGCTCCCTCTCAAAGAGCGCTCCCCATCACTCGCATCTATAAAATAGCACAACTCCCTTGCAACAAAAAACAGCTCCCCCACCGGCCCAACCTAAAGCCACCTCCCCGCTGCCCAATAATCCAAGCCTGGCAACTCGGCCAGAAAAGACTGCCATTTTGCCACCACCCGCCATAGCCATGCCGTCACAAGTCAACATGTCGCCGGATTGGTCCCTGGATAGGGTATTGGACCAACTCTCTGCAATCTCTCTCTCTCCGCCGCAATGTTACATCTCTCTCGCTATTCTATCGCTACTATAATAATCAGTGTTCCTCAGAGCTATCCCAGTGCATACCACCGCCTTTACGTAGGGCACGTGGTACCCGTCTTGCAACTCAATCCCACCCTTACTCTGTGCAACTCTCCAACCCAAGAGTGAAACATTACTCTCAAACTTTCTTCTACTCAACAGCTGAGCTCTGGAACCCTCTCCCAGAATCAGTTTTTCCCACTTCCTATGACTTAAATTGCTTCAAACTCTGTGTGTCCGGGCATTTTGGCTCGAACGTCCCTTGATTTTGGCCCTGTCACTCTTTCAACTATGGGGGAGGCACTCGCTATAGGCAGTTATGCCTTTTGCCTCCCTCAATCACAGAAAAAAAAAAATATATATATATATACTGAGGGAAGTAAGTCTCCTCACTCGGCTACCAACCCCACAACGAGAAGGACCTACCAGCCCCACCAAGACCTCTTTCCACGCAGCACGGAGGAGTCCGGCGCCAACTAAAACCATGATAGGAGGGCAGCAGAAACAACAGGAGGTATCTCACTCTTCCCTCCCTGAGATCACAAGTGCTTTTGGTTTCACGGGTGCTTTCGGTCCCACCGAGTGTTGTTTCACCTCAGCAGTGCTTTTCGGTCTCACAGAGTGCTTTTTGGCCTCACAAGTGTTTTTTAGCCTCCGCAGTGCTTTTTGGCCACACAGAGTGCTTTTGGCCTCGAACCCCCTTTACCAGCTAAACCTGGATATGGAGATAAATTAAGAGATGCGTAAACATAACTTCGAGTTGGCTATCAGGTCCCTTCTAACGTAATATACTATCTATTAAGTACCATTGTTATAATGCATACACCTTATCCCTCATTTTGCTCATTTCACACATATATATATATATATATATATATATATATATATATATATATATATATATATATATACACTGTATATATATTATCACACGCCTGATTGACCACTCAGTCACCAGACCGTTGCATATAATTATGTACGTGGAAGTAACTCTGCCTTACACACGTACGCTACACTCGAATTAAGCTCTTGTCCCCCTCCACATATCATTATATAAATACATTCTGTACGTAATTATACATCCCGTTTCTAGATACTGTACATAACTTTGTATGTTCTTGTATATGATGTACTTGTGTTTACCCATTTGTATATAAAAGTATAATAATCCATGCTATTCACTCGCGGTAACTTGCATTAATAAAATAACCTATAACACTTGTACACCCACCGTTGTATTTTTCCGCACGCCTTTCCCGCTAGAAACCCCCCTCATCGATTAATTATAGGGGTTGGTATCTCCTAAAAACAAAAACAAACTAAACATCTCCAGGCTATGGAAGTTACATATGAATAGGCCACCTCTTGGTTCTAACTGGATTCTAACCTCTAACTACTCCTGGGGTTATGTAGGCGGTCTTGTGGTTAAGTTGAGTTAAAGGATTTTTTTTTTTTTCAGCCTCATTGGTTGACGGCTTGAAATAAAAAGATACGACATTATTATAATAATTATTATTATTATTATTATTAACACACATACATTAACGTTTACGCTCCCATATTGCTGTAACAAGATTTCTAAATTCCGTGTTGAGAAAATTTGGTGAATATGTAACACATGCTTTAATAAATACTGTAATAGCTACATTCCTGTTTGTCTCCAAGACTACAGAGGGATCGACTGTTTTTCTGCTTGGGTATTATCAAAGGATAATAATAGTTTAAGACAGAAAACAGAGTTTTGATGTATCATCGTATTTGAGTAATTTATCCGAAATGACATTTAGATCGATGTAACATACGGAAAGTACCATCTCAAGTGAGTGGCCAAAATTGCATGTCCAACATTTGATTCTACAATAATTGTCTTTATCTATTAAATTACCTCTACCTTATTAGCTATCTTACTAGCTATATAATAACCCCCTTTGGCTATATTTAGACAATTTTGTGATGTTTAAAAAGGATATGTCGTATTATTAAGGGCTAAGTGAATCTCTTTTTAAACTGAATAATATCGTCTAACAGTAGCCAGAATAAAGTTGCAAGGATGGCACCGGTACTGAACGAGTTAATAGCGATACACCGAATATGAATAATAACAGGGTTATGCAAGTCAAAAGAGTATGCACGTATCAATGAAAGTTATTGATGATTTAGTCGGAATCGCCATACTAGCCAAACTATTCAACCAGGCCAATAATTCAGTCTGTTGATTCCTTAGGTTAAGATTTAAGGTAACTTTGTGTATTTTCAGCCTCATTGGCTGCCGGCTTGACATAAACCTATTAATATTTACACATTATTATTTAAAACATTTTATGTAATAACTAATACTATTATAATAATACTTAAACTGTACTTAATCTACTTAAACATATGTCCATACCAACAAAACTAAATGAGTTAATACATTTGTAAACAACATTGCGAGATAATTACGCGGTAGGCCATTCCCTCGTACATACTAGATAACTATGATATCCAACAATTGCAAATTAAAGCTTGTATTTCATCAAGGTTACCTCAAATACCGAAACATGACATGTTGGTGATCATTTTATGGCAGTTCAAACTGTCAAACTGGCCAAAATAATGTAAATATATGTTAATATAAAGTGTTAAGTGGTCTGGTCACCTGCAAGTGCACCATTCATCACCTAAACATCCAGTAATAACTGTTGTCACGGTAATTTATAAGTTCCAGGTGAATTATACGATCATGATGAAATATGTACAGTATTACTACATAGTGCCCCAACATTACTGGTTACACCACAATACTTGTGTAATTAGGCGAACTTTGTTGTATATGTATCTATGAATAATATATAAGTGAATGTCATTTACCAAAGATATAACAATGGGCATTTAAACATACTTTGTTTTGTCTTACTATATAGTATTGATGCATTTGAGAAGAAGCTTTACACGCAATTTGTGTTAGTTGAAGCTGCAAGGTATCTACTCTAAATCAGCTGCTGCCACACACATTCTTTAGCCTGCCTCATACTGCAGGTACCAGATAGTTTTAATATATAATATATACAGTATATTTGTTTTTATTCGTTATATGTGATGAGGAAGACAAAAGGCAGAGCTTCCTGTGACAAGTGCCTCCCCCAGAATTGAAAGCAGGTAGAGACGAAATAACTCAAGCAAGACCGAACAAACTACCGAGCCAGACTGAGCTGGTAGAGATGATATTTTTTTTTTTGACAGAAAGAAGTGTGGTGTGCTTGTTTAGTGTAGTGAAGTAGCTAGCAGGAGAAGGTGTTTGTGAGAGCCAGCTGGATCACTGTGTAGATGAGGCACAAACAAAAACAGTAAGGGAAGCCAGACAAATGAAACAGCCATTCCAGCAACTCCTAATCATATTATATATATATATATATATATATATATATATATCCCTTGGGTATTGCTTTGTTCGACTGGTGCCTGTAATCTCCCCATCTGTTATGTCTTCTGTTATAGAGATCGCCACCTGAAAGTAACACCGATTAGCGTTTCGCCCTTCGGTAATTATTGTAGGGTTTATTCCCCTAGAGGGGTTGCCTACCAAGGCTATGGAGTCCCATCCACCCAGAAACACCCTTTTCAGATACCAGGGGGACTGCTATCACCAGAGACACCTCTATCACAAGGGGACAGCGTATTGTATATATGTTTATATACCTCCACCGACAGTCAGGACGAGTGTCCATGCTCGAAGTTTAATCCACTACACCATGGCATGATAAAGGATACTTAACCCGTCCTGGTGTAGTGGATACTCATCCTGAGTGTCGGAGGGTCGAGTCCAGCTGGGAGTATACAAATATTTAGTAACTCACGTGTAATTGTTAGATATTCTATATATATATATATATATATATATATATATATATATATATATATATATATATATTGTTTTGTTGTAGTATAATCAGAAAGTTACGGTAAAGTTACCCTATATATATACAGTATATATATACAGTATATATACTGTATATAGGGTATCTTTACCGTAACTTTCTGATTATAGCCTACTAAAAAAAAAAAAAAAAAAAAAGATAAACGTTCTGTTATCACAACATGAATACAAATAACATAGGATCATCACAAGTGTGTAATGTATCATATATTATTAAAGCATATTTGAAATCTCGGCATATTTACCAACTCAAGTTCAGGTGTTTAAAGGTGTAATCATCACTCGTTTACCTCGGTAATATGGTCTGGTAATAAGCAGCAATCTTTGAGGAACCAAGTGTGTTGCTGATTGTTATCGTTCTATGAGAGAGATAGAGAGAGAGTGAGCTTTGTTTTTTCCATATAGGTAAATTACAATATTATATAAAATCAATAGGCAATTGTACCTAGCTAAGCTCAAATTTGCTAGCTTTTCAGGCATAAATAAATATATGAAGCTAGGTAACACATGACCATTTCAGTCAGTCAGTAGCCAGCCCTTACTACCACAAGGGGTAGAGAGGAACAGCAAGAAACACGAGAAAGGAAAATGAGGTGACAGGAGAAGAACACATGACAGTTCGCCAACTAAAAGGAAGCACACAAGCATTCAGATGCACCAATCACTCATCCGCCCCGAAATCAATGGCTTCGCCTGACATGGCTATTTAACTATCTGAAATAGGGCAATAATACTAGTATAAAATTATCGAAGGAAACTGAAGATATTTAGCAATGCATTAGACAATATTGTATTGTTTACATTGGGTACAATAGGAAGCTAGTATTGGTTGAGGAAGATTTGCTTGATTCCAGTTATATATTCTGCTATTGACACAACGTGTCTCATATATTTATTTACTGTGTTCCACAGTTTCGTTATGCTACGTTCTCCATGTGAAGTTCAGTACTATGGGAATCGCAATAATTCATGCACTCCTCTTGTATAAATATTATTTATAATTGGGATAAAGTCCTTATTTATGAATATTAGTTGATTTAGATAATTATTATACACAACTGACTGTTTGTATAAAGAGGCTATCATTCAACTTCAACAAACCAAGTTCTCTAAATATTGAACCAGTGTGCTCGTTACAAGACTGATAGGGCATAATTAACAACCTTTTCTTTTGCACTAGGAATAGAGCTTCTGGATGAGTGTTATCAGTATACTCGGATACCATAGTCTCTAGCCCACTCGTGCAAAATCGTGAACTACACCTGTAATTCAGCACGCTTGTATTAGTCTGTACTATTCCTCTCTTAGGAAATTCAGAACTTGAGGTCATTCGACAGGAACACAGCTAGCATTGACATAAATATTATTGGCTTTACTCAATCTCCATCAACAACAATGAATACACAGGTTTGGTACACAAGTGTTATTCCTTAACACCTTAAGAGCGGCCTAGGCGGTATATAATATGTAGCCACCAGCGGGGTGTTTTTACCCAAAATAGGACTGTTGACGTGATCATTTTCATGACTAAATAAGACCCAGAGCGTAAAACAAGTATCTATCCCTGAAAGGGCATAAACAGAGCTTTCCAATGACACCACAACGATCCTTGTATGACTGCTAGTTTTCTTGCAACAAGAGTGCAAAAACCATGTAATTCGGTACTTTCCCCATACATTTCACTATGTAGCGAGTGTGAGAGGGTGGGATTCATGTCAGTCGGTCCGCCGGGGTGGTCTGGAGCAGTCATACGCTCGCTACTCTCCTGCCACCACTTGTCTCTCTCTCTCAGCAACATTACGTGCTGAAATTGCCACACGACCTATGTCGTGCGCCGCCACATAGTCCAAATTAATTTCACTCGACTTATGTCGCGCGCCGCCAATAAGGGGTTAATAGCTAGGTACAGGGTATATGCATATGGATCATAGGTATATTGACCTAAGCCCAATTGCTATGAGAATAATTATGGTTTATCCTCGTGTAATAAATCTTAACAGTACAACATGGAGTATAAATTAGTTCACAATAATATATGAAATACAACTTGCAGAATATGATTACAATATTTATATCTCTGAAAGTAAGTGTACAGTCGGTCACCTTTCCGGCTGGGCCACCTAATGGTAATTTTGCTGGGTGTCTGTCGCTCTGATAATAGTAAGATCGATCACACCACACACCCTGAATCTGTTGCATAAAATGTCCCATAGATGGTGTAGTCAGATTTGTTGGGGTGGAGAGGTAGGGGCTACAGGGAGTAAGGAGGGGGGGGGGGGGGGGTTATCGTGTAGGAAAGGTTACGTGAACTATTTCACCAGGTTTATGGTTACCGTTTTGTCTCATGATATTAATTAGGATGTAAACAATTTTTTTTTTTTAAATCTACCTTTAAGAAATAGTAGTTTGTTTTATTATAGTTTGCAAACCAATTTGTAGGGGTTGCTACATTCACTGTCTATTTAGTAAGACAGCTCTTTCTCACTCATTCACTCGCACTATCTATCGATCTATTTATGTATATATCTATGTATCTATCTATATCCACATTATATATATTAGTCTTTTCCTTAGCTGATGTGCATTTGCTCTTCTTGGGGTTAATGTTGGCCTCTTAATTTTGGTTGAGGTCCCCGCCTGGCCTGTATTGTTGATTTGCACCATTTGCTTTTGGGTTCCTCATACCTAGGGATATGAGATTTGCCCGACTCGCATATAATACTCATCACTCCAATTATAACTTATAACACCTATGTCTATCCTTACCATTACACTTTCTTCACAATACATGTAACCTAGTACCATGAACAAATTAGTGGTATCGCATTTTCATGAATGTAGGAGGAGCATGGAATATTTATTAATTTTCTTTCTCTCCCTTCTTTACTAAAAACAGAAGAGTTTGGTTTACCATAATACAGACCTTATTACTCTGGGAAACTTTTTAATCAAGAATGCTAATATGGTCTTTCAAAGACACACACATACACACGCACATGCGTTTCGATAAACACTAATGTTTCACTGCATATCAGTATGTTATGGCTATAACCATCTCTCTCTCTCTCTCTCTCTCTCTCTCTCTCTCTCTCTCTCTCTCTCTCTCTCTCTCTCTCTCTCTCTCTCTCTCTCTCTCTCTCTCTCTGTAGGAATATTGGTTTGGCAGGAGTCAGAGGGACCGTACTTTCTACCAATTTTATCTTTCGCAACTAACTCGGCGCTTTACAGGTTGCCAGGTTTGCTCATGAAAAATATATATCCACTGACATTTGGACAACCAGTCATGTAATGAACTATACCGATTGGCGTCTGGAAGAGAAAAACATCCGTAGGAACTATTTAAGATATACTGAAATTTAGCAACCACGCTAGGCCTGAAGAGACTATAATTATATCACAACTCGGTATAAAGAGGATGGCCGCAACCTCATCCACGTGGCAGCTGCATATGTGTGTGTGGTTTGATTGCCGATATAACTAAGTTAATGTATAATGTTACATGATTAAATCTATGCAAGGGTAATTATATATTATGTGCAGTAAAATGCATAAGTTTAATAAGAGATTGTCACTTGATATAATTACAAATAACTATATACGTATTTATAAACAGAGTGCACTGTGAGTAATGGCAGATACTATCTGGAGGACCGTTAGTTTGTAAAACTCTGTGCACAACATCGGGGATGATGACCTTCCAGGTTTGCCCATAATCAAAAGGTTACAAATACCTTCATATGTTCTTCCTAACAAACTTCCTCCATTCATTCCTGTAACAACAATCGAATATATAATCCTGGTTAATAGCTCATGCATAGACCATGAACCTCCCGACCACGGTTCACCCTTATTGTATTGGCTACAATCGTACATTTTATTGAGGCTAGTGCAAGATAATTTCATTCAGCACTGGAGCCGCGGCGGTCGAGTGGCAAGCATGCTCACGTTTGAATCTGCTTGACCTGAGTTTGATCCCAGCCAAGGCGGACATATTTAGTGGGTGTGAAACTCAGGATAGGCGACGAGCAGGGAGGTTTTTAGGAAGGGAAGAGGATGTGTAGATTAGATTTTTAACCTGAATTGTGTTGTGGAGAAATATCTGGAGAAGAAATAAAAGGTGTATGTTGGCTTTATGGACTTGGAGAAGGCCTATGACAGAGTGGATAGAGAAGGTTTGTGGAAAGTACTTAGAATATACGGAGTAGATGGCAAGTTGCTGAAAGCAGTGAAGAGTATGTATGAGGGTGCAAAGGCGGCAGTACGTGTGGAGAGTGATCAGAGCGAGTTCTTTGACCTGAATGTTGGTTTGAAACAGGGGTGTGTGATGTCCCCGTGGTTGTTTACTGTATATATGGATGGAGTTATGAAAGAAATACTATCAAGAGCAGTGGATGTTGGTGTATCGCTGAAAAGGGAGGGAAATGAGTGGAAGCTGCCTATACTGCTGTTTGCGGATGATACAGTTCTGATGAGCGATAATGCATGGGAGCTGCAGGGTTTGGTAAATGAGTTTGGAACAGTGTGCGAAAAACGGAATTTGAAGGTAAATGCGGGGAAGAGCAAGGTTATGGTCTTCGAAAGGGGTGAAGTCACAGAGTGTGAGGTGAAGTTGAACGGTCAGGCTATGGAGATCGTCAACTCTTTTAAGTATCTGGGCAGTGTGTTGAGTAAAGATGGGACTATGGATGAAGAAGTGCGGGAGAGGGTACAACAGGGGAAGAGGGTTGTAGGAACGCTGAAAGCAGTAACAAGAAATAGGGTGGTCAGTATGGAATAGAAGAAGTCCTTGCATGACAGTGTGGTAATCCCGACACTGACTTACGGAAGCGAAGCATGGACGTTGGTTGAGAGACTCAGACCAAGGGTGAGAGCAGTGGAAATGAATGACTTAAGAAGTGCGTGCGAAGTTAAATGGAGGGATAGACAGACTAATGAAGAAGTAAGAAGGAGGTGTGGTGTGGAGGTAGATGTGCTGGAAAGTGTGAAAAGGAACAACTTGAGATGGTTCGGCCATATGGAACGTATGGAAAGTGAGAGAATGACTAAGAGGGTGTACGAGAGCGAGGTGGAAGGACAGAGAGGGAGAGGTAGACCGAAGGAGAGGTGGAAGGATGGAGTGAGGAAGTATATGAACAAAGGCGGTGCTGGTTGGGGGGAGGGGCGTCGACTGACTGGGGGCAGAGGTGCATGGGGGCGGTTCGTTTGTGGCCACCCCTTCGGGGATCACGGCTTCAGGCAATAGATAGATAGATAGATAGAAACTCAGGTGTCTGAAACAACTGCAAGCAGCCCCTTCTCTGTATCCTCCTACTTTCTCTATCCTAGTTTCAAAGCCAAAGGCAGATGTGCTCATGCACAACAAACTCACTTGCTATCGTGTTCCCGATTTCGACTCCTCTATATTCTCAACTTTATTGCTCAAACTTTCCTGTTATTCTCATACTAAAAGTATGTTTTTTTGTATATTTATATTTTGATATTGACAGATAATTTGAATTTAAAGGTGATAGTAGGGTTGGGCGGTGGGTGATAACTACCGTGTTTGATGGAGGAGCAATAATGGTTTGGTGGTTCTCACAGGTAAGCCACGGTAGCCTTGTTCGTTTCTGTGTCATTAATGTGTGACTTTAACCTCATGACACAGGGACAAGTGGCTTAATTATACACTTTTGGTAATGCACTATATTGACGAAAATTAGGGCACGGTGTGAAAAAACTTGTGTCAAAATATCATACTGATCCAACTGTTAAGAAGTTCTTCCCGAAAAACGATGTAACACGGCCTCTGAAACCCATAGTAGTTGGGACCGCAAGGTCTGTGTGGTCTGAGTAGCTGTGTAACTATGTAACTATCTGTGTGTGTGTGTGTATTTGGAATACATAAATATAGAAAACCATCTCCGAATTTCACTTTCTCTCCCTGCATTATTTCAGTTCGCTTATGAATGTATTTTGTCATACCTATTTGTGTTTGTACTTTCTTTACTCTCACCCACTTCCTCTTTTCCTTCTACTTTCCTCTTCCTCTCTCTAGGCTTGACGCTTATTGTCTTCTCACCTCTCTGCCACATTATATTACTTGCATTCACCTGATCTGCCATATTATATTACCTGCATTCACCTGATATGCCACATTATATTACCTGCATTCACCTGATCTGCCACATTATATTACCTGCATTCACCTGATCTGCCACATTATATTACCTGCATTCACCTGATCTGCCACACATTATATTACCTGCATTCACCTGATCTGCCACATTATATTACCTGCATTCACCTGATCTGCCATATTATATTACCTGCATTCACCTGATCTGCCATATTATATTACCTGCATTCACCTGATCTGCCACATTATATTACCTGCATTCACCTGATCTGCCACATTATAGTACCTGCATTCACCTGATCTGCCATATTATATTACCTGCATTCACCTGATCTACCATATTATATTACCTGCATTCACCTGATCTGCCATATTATATTACCTGCATTTACCTGATCTGCCACATTATATTACTTGCATTCACCTGATCTGCCATATTATTTTACCTGCATTTGAATATATACCTAAGGTGGAATGCCGAAAGAAACGGTCGAATTTCGGGTTAGTTTTGTTGATCTTATTTATCAAGAGGATCGGAAGTGGTGGGTGGATATGGTAATTTAAACTTTAAGCCGGGTTATTTGTTATGATAAGCTGCCAGTTGACATTCAGATAGGTATGGATCACCAAATGTCCTGTGTCACTTTAGAGACAACCCAACATTCTACATTAGGAGAAACTCACGGTTATCTACATATATTCTTAATTATCAAGATGATAAACTGATTTTTTGCAGCTATTAAAATATTTACTATAGCAAGGTCTCGCTATATAATTTGCTGAAAGGCGAACCTTTTTACCCAATCTTGCAAAGGTGGAGTGTTATAATACATGTGATTTGCCATCTTAGCTACTTAGATGCCGAGGTAATATCTAAACAAAATGTATAAACCTGATGTTGACGAATATCTGTGGGAAGATAGGATCTGCACCATGGAAGAAGGCATTCAAATTAGGAGGCGATCCAGAATATATCTCAGAACCCAGATCCAGAAGACAATTTAGGTCTATCATATTAATGATAAAGAACCAGCCAGCGTAGGCAGTCTACCAAGTGCCGTTCTAGTTTACTTATATATCCTGTAAGCCAACACTACAGTATATCCAACCTTGTCTTTGTCTATCTATCTATCTATCTATTGCCGGATGCCTTACTCCCCTTACGAGGGTGGCCATACACAGAATGCCCCCAAGCGGACATATTCCCTGTGAGAGGGACAACCCGAGCCAGTTTAGTGAAGGACGTACAGGATTGACCACTCAATTTAGGATCCGTCCGACTCCGAAGCCCTCTGTGTATCTTGTTAGCACTATTTTTCTACATACCTCGTCTAATTTAACCAAGTAGGCTTATTGTATACACATTAACCAAGTAGGCTTATTGTATACACATTAATTTCTTTGAAATAAGGTAATCGTAGGATTGATTAAGGAAAGAATAGTTAGGGAAGACTGAGTAAGACTATTAATACATATATAGCTGGACGCCACGTTCTAAACACAAAGCATTATACGAAGAAAAACATTATACAGATACAAAAATGGACATGGTGATAATAGGGAATGTTTAATATTAATTCAGGAATAATATACGAGAAAATGGAAGTGAACTACAGAATATTTATAATATTCGGATGAAATTCTTATAACACATACAAAACATAACCAAGGCAAAAAAATATATAAATAAAAATAGCATATACTCTAGGAGTGTAGGTGCCATTTGATAACATAATTATATATTTTGATGGAGATAGGGAGAGGGCTAATATGTGCGTATTATATATATAATACGAGAGAGAGAAAGAGAGACAGGTGGAATTTTAGATTAGGGGTAAAAGTGGGGGTAAGGTAACTACCGTACTACCCTGCATCTACACCCTTCTATTCGCCCCCCCCCCCCCCCCCCCTTTACTCTGGCTCTGGCATTTTACTTGACGCATTCACGAGGGGGTCCATGAATTCTTATGAGTGACTGTACTAACTAATAGGGAAGGGTGGATAGATATAAACTATTATGATTAAAAACACGTAGCAAATCATCCTCACACCCTCCCATTGGATCCTATCCTTTAAACCATGCCAATAAGCGCACCCCCTTCCCTACAGTGTTGCCTCCCTATCCTTCCCATCAAGCTACGCCATCTATGGGTTATAATCTACAAGATTATGGGGGTGAGTGATTATGGGGGTGAGTGATTATGGGGGTGAGTGATTATGGGGGTGAGTGATTATGGGGGTGAGTGATTATGGGGGTGAGTGATTATGGGGGTGAGTGATTATGGGGGTGAGTGATTATGGGGGTGAGTGATTATGGGGGTGAGTGATTATGGGGGTGAGTGATTTTACTAATTTCAGAGCGAACAAAACATGCAGCGAAGTTACCATTAGGTGGCCCAGTCGGAAAGGTGACCGACTGTACTTAGCAAGGTACAAACACAAAGTAAATATTGGCAAAGGTTGCTGCGTCCACAACATGAGAGTTGGTGCGGGACAAGCGAGACGGGGCGTGTGTCAGGTAGGTAGGGGTCAAAAGATGCCACACCAGGGGATATAGGTCAAGGTTACTGCGGGCGCTTATAAATAGAACTTTAAACTATGCAAAGATAGGCTAGGACGGAAAGATATAAATATGACATGGCAATTAAGTTTAGAATTAAATTATAAAGGAAATCTGATGAATAATTACCCATCAAATATACTAGAAATAATCTTAGCCGTAATTGGGCTAACAAACACAGGTATAAGGCACTTCAAACCACCGAATGGGTAGTGAATAGATATAGCTGAAAATAGCTAATAATGCAATAAATATAAAGTAATATTTAAAACATTAGTAATAAAATAAGAATCACCAACTAAGTGGTTGAATGAATAATGAAGTCACAGAACACAGTAGTGAATCAAAATAGCCAACATTGTAGGCTGGGAATATAAAATAAAATTACTTCATAAAACTATAGTAGTGAACCAGAATAGCCAGAATATATAGGCTGGGAATATAAAATAAAATGACTTCACAGAACTATGGTTTGCCTAGGCACGGACTCAGCACGGAAGCACTGTTTTTTAGTACACCAGGAGGAAAACCATACGGACGGACCCGTACGCCTTCTTAGTATTAAGCCCAGAGACAATAGAAAGTACATTTTAGAAGAGATTAGGATATTAGGCATAAATAGGGGAGAGGGGGATGGTGAGGGAGGAATATCACCGGAATCATCCAAGATGGATTTTCTAGCGAAAATTTGAGCGATGAGTTCAGCTTTGTCAGAGGAAGAAGTGATGTGCCATCATATTGGAAAAGGAGAGGGAAAGACGAGGAAGAATAATTGTTGGAGAGGTTTTTGCCTAGATGCCAGAAAGCTTGGGAAGAGCTAAAGTTGTTGTTGTTGTTGTTGTTGTTCCCCAAGCTGCCTGGCCGAACAGCCCCAAGGCCCCGAGTAAGGCCAAGGCCATAAACGAGCGCCCCCACAGAACCCTCCCTGCCGACCACAATAAAGCCTGGGTGACCGAAGCCACTCCATGGTGGGGAGCTGAGAGGGTGCGTAAACGCCCGGGAAACCAAAGCCCCACCCAGGGCCCTGTGCCCCTCCGCAATTATGAAGAGAAAGTTGAGGGGCAAAGGAATAATGTGACGCTTTAGCTTCCAATCTTGGTAGATTGGGAGGTCAATCCACGGAAGAGACGCCGTCACTTGAGATCTAGAAAATATATAAGTAAAAGGAACAGTCAGAGTAAGCTATGGGTATGGCAGAGATCGCTCAGGTCTCACGCTGATAGACCAGCCCATCGCCAACGAGCTAAAGTTGTATAGTTCAGTGCATTAATTATTAATGAAAGAGTGTTTGGCGAGTCAAAGAACAGATTTGGCTTGATTCCAGGCAGAAACATAGGAAGAATGAGATTCTTGAATTTTAAAGTGTAGGTACCGTTTGAATGCTTCCTCCTTATTGCAGACAGCAGTAGATCAGGCGAGAGTAAACCAAGATTTGTTTGCATTAGTCTTAGGGAAAGTAAATGGAATGTATCCCTCTATGTCCGATAGAATTACCTCGGTAATGCATTCAGCACTCTCCGAGGGTCCCCGGCCACGGAAGCAAAAATGATTCCATGGGAAGTCAAAGAAGTACTGCCGAAGAGCCTCCCAGTCTGTTATAATACTGAAGCTAAATCTATTGCAAAACACTTTGTAACACTTCAAATGTAAGGCTGAAAGAGAAAGTAATTACACTAAAATTTGCATTCATTAATATATATGACAAACTGTATTGATGAACAGACAATATTTGTAGATAGACTATTGTGCGATCGCGCAACCGAGATCTTTAAGAGTGCCGCATATGCGAGAAAAAATCTTTGATTCAGACAGAATTTGTTATATTTACCATATAAAGCATTATTTCTGCTCCATGTGCATTTATTTTAGTTATTTGATGAACATATGAGCATAGAAGACCAGAAAATATGTGTAAACGGCAAATATCTAGTGACAAACTTCTATTTGTGGCTGGAGGCGAGAGAGAGCGTGAGACATAGGTCTATTTTCTGAGATTTCTTGAAGCACTGACTCTCCAGCTCTCTTCCGCGCATGTGAAGGGGAGGAAGGAGTGTGACTAGTCATATTTTGTGCGAGGGAAGGGGAATAATAGCCAATAATAACCAATAATTGAGGAGGGGGGAAGTGGGGGAAGGAAAAGGAGGAGGGGTTGAGGCACATGTAGGGGAGAGGAAGGAGGTACTAGTGAGTGATTATACTACTTAATCACATATTGCCTGTGGGGCGTTTTGGGGTATATTTTCATGGGCTGTCTTCCATGAGGTCTATTGCGTACGCTATACGGATACTTCTGTGAGGCCTATCATTCATGTTTTGAGTTCAAGTGTTGAGTAAATTTTATAGAAAAGGCTTAGAATACTGTTCAACTAGTCAGAATAAAATGGCAAGGAAAAGCGGAACAGTCACATGGAGAAGCGGTTTTTAAACCGACATCTCATTGGATTCCTTTAACTCCCGCCCAACACTCTTAAGATTAAATGACCCACATTTTCTGGCAGATGTAAATATGACCCATTGAAGGCTTCAAAGCGATGGTTCAACACCTTTCTGAGGGTACACAGCGTAGAACATTGGGTCGGGGAGTCTGGTAAGAGTTTCTGGCTGATATACAGTAAGTTCGGAATGTAAAACAGAAGAAAACTGTGGGATTAGGTTGTAAAATACAGATATACAGTATATGTTATTTACCTCTTCAACTTACGCATAAACCAAAACTATTTTTTACTGGAGAGGTTTTGGGTCTTGTTTTCCCGCATCACAAACAACTGTAACAAACAAGAGATGAGAGTAATCCAGAATTGTCAGTAACTTGGCATGGGAATAATGTCAGACAGACTGATAGACAGTATTAGTAGCTAGTTATAATATTATACAGTATACGAACAAGGACACAGAGAAGATATATTCAAATGCAAGACAAGCAAACCATATGGTTGTGTGGGAGAGAGAGAGAGAGAGAGACAACTGGGTCTAACCAGTAAATAATTGTTATTAGAGCAAATCAAACGAAAGAGCAGCCTTAGAAAATATACATGTTTAGTAGATAGCCTAATACATTCAGTAATAAATTATGACCACGAATATAATATCATATATTGCTCAAACGATCCACATAAAAACAATAGCATAAACAAATGGTCAACATAACTTCAAATAAAACAAAAAAAGAACTTAAAGAAAATTTAAAAAAATAACAAGCCAATTTGATAATAATAATCACCATTAACCCATAAATGGCAACCGTCCTCAATAGAGGTTTTTCTGGTGCACTGCAACCATCCTCAATAGATTCAGAGCATAACAAAACATTAGAAAACACCCCAGTGGCACTCCAAATAAATCAATTTGTGATTAGGTGAGATAATTCCCCTCCATTACTTGTTACCACTCCTACACAATACACATGTGTTCCAATCCCCTCCTTCCCCCCCTCCTGAATTATCCTGTATTTTCCCTATTATTCCCGATATTTATCGAATATTTTCGTGGGAGAGAGGGTGGAGAAGTGTATCTCCGAACCTCTAAGCTAGTCTGAGAGCTCCCCTTGAGTCTCCGTACCATGCTATCGAGGTCAGATTACGAACGTGGGGCTAAAATACACGATTTTCACCAGCTAATTGCTGTTACCACTTGTTTTATTGCTTTCCAATGTTCATATGTTTATATTAAAAGCAAAAAAGGCACATACTTATATATATATATATATATGTATAAGTAATAATTATATATAATTATGTTACACATGAAGATTTTCGTCAGAATAGAACCAAATAGCTGCGCTTGGTGGGAGGGTTTGAACTACCATGGCTTCGCAGTTTATGAGTTAAGCAACTTTTCTTTTCTGTGTTCTTGAAATCCCTGAGCCCTTTGTTGTAAAACAGGGGAGGGATACTCAAAGAGCTTCAAATGTTACAGCGAAATCGATGCTATAGTGGTCTTCTGGCGTCTTCCACTATGGCATGGAGTAATAGTTAAGGTGAATTCTTGCATACTCAAACATTTTATAAAACGCCTTAATTTTTTTTTTTTTTCCATATTCCAACTACTCCCTCTCGGGCATAGGCTGAGAGCCTGCACACACTACTTCTGAACACGGCAAGGCACGTGAGGTCTTGTTCCAGTCTAGGGAGTGAGTCATGCGAAGCACCCACTCACAGCTCGAAGCAACTCCATCTCTGAAGCAACTTCGCCTCTGTGCTTCAGTCTCATCCCCTAGACTCGGACCCTCACTCGCAGAACCCCACCTATTGAACAATTAACTCACTAGGCATTGCCCCACTGTAGCATATTTTGAATGTGGGAATATTCATACAATGCTATTTAACCAGGGAACAATGAGGGTAGTTTGTTTGGCATTTCGGTGTGCTGTGATAATGCACTGAAACTAGGTACAGCACAAATTTCATCTCAATAATATCTTCCCATTGACATATTGGGATTCAAACCCGGGTCCATTGGATTACCAGTCCAGTGGCAAGACCGTTTCTGCCACACCCGTCCAATCCCAGTGACGGCTACTAGCCGTCAGTGGATAAGTCACTCCTCAGTCCCAGCGACGGCTAGTAGCTGTCAGTAATGTAATTTCCTTGTAACTGCTTGTATCAGGCTGTACCTGGTACCACGACCATTTGAGCACTGCTTTCGATATGGCAACACTTCTCAGCTTATATAAGACCCTCTGAAGGCTGGGGGAGCCAGTCTTTCTTCATCTCTTCAGTTGGAAGGTTGTTCTATCTTGCCATTTTGGTCACATTGCTAGGGACTGGGGGGGGACTTATATTACTGTATCCTACCGTACAGTAGGGGTTAACTCACTATGGTGAGATAGTGCCAGATTTCGCTCAGCCAATAATGAGCGTTCCTTTTATACCAGTGTTCTTAAAGGAATGAAACGAAAGGGAGGAATTCAGCCAATCACGAGAGTAGACTACCACCCCTACAGCTACACCTGATTTCCCCTTATTGTAAACACACGCACGCACGTGGAGTTTATCTATCCCTAGTACCATTATATTTAATTGTACACGCTCATTACTTACTTGTTATTGAAATGTAAATACAGTAGTATTTTGGTACCGTACTTAATTAGGTTAGTTAGGTTATGGTTATTTAGAATATTACACCGCACGTCTATGCAAACATACCGGTAACAGCGATGAGGGTACACCCGTGACCCGAATACCTTTAGAATTGCTAGGCTTTTATAATGTTTTTATGATTGTTTGTATATAATCATTTACAAATAGAATTAGCCTATTCCAACCTAAACAAACCAGTGTACTTATGTTAGGCTAGATTAGGTTGTTTGGTTAGGTTATTTAACTAGTTCCATGCTAAAAAGACAAACTGACAATAGATATTAAAGGTTACACATCACTTAATTAGCGAATATAAGTTGTCAACACAGAGTCCGTCATCTGCTGCTCTTGTCAGAAGCAGTCATGTGGTGATATAGATTCTATCATGTTATCGGCCCCTCCGTTTACAGTTTATTTAGTCTAGATTTCACCTTACTGGACTTATGGAACCCCCTGGAGGTTCAATAAGCTAAGGCGGCATCTGGCCATCTTTTCAACGATGGCCGCCCACATGAAATGCTTTGAGTATGGGTTCAGAAGGGCACATGGGGGTGCTAAGGTGAAATCTGGGATATATGGCACCATAGGAGGTCCATGTGATTCTTTAAGTATCCCGCCCCAGGGCATTATCGCTGTACCATTCGCCAAGCTTCTTCACCTCCTGGGAAAACATAGCGTAATCCTTCATCTTTCGGCTCCTCTTGCCTTTTGTTGTTGTTGGTGGTGGTTGTTCGGTCTTGTCATGGCTAGAGCCACTGTAAGTTTTTTCCTCAAATTGAATTCTAAATTGTATTAAAAAAATCATTCAAAATAGGTTAATTTTTTTCATATTAAAGATCCAACGCTGACTGCTTTGCGGTCTTCTGTCTTCTACTGTTTCACTTGCCCTGGTTGCCAGGCCGGGTATATTGGCAGCACAATCCGTGCTTTTAAAATCAGGACAGATAAGCACAAGGGCCAATCGAGCAGGACCGGTCGTAGACTTCAGGCCCCCCTTCACTCAGCAGTAAGGGATCATTCTGTGTCCTGTGATATTCTCCTTAACTCCTTAAAAGCGGGCATGTTTGTTGACATGACCTATCTGCTGAGCAGGTATATTTACTGAAAACGAGTTTCATTCCATGCTCTTTTTCATGCATAAACAAGAGCCAGGGTGTAATACAATTGTATATCCGTGAAAGGGCGATAATAGAGCTTTCTAATGACACCTGAATCATCCTTGTACGACGACGGGTTATCTTGTAGCAATCGCGTAACCGGAGGTGGAAATACCCTATATAAGGTAATTTCCTTAGTTTTTTTCCTTGTCTCGCGAAGACGGGTGAGTGTGGGGAGGCGGCGGTGGCCCCAGACATGGCCCAGTGGTGGTGCCGAGTGGTCAAAGGCCGCCTATCGTCCTCCCAATGCGCGGACTCTCTCTCAGAGCTCATAATGTGCTCAAAATGGCGCTCGTCATATGATGGGCACCGCAGGGTTGGCCACTATTCTCTCGCCCTTCATATGACGGGCACCGCGGTTTGAGTGTTAAAGATGAACACTTTAGTATTTTATCTAGTACATCAAATAATAGCTTAAGAATATTAGAGTTCCTTTACTGTAAGCAACTCAAACCCTCCCTCAATGACACTGTGTCTGCTGTACCCTTAAATGTTGCCCAAATGTTCAATTTCATTGTTAAAATAAAGTTCATTACCTTCGATATTTGATTATATTGTGTGCATTATGTTTTTTATTTTTAGACTACTGATGGTGACATCCTGATGTCAAACGTTTGGAGAATTCATCTATCTATCTATCTATTGCCTGACGCTGTGATCCCCGAATGAAACGCCCCATGCACTTCTGTCCCCAGTCAGTCGACGCCCCTCCTCCCAACCAGCACCGCCTTCATCCATATGTAGGTCTGTCCACAACCGAGGCTCTTTGTTCGTTCATCGTGGCAGTAAGTATTTTTCACGGGTGGGGGGTCGCAAGCCCACCGACCCAACCTCTTTAGTCGTTTCTTATGACATGCAGGAGACACGTGGGGCATATTCTATACCATTACCCCCAGAGGGTAATTTAAATAAAGATGGCGCTTTTTACAACTTAGCTTGTAATATTATTATTCTTGAAATTGAGGATCCCCACGAACACTCCTGTATCCGATATATTATAAATTAATTCAGGTTCAGAAGTAATTCCTAGCAAGGCCTTTCCTTGCAGTTAAGGCCCCATCAATTACCTCTTACATTCATATAATCATTAGGCTATCATAGTGCAGTTGGATATAAGTACATGCTTTGATTAATATCCAGTATTCGAGAATGGATAATATATATAGTGAGAGTGTGCTTAAACCTTTAACCGTCTTAATGGTTAGTACACTGAATTTATGTGTGAGTATCCTAGGTTAGAGTCTTGGGAGTGCCACAAATGTTCATTAATTTCATCGATATAGTTTATTAGGTTTATTTGTAAGTGTATTTGTGGGTTGGTGATATTACAAATTAATTCAGGTTCAGGAGTAATTCCTAGCAAGGCCTTCCCTTGCGGTTAAGGCCCATCAATTACCCCTTCCATTCATGTAATCACTAGGCTGTCATAGTGTAGTTGGGAATATTTATATGGCTAGATTACTATCCAGTATTCGAGGGATAATATATATTGTGAGTGTGCTTAAACCTTTAACTGTCTTATTAGCGTAATGGTTAGTGCGCTGGATATTTGTGTGAGTATCCTATGTTCGAGTCCTGGGAGTGCCACACGTGTTCATTAATTTCATTGATTTAATTAATTGTGTTTATTTGTAAGTATATAATTATATGGGTTGGTGATATTACAAATTAATTAAAGTTCAGGAGTCATTCCTAGTGAGGCCTTCCCTTGTGGTTAAGGCCCATCAATTACCCCTTCCATTCATGTAATCATTAGGCTATCATAGTGTAGTTGGGAATAATTCCACCTATAAAGTTAGTATTGTTCCTCCCTGTAACACTGGTCTTCCTCTTCTTGCTACGTGATGTCACAATGGTCCAGTCGTTCTCCCAGTCTCAGCCCTCCCCCGCCAACAGGGACTCCCCCACCGATAGAGACTCCCCCACCATCAGGGATTGTGGTGGAGAGGCCGTGACTGCGGCAGGATGGGAAGAAGGAGGAAATTTCCTAGAAATTGTACCCGTGTGTCGGTTGGTGACTCTGGTAGCCGGGATACTAGACCGGCCATTGTCACCATTATTAGCGAAGCCCACACTTCGATCAGGCAAAATTATGTTGGAACTCTCACTCCTCTCGGCTGTTGAACTAACAGGATTAGTTACACCATGTCCCGTTGCATTAGAGCCAAAGGTGTGACAGTCATGATGGCCGGAGGGTTGAAGGGGGTGAGCCTATCTCTCTCCCTATTTATCATCCTTCTCAACATCCAGAGGGGCTGCGCTGTTATACAGGTAGAGAGGGGACCGGTAGTGTACCAGGTCAACACTAAGCAAGTATTGAGGGACCTCGTCATACAGAAATCACACACAAATGAAATCTATGTCACTATTCCTGCCTGGTCAACTTCATACATAGGGAAGCTGCATCTTGGCAAGTACTCTGGCACAACCCCTCTACAGCACCTGATGTGCTACACTCTAATTAGCTGCGGAGATATAGAGACCAACCCAGGCCCTAGTTCAACGTTGAAGAAACCTCACCACGAAACAAGTAAGGCAGACAACGACATTTCAACAGTGCCTAGCAGAAAAATTCATTACAAGCTGGCACCCAAACCTCCCCTCTCGCTCACACACACAAGCCAGGCAGCCACTACCTCAGTCACCACCCTACCAACACAACACTACCCTCAAGTGTATCATCAATACCACAGATATCGGAGACCCAAGTAGCTCAACATGCAACCAGAATAACTAATAAAACAGGTAGCACTCGCAAACACATCACCAGTGAAGTAGCAACAACGGCCAAGGAAAACAACAACAGCAAACAACCACAACGATGCCACCGCGGGGAGGTACAGATAGGGGTGGGGGACGGTCAAGGAGTAGATCAAGGCGCAACCTGTCCCCCGCCCTCGCTCACATGCCTCCACCGCTCAGCTGATCGGCCTGGGTCAAACCACACCTCCAGACGTACGATAAACAGTAAAAGGAAATTATGTATAGTCTGTGATTTTGGTTTCAACAATAGGAGTACAATTTCACAATGCAATAGTTGTAATGAAAAGTACACAATCGATGTACTTACGTTAGCTCACATGAAATGCATCTCTACGAAGACCAACAGTGAAGAACGTGAATTTTTATGCAATAAGTGTGCCTTGCTTTCATTACCGAATGTTAATGTAAATTAACCACTTGACACCATAAATGACACCACAGAATCCAGCCAAGTCACAGTCCAAGATGAATATAAAGTTTTCACTAACAAAGGGCTCCATTTCATCCACATCAACACCATATCAATGTATCATAAACTGTCAGAAATAAAATTGTTAGCTGATAAGACCAAAGCTCCAATAATTGCAATTACAGAACCCTGGCTGGACTCTACTATAAACGATGGTTAACTAAACATTCAAGGTTTCAATATGGTTCGAAATGATCGTAATAGACAAGGGGGAGGAGTATGTCTGTATGTAAGAAACAACCTCACACACAGTTAGGAATGACCTTCACATAGAAAACCACGAATCTCTTTGGATAGACCTACACCTGCCTCGAACAAAACCCATCACAATTGGAGTATGCCATAGGCCACCAGACGACACACAATTCTTGAAGAAATTTGAACAAACTCTGGAACTACTAGACCCCCGGAATAAATCTATTATACTAGGGGATTTTAACTTGTGTTACAAACAACAAAATAATAGGCTTGTACGAGAATATAGGCACATACTGACAATGCACAATCACAAACAGCTCATCACAGCCCCCACACATGTCTATGATAACACTTGTGACGCCTACCAGCGTTGGCAGAATCGCCTCCCGTTAGCCACTAGCGCTCGCCAGGGCAGTGAAATGGGCTACAGTTATCAGAGAAGGTTGTTCTTTCTTTCATAGTACTTGCACTGTTACAGACAGTCCAGTGGTGGTCTTTATTTTCGTCTGTGACAACGGGAAGCATTTTATATCATGAGTAGAACCCAAGATGCATTGTAGTGAAGTTGAGAGAGAAAGAGCGAGCGAGCAGCGTGGGGGCAGTGAGTGTTGCTTTCCTCCCTCCTCACTCCTGGAGGAGTTTCTCGCCCGCGTGGCCTTTCTCTCGGTTTTGATTGGCTGGTGGTTCCTGGCGCCTTCTGGAGGCCTGCTGCCTGGTGACGTATCGGCCTGTGATTGGCCGACCACCATGCCTTTGTGAGATCCTGTGGGTCCCGAGGAGCTCCACTCCTCAGGACAGGCTTGGCGTGCATGCTTCTAACATCCCTTGCATACTCTCTTCCAATCACACTCTTTACCACTGTCTCTTTCTCTGATCCTTTCCATTGCTCCTCTCCTTTATTCAATTACTTATCCCCTTGGGTTCTGCATACGGTTTCCATAGCCGGCCCATTGTATTGCATGCGCCGTCCTCTGAGATATTTACATGTACTTAGAATAGGATTGAGGGTTCTTAGTTAGTAGAGGTTAAGAACTCGGTGTGTGTCTCCATTATTGATTTAGTGCTCTGCTGGGTTATTTAATGCTAGACTGGGATAAGGCTTCTGTTGTCGTTGTCACTGATGTGTGTATGGTTTGCTTATACCTACACGACTTCGACAGTTTCCGTGGTAGCCTAGGTTGTCCTTTTGGTTGTGCCTTTTGCGAGTGCAGCATCGTGTTGTAAGAGGGCTTTTGCCTACTACCTTCGAACACAGCGCTGCCTCTTTGCTTGACTTTTGAGGGATCGCCAGGGTAGAACCAGATACTTGAGATCTGGATCTACCAAGAGAGCATCCCCGTCATTAACGTAACTTTAATCATACCGCCTTAAGGACAACGCTAGGCTATGAGCCAGTCTTGCTCAGCCACAGTTTCCTAACCTTGATATCCCAGCTAGACTTTATTCGCTAGCAGACACTAGTTAGGACATGAGCTCTTTATGATATGTATGCATTATTATTCACGGCATTTATTAGTCTAGGTTGTTGTTGAGTTGCACAACCATAGTAGACTGTTTCGTTGGTGAGGAAGTACTTCTTTTTAGTGTCGAGCATCACTGCCGTTGCGCATTTATAGTATTTCCGCATCAGTTAACATTATATGTCCTATCTTTTAGTGTATTCAGTTTACATGTATGGTGTCCTGCCTCCTGCCTTTATAAAATTTAAGATACGAGCATCTAATGAGCATCAGACTTTCTTCAGAAGTTTCCAGGTCTATGCTGTAGGACTAGACTTCGCTTTCTTTCAGATAGGAGTGAAGAGTTTATTGTTGTTTAGAGTATCTGTATTGAAGCATCTTTTTATTGTATTAAATCTTGCAGTGATTTAATTGATCTCTCCATAGCTTCCCTTTTGTGCATTTTAACGTAAATTGCATCTTGTTTGTTATCAGGCTATACCAGTGTGGGTTAGCCTGAAGTAGAGTACATTTATGCCCAGTTAAGGATACCCCGTTATCGCAGATTAACTTTGGAGGGTATAGGTGTTTTTGTTAGCCGGCATATAAGTTCAAGGGTTTGGATCTAGCGTACCGTTGTTGCATAGTGCCCTATTACTAGTCCAATCATTAAGTGCCCTTGTTTTATTCGTAGCCTCGGTCGTAACACACTGCTACAATATTAGACCATGAAATTGTAACAGAGAGGACAAAATATCACAATCAGGAGTTATACAGACGGGGATAAGTGATCACTTTGTCACGTATTGCACAGTGCACACGTAAAACGCCCCAAATTACCCTAGAGAATCACAAGGTCATTAGAACAAGGTTACTCAGAAACTACAGCAAAAAAACATTTTTGGACATTTTATGGAATACAGATTGGTCTCCAGTGTTTGGAAGTGCAAACGTTAATGATACATGGGTTGGCTTCAGAACCAGCATCACAAGCATCCTAGACGAAATACTGTAGCTCCTTTGAAAAATATACGAATTAAAGCAAGATCAGACCCATGGATCAACAATGCCATACTACACCTTCTAGAATATAGAGACAAACTGTTAAAAAGGATAGTGCAACATAGACAAGATCAAGGTCTGAAATAGGAGTTCAACAGGGCTAGGAATAAACTAAGTAGGAAATGTAAATCAGCGAAATCTAATTATTTTCACAGTAAGGCAGAGGAATATCAGAGTAACCCCCAAAAACTATGGAGGCACTTAAAATCAACGGGCTACATCAACAAGACAAGGGATTCGTCAAATACTAATATTTCTCTCACAATTAATTATCAGGTTTGCCACGATAAACGTCAAATTTCAACCTACTTCAACTCTTTCTTAACCTCTAGCAAACACACTTGCACAGAACCTACCACAACCTCTCAATAAATACACCACATCAACTGCCACCTTTCAACAATTATACAAGGATAAGGGCATACACCCGAACACTTTTGGATTGCAAAATGTTACACAAAAATACACATTTGAGGAGCTCTCTAACTTAAATGTACATAAAAGTACAGGACCAGACACAACTCCCGCCAAATTTCTACGAGATGGAGCTATTGGTATCGCAGGTCCCCTAACCCACATCATCAACCTGTCAATAAACACCAACACTGTACCTGCTGAACTGAAGGAAGCTGTTGTAACTCCTCTATTCAAGAAAGGAAACAAATTAGATGGTAGCAACTACAGACCAATTAGCATATTATGTATTGTATAATACATCCTTGAAAGAGCTGTCTACACCAAAATTGAACACTACCTCGAAGAAAATTATCTATTCTACAAGTTTCAATCAGGTTTCAGAGGCATGTACTTGACAGACTCCTGTCTCATCCACTTAACAGATCACATTCGTAAAGAAATGTCTAAAGGTAACTACACCGGCATGGTTCTTCTTGATCTACAAAAAGCGTTTAATACAGTGGACCATGATATCCTCTGTAATAAACTACAAGCAATGGGCATTGGGTCAGTGAACTGGTTCAAATCTTATCTTAGTTGTAGAACACAAAGAGTCAAAATTGATGATAATTTATCAGATCATATGCCAATTAACTGTGGGGTCCCGCAGGGAAGCATCCTTGGTCCCTTACTCTTTCTCTGTTATGTGAACGACATGGAACTGAGTGTCTCGTGTAAATTATTACTGTATGCTGACGACAATGTGCTTCTGGTTTCAGGAAAAGACCCAATAAGTATTGATGCCTCACTTTCCAAAGAACTAAAATTGTGTAGTGATTGGGTAGTGGACAATAGACCATCTCTTCACCTGGGCAAGACAGAAGCCATCTTATGTGGAACAAAAAGCAAATTGAAAGACATTAAGGGCTTCTCGGTTAACTGTAATGATGTTCCTATAACCAAAGTGTCACAAGTGAAATATCTCGGGCTAAAACTGGGCTTGACTGTCAGGTGAAGCAATCTTGGAATCGATTCTGAGTAAATGTAGAGCAAGTATAAAATACCTGTATAGCCAGGTGGGATGCTTGCAAGCAGCGACCAAAAATACCCTATGCCAAGCGCTTGTTCAATGTCATTTTGACTATTCTGTGTCATCCTGGTACTCTGCATCATCTCAATCAGCAAAGCACAAACTTCAGATCACTCAAAATAAAATGGTTAGGTTCATACTGAACCTAGGACCCAGATCGCATGTTGGCCAGGAACAACTTCAGTCACTTGGTATGCTCAATGTCTCTGACAGGGCCAAACAAATCATACTCATTAATGCTTTCAAGATATTTTATGGTAGTGCTCCAGGGTATTTAAGGATAAATTTTGTTAAAGAAAATGAAAGGAATGGACACAATAGGATGTATAATTTTAAAGTTCCGAGAATCCAAGGACAGGGTAAGCTAACATTCTTCTTCACTGCCATCAAAGACTGGAAGAACCTACCCCAGACAGTCCGTGAAAAGAGAACATTGTATTTTTTCAGACGTAGCTTGAAGGAGAACCTGAACCGAACAGCTGCGAGAATTGAGCACCAAGCTTATGTCTACTACTAAATACGACATAAGAGATAGGCTAAACAAACTAAAATGATTATTTAAATATTATGATCAGTCCAACTATAGAATGGAAGGTATCTTAATATAACCCCTAGAAATACTTTCTCTAAAGTATCTACTAATCATATTAATTTACATTTTTTATTCTCCCCTTTTTCCCCAGCTAACTTAATACTACAAGGACCCCAATGGAAACACGCCTAACGGCCTTATTGGGCCATCCTTCGTTGGAATTATGCAAAGCTGGTACATGTCATATTTGTAACATATTATGTGGTACCAACACTGTAAAATGCTAACTGAATAAATATTATTTTTATTATTATTAAGGTAAAGAGGCAACCAGCCAATCAACACGCTCCCTTTAATCTTCCCTTTAAACCAGCTGAGTTTGACATTCTGGGCTTGCCAAGTAAACATGCCACGCCCTCCCGGCCGACCAATCAGAAGCCTCCGTTTTCGGAGCTGACGGCTACGTGTACCGCCTCGCATTTAAACTCACTCTCACTCTCTTCACAGGTCGTTTCCTCTGGTTGCAATGGGTCTAATGCATCAGTGCCAGCCCTATACTCCCGTAAGTCACTAAAAGACATTCGCAACCAGCTTCCAGGAACGTATTATGGAGAGAGAAGAGTGGAGGCGAAGGGTAGGAATATTCAAGTCGCGCAGCCAGAACGTTGCACGGCCGAGCGGACGGCTCAGCCAATCACAGCGCCGGAGAGCGGGAGGCGGAACTATATCAAGGGGGTGGGGGAGGCTGCCGGGGTCATTCACCTCTCGGGCTCCACTGGGCTAGCTTCTGGCAACCCACATTCTCTCTCTTGTTTGGGCACTCAAGGGAACTCGGATCCACTTAATCTAGCCTCCCAGCCCTCATCACTTGTTCCAGTAAAGTCCACCTCGGGCCTAGCATCGCTCTCCCCTACTAGGCGGATACACCTTCAGTATCATGCCACCTGTCATCACATCGCTGGCTTGCATACCTACAGCCAAGCGGTTCAAGAGGGACGACAGATAGTAGATGGGAGCGAAGATTTCCAGTTGAGTAGGCCAGCTCTGAGGTGGTGAAATTGTTCAAGTAAACACCTAGTAGTACTGCATAGTTTTTTTAAAGGAACCATATTGGGCCCGAACCAGATTCAAAGAAAGAGAGCAAATGCTTGACTAACCCAGTGGTTCCATAAATAATTGATGTGTTCTTATAGGACAAACTAAAGAGAAAGATACTAGACTTACATACATAAATAAAATTATGTGTTAATAGGATAATAGTTATTCTTGATAGAGAAGGCTCCATGCCGATTAGCTATCAATAGCATAGGATCTGGTAGGACAGCAAAATAGATATTAAAGTTAAAGTACGAGGGGATTATTCTTAAATAGATAAGCAACTATAAGGCTCAGGGGATATAAAGAATAGTTGCAATTAGATCAGCTTTAGTTTGAGAAATAGGTAGGGAAGACACTAGTCCGTATGATCTACGAAATCTTTTGTTATAAAGGAAACTTTATCAATTATACTGTTTGAAGGAATATTCGGTCAGTTTCGTGGTAAGCGTTACGAGCATTAAGTCCAGGATAATAATGTAATCACAGAATCTATGTAGAGGATTAAAGCGGTGAATCTTGTTCCCGTATGGGTTTTGAGGTACTGATCATATTAACACCTTAACCCTTAATTAGCGGCTCACCACATAAGTCGAGTTAAATAAAGCTGGACTATGTGGCGGCGCTCGACATAACTCGAGTGGCAATTTCAGCACGTAATGTTGCTGAGAGAGAGAGACAAGTGGTGGCAGGAGAGTAGCGAGCGTATGACTGCTCCAGACCACCGCGGCGAACCTACTGACACGAATCTCACCTCCCTCCTACCTCTCTCACTCGCTATATAAGGAATTGTATGGGGAAAGTGCCTAATTACATACTTTTTGCACTCGCGTTGCACGGTTATTGCAAGAAAACTAGCCATCATAAAAGGATCGTTATGGTGTCATTCGAAAGCTCTGTTTATGCCCTTTCAGGGATAGATACTTGTTTTACGTTCTGGGTCTTATTTAGGCATGAAAATGATCACGTAAACAGCCCTATTTTGGCTAAAAACACCCCGCTGGGCGGTACATATAAATAAACCGCATAGGCCGCTCTTAAGGTGTTAAGAGTGGGTGGTGGAGTATATTTGACCGTACCGCCCAGCGGGGGGTTTATACCATAAATGGCCTTGTTTCCGTGTTCATTTTCATGCATAAACAAGAGCCAGAGCGTAATACAATTATCTATCCGTGAAAGGGCGATAATTGAGCTTTCCAATGATACCTGAACCATCCTTCTACGATGGTTGGTTGTCTTGCAACGATCGTGCAAGCGAAGGGCAAAATCGCTAAAATACAGTCATTTCGCTACATAATTACGTGTGTAGCGAGGGAGAGAGGGTGGAGTAGTGTGGAGTACATGGCAGTAGGCCCGCCGCAACGGTGGAGAGCGGTCATGAGGTAACCTATGCTCCTCCCACCGCTCGGCTCTCTCTCAGAGCCAATATTGCGCCAAAATTGCACACGGACTAAAGTCCGCTCCCGCCACATAGTCCAGATTTTTAGAGGCGGACTTAAGTCCGCCTCCGCTAAAGAGGGGTTAAGCCATTTACTGAGTTTTATTATTGAATAGGTGGTATATGTAACATATGACTTATTGGTAACAGGGTTAAGAGAACATATAATCTAAGAGTGTTCTAGATAGGGCAATCGAGGTCAAGTGTAGTAATGCCCTGGTCTTGTGAGTAAATATATTGTATAGGGTTAAGAGAATATATAATCTAAAAGTGTCAGAGGTAGTAACGCCCTGGTCTCTGAGTAGACACGGTAGGGCCCGGTAAAGTTATCTTATATTGGAGTTAGTTAAGAATAAATCTCTTGTTCTATATAGGGAAATAAAGGTTAGATTTATTAATGCCCTGGTCTCTGGAGTAGACACAGCAGGGCCCGGTAAAACTATATTATTTTAGAGACTAGTAACGTGACTTTGGATCGAAGTCGAAGTGAGTCAATACCTGAATAGCGGGAATCCAAATAGGTTGTAACGGGAGCTCTAGAGTTCCAATGTACAACCTATGGTGGGTCGACGAAATATTCAATCTGTGTCTTGGTCACTAGGACTGGGTAGTGATTTCTCTACTGACGGCTCTCTGCCATCGCTGGTATTGGATGGGTTAACTTCATTATGAAAATCTAGTAGATATTTTATGTCTTTCTTTTTCTTTTCACGATCACATCTCCGCACAACATCTTTTTTTAAGAACAGCACATATAAGTTGTTTATGCCATTTTTATTTCATTGTGAGAATACACAGAATATATAATATCAAACAAACCATTTTCATAGTCCGATTTTACAGAGTTAATAAAGCACACAGCACTTCTAGACAAAGTAGATAGGAAAGCCTTTTGTATCATTAACTCCCGTCCACTCACCGACTCTCTGCAATCTCTCTCTTCGCCGCAATGTTGCATCTCTCTCGCTATTCTATCGCTACTACAATAATCAGTGTTCCTCAGAGCTCTCTTAGTGCATACCACCTCTAAGTAGGGTACCCGTCTTGCAACACAATCCCACCCCTACTCTGTACAACTATCCGACTCAAGAGTTCAACGTTACTCCCAATCATTCTTCTATTCAACAGCTGAGCTCTGGAACTCTCTCCCTGAATCCATCTTTCCCTCATCCTATGACTTAAATTGTTTCAAACTCTGTGTGCCCAGACATTTTGGCTCGAACGTTCCTTGATTTTGGCCCTGTCACTCTTTTAACTCTTGGGGAGGCACTCGTCACAGGCAGTTTTGCCTGTTGTCTCCCTCATCCACATAGAAAAAAAGAAGAAAAAAGAGTAACCTGTTGACTAAACTACATTAATGATTAGTCAGCTTCGAAGCTTCCATTAATTCGTTTATAAAAATGTGTGTAAATCCAGAGAAAACATACTGGTGGGGTATTTATAGCAGAGACTATTATATATTTTTGCAAAAAATGTTTAGGGTTGCTTTTCTATATTAGAAAAATACATTATTTGACATTTATTGAAATAAGATAAGTTACAACACTATAAATGTTGAAGAAAGGTCAATATCACTGTGATTGTTAGCAAATAAGCTTCACTGTACCTTATAGTTGTCCGTGCCGTCCGCCATGATCATTTGGTCTCGGAAATGTAAATACTGGAGGCTCTAGTAATATGATGTTGATAAGAAAACGGGAGTCTGCAGAAAGCCGATCGGCCCACACAAGGCAGATCCCTGTCACACCCAACCCCAATTACAAGGCCTAATTATAGACCCAACTCACTAATGCCTTGAGGACTGACTTTACCAAAACGGTCAGAGATCGACACAAGATTACGGGGTCTGCAGAGCACCGATTGGGCCACACCAAGCAGATCCCCCCTCATACCTAACCCAACTCGTCGAAAATGTACAAATTTATCTTAAAATCGCCAAACTTAATGGGCCGAACGTCATAAAATATGAAAACTAATGGGGTTAACTGTGGGGAAGAAAGGGGACCAGAAAAACGACCCATCTCCCCTTAATTCGGAGATTGGCAATGTCTGGCTTCGCCGGAGAAATTTTTCTATCAAATAATGTACAAATTTAGCTTGCTCTCAAAACAAACAATATATATGTTGCTCGCTACCGCTCACCAGGAAATTTTGAAACCTGGATGGGGGTAAACGTCTTAAAACAGTAGGCTGAACGGGGCCGAACGGATGCAAGGCAAAGAGAGAGGGAGAGAAATAGAAAAAAAAAAAAAAAAACGAGGAGAGAGGGAGAGAAAGAGAAAACAAAAAACAGCGAGGTGGGCTCAATGTTTGCGTTACGGCTTAACAAGTGAGCCCACCACGCCTTTTTTTGTTTTCTCTTTCTCTCCCTCTCTCCTCGTTTTTTGTTTGTTTTCTATTTCTCTCCCTCTCTCTTTGCCTTGTATCCGTTCGGCCCCGTTCAGCCTACTGTTTTAAGACGTTTACTCCCATCCATGTTTCAATATTTTCCTGGTGAGCGGTAGCGAGCCAACATATATATATTTTTGTTTTGAGAGCAAGCTAAATTTGTACATTTTTCGATAGAAAAATGTATCCGGCGAAGCCGGATTTCTCCATATAATGCTAGTTCGCTATCGCTTGCCAGGAAGATATCGATACTTGGATGGGGATAAACGTCTTAAAACAGTTGGTTGAATGGGGCTGAATGGATGCAAACCAGAGAAAGAGAGAGAAGGAGAAAAAGAGAAAAAAAAACAGGTGCACCCCCATGAGAGGTGCATAGCATAGAACAAAGGGTTGACAGGTTCACTATAGGCCTAATCATTTTTTTTTACCCACCTCGCCGAAGGTGTTCTTTGGCCTCGGCAGGTGTGTCTTGAGCATTCCGCGATGTCGCAAGGCCCTTCGCATGCTTCCTCGTGCGGAGCATATCCCTAGCGGGTATACTCTCAGCGATACTCGTGCTCAATACTCGTGCGCACGTCGACGACTAACGACGAGGAAATCGCCGATGACTCTTGTGCATCGTCGATGTTCTCAGAACATCTGAGAGCATCGGCGAGCCGCCGTGCAGCGTTGCAAAGTGTTTTTGTTGTGCGAAGTGTCTCGCCGATGATCTCTGAGGGCCTCGCAGAACCCTCTGCGATGTTCGACGATGCTTGCGAGGGCTATGAACCCTCGTGAGTCCTCGTCCAAAATTTGAACAATCCGAAAATTTGCGAGGACCCTTGCGAGGCCTTGCGAGTCAAACGATTATCATGCGAGGGTTTATGATTTTGTTGCGACATGTCACAAATGTGCCAATTTATTGGTGTCGGCGATGAAAATCGTGAGAAGTCGCATCAGTGGGAAAGTGGCATTAAGCCAGCACACTAAGTCAACAGTAACGTCAGGACTGGAGCCTCTCTGCAAGAACTCAGTCCCTTGAAAATATCCTATATTTGTTTTAGTTATAATAGGACTTCAGAGGCTATTAACCCTATTGGATTATTAAGCCAGCACACTAAATCAACAGTAACGTCAGGACTGGAGCCTCTCTGCGATAATTCCAGTCCCTTCAACATCCTATTTAGTTAAACTAGGACTTCAGATGCTATCAACCCTAGTGGATTATTAAGCCAGCACACTGTAATTCAAGAATAAGGTCAGGACTGGAGCCTCTCTGCGAAAACTCCAGACCCTTGCGAACATCCTATGTTAGTTAAAATAGGAATTCAGAGGCTATCAACCCTATTGGATTATTAAGCCAGCACACTAAGTTAAGTATAACGTCAGAACTGGAGCCTTCCTGCGAAAACTCCAGTCCCTTACCACATCCTATGTTAGTTAAAATAGGACTTCAGAGGCTATCAACCCTATTTGATTATTAAGCCAGCACACTGTAAGTCAAGGATACCGTCAGGACTGGAGCCTCTCTGCGAGAACTCCAGTCACTTGACATCCTATTTTTCATAAACAGGACTTCAGAGGCTATCAACCCTATTGGATTATTAATCCAGCACACTGTAAGTCGAGAATAACGTCAGTACTGGAGCCTCTCTGCGAGAACTCCAGTCCCTTGTCACTTCCTATGCATATCCAACCATATACTAAAGAATATTACTGCACACTTGACAGTGGCTACGCAAATATTATGCAAAAACACACACACTAACGATTTTCGCGAAAATTACCGGAAAGTTAATAATTAAAAGTAAAATTGTTTACATTTATTATGTTGACTAACACACCAAAACAGAAAAATATTGATTAGATATATATACAATTCAAAGGTAAACATTATAAGTTTATATTTTACACTTAACCAAACGAATAAGGCCATTCAAAAATGTATGTGAAGAAAAAAGATAACACTATTTATAATATATATTAATCTAACCTATGAATATGACTTTGAAAAGGTTATATGAAGTACATAAACACATGTATGATGTTGAGAAGCTGTTGTGTAGGTGGTGACTGACTTAAACATACACAGTTAACTCCTACTTTATATACACAAAAAATATGAGCTGCCAACTATGAATTTACAAAAGTTACCGAAATAAACAAACTAAAAAAAGAAAGAACATAAACACTCGCAGAAAACAAAGTGAAAACAAAATGAAGCTTCCTAGAAGTGAAGCTTATAAAGCAATAATATGTATAGAATGTTTCGCATTAATTTCACTGCAATAAATTGTCGCATAATGTTCACAAATGCAGTGACAAAAAAATCAAGCTCAAGGAATCTATTTCCGAGTCCATATGTTTGAATATTGTATATCAATTTGATTGTCCTCACTGTCCTGAGAGGTTGCTCGTCTAGAGCTTTCCGATCCAGAATATTCGAACATATGGGGAAGAGTGTCAGAACGGGTGACTATCTAAATAAACAAAAAAATTCTGCTATTAGAAACCATTCTCGTGACTCAGACCATAGACTCAGTGAACACAAAAATACATCTAAATTTAGGAACAAGAATGATGCCTTTATTGCTGAAAAATACTATATAAGTAAATTCAAACCAGAATTAAATACATAAGCTTCACTTCTAGGAAGCTTCAGTTTTTTGTTTCCCTGTATTGTTTTCTGTGTTTTTTGTTGAACTAAGTTTCTTGAGGTCTAAGTTTTTTTTTCTTTAGTTTGTTCACTTCGGTAACTTTTGTACATTCATAGTTGGCAGCTCATATTTTGTGTGTATATAAAGTAGGAGTTAACTGTGTATGTTTAAGTCGGTCACCACCTACACAACTGTTCCTCAACATTATAGTAAGCTACATGTGTTTATGTACTTCATATAACCTTTTCAAAGTCATATTCATAGGTTAGATTAATATATAATTATTATAAATAGTGTTATCTTTTTTGTTCACATACATTTTTGAATGTCCTTATGCATTTGGTTAAGTGTAAAATATAAACTTATATGTTTTGCCTTTGAATTGTATGCTGTATTTATTTAATAGATATTTTGTTCTGTTTTGGTGTGTTAGTCAACATAATAATTGTAAACAATTTTACTTTTAATGATAAACTTTCCAGTAATATTTGCAAAAATCGTTAGTGTGTTTTTGCATAATATTTTCGTAGTTACTGTCAAGTGTGCAGTAATATTGTTTATTATATGGTTGGATATGCAAGGGACTGGGGTTCTCGTAAGGGGCTCTAGTCCTAGTCGCATTTAAGGAAGAGGCTGGGGTTCTCGGGTTCGGCAACCCCCAGGGTTTATATTATCAGTATATCTAGGTGTATACATTTTGGGTGGGCTCGGGGGCTCCGGTCTTGCATACTTCCTGACTTTGCGTGGGCTTAATGATCCTCTAGGGTCGATAGCCTCTAAAGTCTTATTAAAAAAAAAAAAAAAAGCTGTGCAAGGGACTGGAGTTCTCGCAGAAGGGCTCCAGTCCTGACGATCTTCTTGACATACAGTGTGCTGGCTTAATAATCCAATAGGGTTGATAGCCTCTGAAGTCCTATTTTAACTAAATAGGCTGTACACAAGGGACTGGAGTTTTCGCAGAGATGCTCCAGTCCTGACTTCTTGACTTACAGTGTGCTGGCTTAATAATCCAATAGGGTTGATAGCCTCTGAAGTCTTATTTTAACTAAAACAAAACATAGGATGTGTAAGAAGGGACTGGGGTTTTCGCAGAGAGGCTCCAGTCCTGGCGTTATTCTTGACTTACAGTGTGCTGGCTTCATAAGCCAATAGGGTTGATAGCCTCTGAAGTCCTATTTTAACTAAAATAGGATGGTAATAATTACATAAATCGTAAGTGTTAATGTCTATAATTATATAAGGATGAAGTTTCTTGTTTATTAAGACATTTAAAAATAAGTAAAGAGATCCTCCCAAGCTTTATGCTTAAAACATATTTATTGGTTAAAAGGATAAAGTATTTAATTTAGTGTGTATTATGTATTATTACTTTTGGAAAAAGTTAAGAGATCCTCACAAGCTTTGTACTTTATATATATTTATACTAGGTTACTTTCTTTTTAGGATCGTATGTTGAACTATAGCCTGAAGATGGAACTGTGATCCGTCCGAAAATATGCAAATTAATAATTCTCAACATGTATACTGTTGTGGCTCTTGTCCTACTCTGCATCTACAAAATTAGATATCCTGGAAATGTGCCTACCACCTATATATATATATATATATATATATATATATATATATTCTGTATATATATATTCTGTATATATATATTCTGTATATATATATATGTATATATATATATATATATATATATACTGTATATATATATATACTGTATATAATCTACAGTATATAGAATAGTGTTGTGATAATATATTTAGTCTTTCCAGTGTATATAATAGGTGTATATAATCATAACATATAATATTCAGTTTAAACATTAGTTGATTATTATTACGCATGTGGAAGCAAATGAAGGTTCCCTCACCATAATTATTTCTGTAAGGATTGATCAGCAACACTTGTGGTTTTATAATGACTAACCCTTCCTCCTCCACTACTTCCCAAGCTTCCTCTCTTTCTTATGCTAACTTAAAGAGAGATACATTTCTATAATATTTGTTCATTTATGTATTGATTGATTTTGTTTCCTTCAAAGACCTACAGCAAGCTCATAAAATACCCTAAATACAGACCCTACGAGAAATGTGTATACATATTTTGGTAGACCGGTTCCTCCTAAATTACAGGCTCGCTATCATATACCATGAACAAAGACTTATAAATGGCACGACAGCTATTATGAAAACTAATGCTGCTAAGCAAGGGAGAGAAGGGGATCTAGAAAAAAAAAACATCCCCTTCCCACGCTTCCTCACATTCTTACGATAACTTGACACACTTTTTGAAGAGTCATTAAGGAACATGAAACTCGTAAATTATTACTCGTTATCATAAAGTCATTACCTTTAGAACGGGCTCAGCGAATACACAGACAACAATACAAATGCTTTGAAGCAGCACACCAAATAGCCAGGCGTTGACCATCATGCATTTTCAAAATAATAAAGAACACAATATTGTTTATATAATTGGTTTCTTAAAGTTATTCATGCTATCGAAACAAACGCAGCCATGGAACAGCCAGAAGGGATTTTGAGGTAAACGCACAGATAGGGGGATAAAAGCCAGTTGAGGGTAGTTTGTAAAACAGTTATTGGTGCCAGATTCTTTCAAATCTGTTGATATGTCTAGAACAAATCTCACCAAAGTCCCAAATGGAAGATGACCATGAGTTAGTAATGTAGATAACCAATAGAGCGGCCTTTTACCCATAAATGGCGACCGTCCTCAATATAGGTTTTTGTGGTGCACTGCGACTGTCCTCAATAGATCCAGAGCATAAAAAGACCTTTAAAACACCCTAGTGGCACTCAAAACAAAGCAATTTGTACCCCCCCTTTCCCCCCCTCCTCAATTATCAGCTATTTTTCCTCGTTTTCCCTCTTTTATCGGGTAATTTTCTGCGAAAACAAAAACTCACACGGTCTCTTTAACATGGGCAAGGCAGCTAGAAATCCTTGCTTCAGAGAGATTTCTAGTGCAAGGCCTCAGTGTCGCTCTGCAGCTTGGAGGGGGAGCATATACGCCATGCGGCTCTCGCCTCATGATATGACCGGGCGGCAATAATACGTCTTTTTCACCCCCTAAATGCTATTCCTACTTCTTTCATTGCTCTTAAATGTTCATATGTTCATATTCACATTAAAAGCAAAATAGGCGCATATGGATAAGTAATAATTATTATCGTATAAATACGATAGAATATGACTCTTTTGTGATCTTGTATGTCTCTGTGACGTCACGATCTCTCCTACAGCACGATGTAGGACGAGTAGATCGTATATTATAAGATTGTAAATAAGTTAAGTTATAAAAGGCCTAATATGCTATTAAGCAATATTGCCATGGTCTTATGTAGTATATATGAATTTATCGTATATATTAATATAATTTATCGTATAGAGCAACCTAAATGCGGTACGATAATTTGGGCTCCTGGCGGTTTGCCAAGGCAGCAAGGTGTGCTTTTGAGGTACGCCAGAGCCTTCACGAACACCAACCAGTTAACATCTAATTTTCCGCCCTCAGTTGATCGTGCTTTTGTGCCTCTAATCACAATACACATACAGCAATACACACAGCTACACCATCACGACGCTCTCATCGACATCATGACTGACTGATAGATAAGCATAATATTCATGTCCATTCCCATGTAATCATTTATTCTTTCTTTAACTTGACTCGTGTCTCGGGACCGAAGTCTCGTTCCCCATTGTCCACCACCATATTGGGTAAAACGTTCTCCCTTGCCTCATTGCCACGTGGAACTATTGGTGAGTTAATTCCTGGCTAATATTAACCCTTATAACCTTACCCTATAATTATATACATTTATTATGTGAGACCTTTGGATATAAATTAGCTTGTTTCAGATTGAATTCAATTTAGATATAGAGTATTCATTTAGATTGATTTTATTTGATTCATTATAGCTTAGTAACATTTAACTTCCATTGATAGTTTACCACATTGGTGCCCAGACCCGGGAATTAGCTACCAGTAAGGGATTTTAAGGCAATGAACAAGGGGACATATAACAGGATGCAGGAACAACTCTATGATAAACTGGCAAGGCTAGCCAAGCGATGGTTAGAGCCAGAATGCAGGGTCACATCGTTGCGCCTGCCTAAGTCCTGCTTCCCACCCATCGTCTTTCCCCAGTAATGTTCTTTTCAGTTTCAGACTTCCTGTGACATATGACCTGACCTAACATTTTTTCTTGTTCAATATGATCCATTAGTAGGTATTGCTATATAGTGTACTATTTTTTCTCCATAACATAGAAGTCCGCCGGTTGGCGTCTCTTAAGTAGCCTATTATTTGGCCGTTGTTTTTGTAACGTGATATTTAGATACGTAGCCTATAGGCTCACATGCAAAATGGATAAAGACCATAAAGAGACACCGTCTAGTGGGGTGCTAAGCAAAGCCCCTAAAAATCAAAGGGCGGGACTTCGGGGAGTGTTAAATAGGCTAATTGTGGACTTAAACACTTTCATCACTACTGCTGATCTAGAGGAATTGGAGGCTAGATTAGATAACGTCCAGGCTACCCACGGTCGTATTACGGCTCTGAGTGAGGTGATTGTGGCTGACATGATAGAGGAGGAAGAGATAGTTACAGAGTGTGATAATCGCGCCCTCTATGACGAACCTGTCTTTAGAGCGAAGCGCCTATTACAGCGTGCTGTCGCAAGTAAGAAGGGAGGCGATAATGAGGCCCATAGAAGGGCTGACCCAAAACATACTGTACACCTCCCAAAGCTCAATCTTCCTACATTTGGGGGCAAGTTAACCGAGTGGTTAGCTTTTTGGGACGTATTTCGATCTACGGTTCATGAATCCTCTTTGGATAATGTCCGCAAGTTTCACTATCTGAAGGGACAAATGGAAGGAGAGGCCTTACATTTAATAGAGGGTTTTGCAGTAGTAGGTGGTAGTTATCTTGAAGCGGTACACTTATTAGAGTCCACATACGGGGATAGAGAGCAGTTGAAGATGGCCCATGTCGTTGCCTTGTTGGGGCTCGCAGAACCACAGTATAAGGTTGATGAGTTGACAAACTTCAGGGCAAATATGGAGTGCCATACTCGATCGCTAGATACCCTAGGGCTTACCACGCAGGAAATGATAGTCATTATCTTGCGTCAGAAGCTTCCTATGGCAATACTTGATAAGGTAAGATCATTTGAGCTGGGGGAATTCAAAACTCAGTTCAGTAAGGAGATCAATAATCTACAGTTGAACAAAGGGAGAATGTATGAGTCGGGAGGGAGTGAGAATGTGGAGAAGAGGGGAACAGTAAGCATGACAGTGGGGACTAAAGTAAAGAAAGAGGGTGTGTATAAGAAACCTGCTCAGATTCTATGTAAGCTATGTAACAACAAACATAAATGGAGTTTCTGTGTAAAATACCCGACAAATGAGACAAAACTAGCACAGGCGAGAAGATTGAAGCTATGTGTAGGTTGTCTAAGTGGGGAACATGGTAAGCAGGGACAATGTAATGCTACATACTTAAGGCCCTGTCGGCACTGCAAAGGACATCACTTTGATAAGTTGTGTCCTACTGCAGATAAAGTCAAAGACGTCAAAAATGAGGGTACTACAACTGTGGCACTAGGTAGCACGCAAGACACCACTATATTGCCCACAATACAGATTCCCATGGAAGGTAATGACAGTAACAAAGTTTGTCGGGTACTTCTAGATCAAGGGTCTCAACGTTCCTTTATAAAGAGGTCCGTACTAGTGGGACTGAAGCACCGAATCGTAGGGGCTGAGACTCTTCGATTACAGGGCTTCACAGGGGTTACTGATAAACAAGACTACGAGATAGCGGAGATTTCATATTTCTATCGTAAAAACCGGTACTTTATGACTTGTATCGTAGTAGACACCCTACCAGAATATGTATCTGTGGGTGTGAAGAAGGTGGAACACGCATTACGTAGCAAAGGGGTTAACTTGTCAGATCCCATGGGAAATCAGAGTGAGGTGCATGTTCTACTTGGTGTGGATCATTATTATGAAGTAGTATACCCTGGATTTAAAAAGATGTGTGGTGTAATTTTAATCCCCACTAAATTTGGATACTGCATGAGCGGAAAGGTGCATACTACACAGTCAAAGGTCCTGGTCGACACGGTCTCGATATATAGAGTCAATGTAACCGCGGCAGAGGAGTTGGGAAGGGAGGATTCCCAACCTAGTGACCCTAAGATGGCTGCCGAGTTCGACCTGGAACGACTGTGGAGATTGGATCACATAGGCATTAATCCTATGGAGACTGATTATGACTCGGAAGTTGCGCTACAAAGGTTTGACGAGTCTGTGTGCTACTGTGCCTCAGACAAGCAATATAAAGTTAGTTTACCCTGGAAGAACAGTGAGATAAGCCTGCCTACCAACTATGGTTTGGCATTAGGTCGCTTGCGCGCATTGCAGCGGAAATTGTCTAACGAACCGAGCACGCGCCAGGCGTATGACGATGTATTTCGGAGTTATGAGGATAGGGGTTTTATTGAGAGAGTCGATGTCAAGGAACCGTGTAAGAAGGGTAGGGTTCACTATCTGGCCCATCATGGGGTAAAGAAAGACAGCATCACCACACCAATACGGGTGGTGTATGACTGTTCTGCCCACCAAGGTCAACAACCCAGTCTGAATGACTGCCTGTTGACAGGTCCGTCCATGGTGTCGGACCTGTCCCAACATCTATTGCGGTTTAGGCTGGGAAAGTACGCCTATACCAGTGACATCGAGAAAGCATTCTTGATGGTCAAGCTAAAGGAGGAAGATAGAGATGTTACCCGCTTTCTTTGGTTCAGCGACATTAGCGACTCTGAAAGTCCCATCATAATATACCGTTTTCGGGTTGTACTCTTTGGGGCCACTTGCTCGCAGTTTTTGTTAAATGCCACAATCAGAAAACATCTAGCTGACACTCATGAGGACACAAGTAAACTATCTCGCGGATTATACATTGACAATTTGCAGGGTACTAGCGATAGTCAAGATGATTTGTTGTATGCATACTGGCAAGCACGCAGATTGTTTGCGGATGCACATCTATTTCTCCGCGAGTGGGTTACTAATAGTGAAGATCTTCAGAGTTTAATACAGGTGGATGGTACGGCATCTCTTAACCAGGAAAAGTCCAGAAATTTGGGGATGATCTGGCAACCTAAACATGACATACTAACTTTTCAAACAAGGTCTTTTGCTCAGCAGACAGGAGCGCACACAAAAAGAAGTCTGTTGAGCAAAGTTGCGCAATTTTTTGATCCTTTGGGTCTAGCATTACCTGTTACCATAAGAGCTAGGATTCTAATGCAGGAAGTTTGGAGACGTAAAATAGGATGGGATGACAGTTTGCCCGAGGACCTGAATGACCAAGGGACATTGTTGTTGAATGAATATGCCATCCTATGTACTAAACCTATACCTCGTAAAGTGGCGGCGTTCGGTGACGTTACGTTACACACGTTTTGCGATGCTAGCGCCACGGCATACGGGGTAGCCATATATGTTGTTACTTCATTTGGGGCACATTTAGTTACAGCCCGGGCCAAAGTAGCCCCGGTTAAGAAGGTAACTATCCCTAAAATGGAATTGACTGCCATGCTGCTATTAGCACGTCTGGTGCAACATGTACGCGCAGCATACGAGAGCGAATTAAATATTGAAATCGTTCACGTATGGTGCGATAGTCAGGTCGCACTCAACTGGATACATAGCAAGAAGTCTCTGCCAGTTTATGTGCGGAATAGGGTAGATGAGATTAGAGCCCTTTTGCCAGACGTTGCTTATCATTATGTAAATACAAAGGAAAACCCTAGTGATCTCATAACTAGGGGTATAACGGCTAGCCAGTTAATGAAGTCCGAATTGTGGTGGCATGGTCCAAAGTGGCTGCTCCATGAAAGTGAATGGACGATATGGCATGCTGTTGGTGAGGGACTTCTGCCACTGGAAACAGTGGCAGTTACAGCCCAACCAAATGAGCCACCGGGTCCTATCATAAAGTGGGCAAGATTCGGTGACTATAATAAACTAGTCAGAGTTGTAGCTTGGGTATTGCGATATGTATCCAATCTCAAGCTTAAAGTAACGGGCCAACTCTGCAACAGGGGTCACAACATTGATGCTCGTGAATTTAAAGCAGCTGAAGTAACTTTGATCAAATGGGTTCAAGTAGAAACCTTTTCCAATGAATTAGAATCCTTGAAAGGCTCGAATAAGACATTAATGCCTAATATAGTGCGTCAACTAAGGTTGCACCTAGACAATGGCCTCATCAGGTGTGAGGGTCGCCTGAAGTGGTCGGGTGTACCAGACGGCACAAACCGACCTATACTTATGCCAACAAGACATCACGTTACTGATCTATTGATCATACGTGCACATAGGGAAGTAAAACACTACGGGGTATGTCATATTATATCAATTTTACGTCTCACATGGTGGATACCCAGAGTTCGACAAGTAGCTCGACGCGTAGTGAGAAAGTGTGTAATATGCCAGAGACTAAAGGGTAAACCATATGCAACTGGACCAGCTCCACCCCTACCTGAATGCCGTGTAAAGCACGTAGAACCTTTCCAAGCGGTAGGATTAGATTACACAGGGGCATTGAAGACGAGGGAGCATGAGAAAGTTTATATATTATTGTTTACCTGTGCGACGTCTCGAGCGGTACACCTAGAACTATGTGATAATATGTCTAGCGAGGAATTTATGCTGGCGTTCAGACGGTTTTGTGCCCGTCGTTCATTCCCTCAACTCATTTTTAGCGACAATGCTCCCACTTATGTCCAAGCATCAAAATATCTAAAGGATATGAGTAGTGATCCTACTATCATCACTTTTTTGGGAGAGAAGAAGTGCGAATGGAGGTTCATTCCAGTTAAGGCACCTTGGTTTGGTGGAATGTGGGAACGGTGTGTCGGCATAGTAAAGTCAGGACTCAGAGCGGTTGTAGGACGTGCTCTATTAAAGAAGAGTGAGTTGACGACAGTCCTCACAGAGATAGAGGCAGTCGTGAATGATCGCCCGCTTACATATGTGTACACCGACCTGCAAGAACCACTACCATTAACGCCAGCTCACTTGCTATATGGAAAACCATTGACTGCGTTTCCATCTGATTTTCAGTCCATAGTAGAGTTAGAGGATCCCTCGTTGTACTCTGCGGTAGCGGTGTCTAAGAGATACCAGTATATATCCAGGATAATCGAGGATTTTAGGAAACGGTGGATTAGTGAATATCTGCTAGCATTGAGGGAAAGGAGTGTTACTCCCTCTGGTAGACCAACGGCCCCTACAGTTGGTGACGTTGTTTTAATTAAAGAAGATAGTCCTCGTTTATACTGGAAATTAGGCCGCGTATTGGAGGTATACAAGGGGGCAGACTCTGTAGAGCGGGTGGCGCTATTAAAGACAGCCACTGGAACTACTGTTCGTCCTATCGCACGTTTGTACGCTTTGGAGCTAGATTCCGCATTGCAATCTGAGGCTCCACCTGTTATTGCTGGGTCCGAGGATTCTCGAAGGAACGACTCACCTCATACTGATGGTGATCATTCTCGGACCGGGACGCGTCCCAGACGCGCTGCTGCTGGCGCTGTCGACTTGTGGCGTCAGAAGATAGCCTCTGGGCAACTTTAGGTTTAAGGTGGGGTTCAGGTCTTTTTTGTGGGGGGAGTGTATCGTATAAATACGATAGAATATGACTCTTTTGTGATCTTGTATGTCTCTGTGACGTCACGATCTCTCCTACAGCACGATGTAGGACGAGTAGATCGTATATTATAAGATTGTAAATAAGTTAAGTTATAAAAGGCCTAATATGCTATTAAGCAATATTGCCATGGTCTTATGTAGTATATATGAATTTATCGTATATATTAATATAATTTATCGTATAGAGCAACCTAAATGCGGTACGATAATTTGGGCTCCTGGCGGTTTGCCAAGGCAGCAAGGTGTGCTTTTGAGGTACGCCAGAGCCTTCACGAACACCAACCAGTTAACATCTAATTTTCCGCCCTCAGTTGATCGTGCTTTTGTGCCTCTAATCACAATACACATACAGCAATACACACAGCTACACCATCACGACGCTCTCATCGACATCATGACTGACTGATAGATAAGCATAATATTCATGTCCATTCCCATGTAATCATTTATTCTTTCTTTAACTTGACTCGTGTCTCGGGACCGAAGTCTCGTTCCCCATTGTCCACCACCATATTGGGTAAAACGTTCTCCCTTGCCTCATTGCCACGTGGAACTATTGGTGAGTTAATTCCTGGCTAATATTAACCCTTATAACCTTACCCTATAATTATATACATTTATTATGTGAGACCTTTGGATATAAATTAGCTTGTTTCAGATTGAATTCAATTTAGATATAGAGTATTCATTTAGATTGATTTTATTTGATTCATTATAGCTTAGTAACATTTAACTTCCATTGATAGTTTACCACAATTATACATATGGTACTATGACGATTTTCATCAGAATAGAACCAAATACCTTCGCTTGGTGGGAGGGTTTGAACGACAATAGCTTCGCAGTTTACAAGTTAAAGAAGCCCTACAGGCGATCTGAAGGAAGGTTATGGGGAATCAGCTGCCCAAGAAATTTGGAATTAACAATATATATGAAAGCTTTAGAGATACAAAATGTTAGGGCAGTTGGACGATAGTTGGAGGGTTGAAAGCGATCACAGATCTTTGGGACAGGTTGAATGAGAGCAAGTTTCCCGCAAGAAGGAAAGGTGCTAGATGAAAGACAGAGGGCAAAGACTTTACCTAGGCAAGGAGTCGGCACAAAAGCACAGTTTTTTAGTACAACAGGAGAAGCACCATCTGGCCCGCAAGCTTTTTTAGTATAAAGCCCAGAAAGGGTAGAAAGTACATTTTTGGAATAGATCATAATATTGGGCATAAGTAATAATCTAATTAAATAATTTCACTCCCAACACCAAACATCTCCCAATGAATTTAATCAAAGCATGTGATCCTACCGGGATTCGAACCTGGGTTACCACATACATCTCTTAAACACTCAAACCATTACACCATCAAGACAGATAAAGGTTAAATACATACCTACGATTTGATATCCATTTATTGATTACTGGATATCAATCAAATAAGTAAGAAGGTGGTGGAGAACGAGGAACAGCACCAGAATCGTCCACGGTTGAGTTTTAAGCTAAAATTTGAGTAAGGAGTTCAGCTTGATATGTTAGATAGTCAGAGAGTATTGGATGGTCCGTAAAATTAGGGGAGAGAGATAAACAGTGCTGACATATTTAGCTTGAAAGTGACAAGACAGCTTTAACCAGACAGTTGAACATTCAGAAGAATCAAAGTTGGGAACACTTACACAACATCGACCTTTGGCTTAATGCTGAGGATAGAGAGAAGGGTTTGCTCTCAGTAGTCCTAGACAACTGAGCTTCGGTGAGAAAGAGAAGATCAGGGTGATTCCACAGAGTGGAAGTTAGAGGAAAAACCACGAATGTTGCAGAAATTGATACTATGGGTATAAGGTAGTGGTCCAGAGTATTTGTATGGGTCATCACCAGGGTCCAAACCTATGGAGGCACTTCTGGTCCCCCTACCCCATTTGTACTCCAAGGCGGGTCATTGATCGGTCATTTTATAGAAATTTGAAAAAGGTACTGTAGTATGTAAGGTGTTTGTAGTATAATGCACTGAAAGATATATAAGGTGTTTAGGGGGATAAACTAGGATTGCCCTGTATTTTGGTGAGGCACGGAATGGATCAGCAAAGGATACCAGATGGTAAAAGAGGAGTTCCAGTGTTCCTCAATACCAACCTATTGCACTACCCTGTCCAGTTCGGCTGGTGCCTATACCCTCCTCCTACTAAAGATTGTAAGCGAGAGTTACTGAATTTACTTGTTGAATGGAAGAGAGACTGGAAACACTGGTTAACTCTTGAGTAAGAGAAAGGCGCAAAATAAAAGTGGGAATGTTTTGAAAGGCATAATAATAAAAATAATAATAATATTTATTCAGTTAGCAATTTACAGAGTTGGTACCACATAGTATGTTACAAAAATGACATGTACCAGCCTTGCATAATTCCAACTAAGGATAGCCCAATAAGGCCTTTAGGCGTATTTCCATTGGGGTCCTTGTGGGATTAGGTTAGCTGGGGAAATGGGGAGGATAAAGAAATAGATAATTTAGAGAAAGTATTTCTAGGGGGTTATTTTAAGATACCTTACATCCTATAGTAAATATCAGTAATCCATAATCAGTATTCATTTCAGTTTGGTTTGTCTATCTCTTATGTAGTAGTAGACATAAGCTTAAATACGACATAAGAGATATCTAATCTCAGTAAGGGAGGAGGTATGCACTGAGAAAGGTCTAAAGATCACTGATTATTGTAATAGCAGTAGAAGAGAAAGAGAGAGATGCAACAATGTAGAGGATTGGTAATAGGAGATGAGCTGGTGAGACAAATTGCTTTGGACCCATTCAAGAGCACCCCACACATGCGAAGAGTACTCGATATTCAGTATATATATTGTATGCATAGTGAACTCCTGTAAAAGGACCTACACAAAGGATCGATTTCTTAAATTAGTGCATGGGCTCATTTTAAATTATATGAGCTCGTAAATACAGACTCATTCCGATTCAATGATGTTTTAAGAAACTGTTTTGGCATTGCATGCAGGAGCAGGTATGAGCAATGACTAATAGTCGTTAGTCATAGTCCACACCCATCCGTAACCTTCAGCACCACCCCCATGTAAGTCCCCTTCCCTCCCCCACTGCCATAACCATCAGTATATAAACCCTCTGCCTGCCATACCACACTCATACCGCAGTCCACCTTCACTTCTTAAACATCTCCAGGTTAGTAACCCAGCACATTAGAATAATCCTTTTAACTTCATCACCATCATATACTTAACCCCTAACCAACATCATACCATCTTCACTCGACTATCAATTTATATTTATATGGTGCCCAACCCCGAAAGAAGTTAAAATAGGAGAGCTATCATCCCACCAAAGGCGGCTTTCTAGGGCCTTTCCTAGCTAATGCTGAGAGGATTGGGTTCTAGTCATGTGGTAATGGGCTGGTTTATCAGAGTGAGAGCTGAGCGATCTCTGCCATACCCATAGCTTACTCTGACTGTTCCTTTTACTTATATATTTTCTAGATCTCAAGTGACGGCGTCTCTTTCGTGGATTGACCTCCCTACTGCCAACCATAAAGGTTGGCAGATTGGGAGCCAAACCATCAATTTTTTTTCCTTTGCTCCTCAACTTTCCCTTCTTAATTGCTGAGGGGCACGCAGGGTCTTGGGTGGGGCTTTGGTTTCCCGTGCGTTTCCTCACCCTCCTCAGATCCCCGCGTTGGAGTGGCTTCGGTCACCTGGGCTTTATTAGTGGTAAGCAGGGAGGGTTTTGTGGGGGCGCTCGGTTATGGCCTTGGTCTTGCTCGGGACCTTGGGGCTGCTCGGCCAGACAGCCTGGGGAACAGCAACAACAAAAACAACTTCTTCACCAACAGTAGCTTCATATATTTCTCCTGCCTACCATATTGTAAAATTCAAGAGAAAACAATAAATTATATAGTTGGGTACATTGACATAAATTTACCATTGAATATTTGATATGCCTTTTTAACATCTTGCAAAATGTGGTTAACACTGCCATAAATTCCTTCATATATTGTATTGCTATGAACACAAGGTACCCTTCTTAATTATTATGCTAACACAATTATTTTGTTTAAATGTAGCTCTAAAATACCTATAACGGAAATATGACTCGTTCTGTAGAATGCTGTTTTTCTCCTCAGTTTATACTTGTTGTCGTTGGTCATTAATATTGGTTTTGATAATGACTTGTGGGAGTCAGAGGGGTAAGGAAGATAGATTTAAAAAAATTAATGGTCGAGGTCGCAATTAGGTTGACTAAAACCACTCAGCATTACTGAAGTAAAATGCCACAATCGCTTAAATTTTACCTAACTTGCAGTAACACCATATCCCTAACCAATATTGTAGTACTGATATAAACATTTTAGTGCTATGAGTAATTTTCAAATGTGTTGAGGATTATCAACCTTAATGTTTTAGTTTAGGACGATTAGTTATATGTTTCACAGGTTAAATAATAATGTTCCATTAAGCTTAACTGTAACAGGATAATACTATTGGCAATAATCTAAAATATTATATTAAAATATTCAGAAGTATTTAAAACCAACTATTGTCAATAGACATAATTTTGGAAGATAATCCTCAAATGACAGATTGATAAAATAATGTATTAATAGAAAAACTACTATTTGATATTTAGTATGTATGTTTACGTATGTATATACTCAGGCATAATACCCCAGCACTGGATATGGCGGACTCGAGACAGAGCCAGAACAGAAACAACATTTAAAGTTCCAATTCTTAGGGTCCGAGACCACCTTCGCGTTCTCTCACCCCTTCTCTCTCTCTCTCTCTCTCGTCTTGTAGGTGAATTTTACAAGGGAAGAAGGATTCCCAGCCCCCGCTCCCTAAATAGGAATATCAGTACATTATCACAAAACCCACCGACACGCTATACGAACCATAAGAACAACTGTATTGTTGTCAGTACAAGAGCATGGAGGAAAGTTTTCCAAATGTATTATATGAACGCATTATTTAATGTTAATGTTGTTAACATTATATAATGTATGTACCCAACCTTAGCAGATTCCTGGAAATCCCTATTGCATACATTTTTGTGATAATGTACTGGAAATACCTATTGCATAAATTATATATATTCAAAGTTCCGTTCCATTTTTGCTCCACCGTACATACCCCGATATATACTGTATATACATTTACTATCTTCCTATAGTTGCAAAACACATACCAACACATTTTACTAAAGATGTTCAATTCAATTGATCGTTTTGTTCAAAAGCACATACATTTTGTTAAATGCAACTTTAAAACATTCTAGGAACTTGGACACATAACCTCATTGACAAATAACTTATCTTTTCATGTGAAAAACTTCTGATATATATTTCAAAGCAAAGTATATATTGCTTGTGTATTGGGACGAGAGCTACTTAGTTTGGTCGATTATTTGCTAGAAAGTGTAACAGGTCATATGGCCAGTTACTTTTGTTCGCATCATTTCAGGCTGGTTTACAGCCAGTGTGACCCCTACATAATTGTAGCTGTATATGCATTAACGCCTATTAACATATGGTAATCATATTAATGGTTGAGATATATTTACATAACCAAAACAAACACACAAAACATGAACTAATATGTGATAAATCCTCACCAATAACACTGACCATACGAAAATATCCATGCAGCCAACCTGTGACAAACCAAGGATGAAGGTACTGGTCCTCCTGCTGCTGGGTGCTTCTGCATTGGCTGCCGATGATACCAACATCCAATATGGCTTTCATGGCTGTAAACTGCCACACCCGGTTGCACACAACGTAATTGACCACTATGCCTGGGAAATGGGTAAGTGTACATCATCATCAGAGAGAGAGAGAATTATACTGTATATGGATATATTAAATATAGATAGGTGGATATTAAACTGCATGGATAGTAGTTACTATAGAAGAGGGACATACACAAATAACGGGACATAATTATTTGTATACAGGAATGAGAAGCAAGCCTTCAAATTGACCACGCATTAGCCTTTATAATATCCACATGAAGTTCATATTTACTGGTAAGCGAACAGAGGCATAGGGTGTTAGGAAGGTGAAATGATACATCAAATGAAAGTGTTCTATACATAATTATAAATTACTGTATATGGTAATACCTTAAGAGTAGAGGTATCATAGTGAGGTTCATTGACTAACAAGGGGATAGCACGCCTGTGTCATTTTCACTTGCAATATAGGTGACAAACACTCTAAAACCTGAGCTAGCTGCATTTTCGGGTCAACTGGAGTGGATTAAAAAGCCCTTCATCATTACATATAATATTATAAGGAATTTATCTCCAAGAACTTAATAGTTTGACACTGGTATACAGTGCACGTAGAGTATTTAATAGTTTGACACTGGTATACAGTGCACGTAGAGTATTTAATAGTTTGACACTGGTATACAGTGCACGTAGAGTATTTAATAGTTTGACACTGGTATACAGTGCACGTAGAGTATTTAATAGTTTGACACTGGTATACAGTGCACGTAGAGTATTTAATAGTTTGACACTGGTATACAGTGCACGTAGAGTATTTAATAGTTTGACACTGGTATACAGTGCACGTAGAGTATTTAATAGTTTGACACTGGTATACTGTACAGTGCACGTAGAGTATTTAATAGTTTGACACTGGTATACAGTGCACGTAGAGTATTTAATAGTTTGACACTGGTATACAGTGCACGTAGAGTATTTAATAGGACACTGGTATACAGTGCACGTAGAGTATTTAATAGTTTGACACTGGTATACAGTGCACGTAGAGTATTTAATAGTTTGACACTGGTATACAGTGCACGTAGAGTATTTAATAGTTTGACACTGGTATACAGTGCACGTAGAGTATTTAATAGTTTGACACTGGTATACAGTGCACGTAGAGTATTTAATAGTTTGACACTGGTATACAGTGCACGTAGAGTATTTAATAGTTTGACACTGGTATACAGTGCACGTAGAGTATTTAATAGTTTGACACTGGTATACAGTGCACGTAGAGTATTTAATAGTTTGACACTGGTATACAGTGCACGTAGAGTATTTAATAGTTTGACACTGGTATACAGTGCACGTAGAGTATTTAATAGTTTGACACTGGTATACAGTGCACGTAGAGTATTTAATAGTTTGACACTGGTATACAGTGCACGTAGAGTATTTAATAGTTGACACTGGTATACAGTGCACGTAGAGTATTTAATAGTTTGACACTGGTATACAGTGCACGTAGAGTATTTAATAGTTTGACACTGGTATACAGTGCACGTAGAGTATTTAAATATACTGTGGACATATTATTTACCATCATTCTATAATCAGTGCTACAGTAAACATGTTTAAACATGTTAAAGGTTGAATAACCCACGGAATACAGGAAATGTGTCATAAATAATAAGTGAATGTAGTCCGTAGTAAGAACACGTATCCCTCAACCCCTGTGACCGCTAGGTATCTGTAGGCAATAAGTGAATGTAGTCCGTAGTAAGAACACGTATCCCTCAACCCCTGTGACAGCTAGGTATCTGTAGGCAATAAGTGAATGTAGTCCGTAGTAAGAACACGTATCCCTCAACCCCTGTGACAGCTAGGTATCTGTAGGCAATAAGTGAATGTAGTCCGTAGTAAGAACACGTATCCCTCAACCCCTGTGACAGCTAGGTATCTGTAGGCAATAAGTGAATGTAGTCCGTAGTAAGAACACGTATCCCTCAACCCTGTGACAGCTAGGTATCTGTAGGCAATAAGTGAATGTAGTCCGTAGTAAGAACACGTATCCCTCAACCCCTGTGACAGCTAGGTATCTGTAGGCAATAAGTGAATGTAGTCCGTAGTAAGAACACGTATCCCTCAACCCCTGTGACAGCTAGGTATCTGTAGTCAATAAGTGAATGTAGTCCGTAGTAAGAACACGTATCCCTCAACCCCTGTGACAGCTAGGTATCTGTAGGCAATAAGTGAATGTAGTCCGTAGTAAGAACACGTATCCCTCAACCCCTGTGACAGCTAGGTATCTGTAGGCAATAAGTGAATGTAGTTCGTAGTAAGAACACGTATCCCTCAACCCCTGTGACAGCTAGGTATCTGTAGGCAATAAGTGAATGTAGTCCGTAGTAAGAACACGTATCCCTCAACCCCTGTGACAAGTATCTGTAGGCAATAAGTGAATGTAGTCCGTAGTAAGAACACGTATCCCTCAACCCCTGTGACAAGGTATCTGTAGGCAACAAAATATATATTGGAGTCTTCGTTCCAACTCTGTCTCCCAAAACATTTGGAAATTTCTTTATTGCCATTTGTAGTACAATGATTGGGTGTAATTAAAAATAATTAGCATAATATTTGAGTTAACCACATGTTGAAAATTAGTAAGTCACTGAGAACACATATTGAACTAGATAGTAGCATATGAAGTTTTTATGAAGTTATAGGAATATAAAGCACGAAACCTAATAGGAAGATTGAAATGTTCACAGTTTTCTAATAATATTGCTTAAGAGCAATACAGCGACATGTAATATATACCAATATAACAAGTCCTAACACGGATATATTAATTTTGACAAATTCTAAGGTGGTTCAGAGAGAGAGAGAGAGAGAAACCTGTGGTTAATTATTTAATTATCTGTTATGCTTCTTAACCCTCTCACTATCCTTTGATGTGTTTAATACAGTATGTGAACAATTATGTTCACATAATGCCAGCCGTCCGGCTGGCTCAGTTGATAGCGTGCCTGATTCCCACCTTGAAGGTCTCGCGTTCAATCCCCGCTCAGATTGAAAAGTTTTTCTGGGATACAGCCGGCGGTTACCATCTCCCCATGAGCAAGGGGGATGGGTAATGGTCTCTGGTAGACTAAAGAAAGCCAAGCGCTTGCGAATCCTCGAAGGAGGAGAGACGGGCGCTATATAAGTAACCAGAAGATTATTATTATTATTATTAAGTATATAGTTACAGAGCACAATGATATTGAGTCACATATTATAAGTAACTAACTTTGCAAATTACACTGTCGCTGTTACCGTCACAAAAATCAGAAAATTCATATTGTTTATTAGCAACCCACCCTGCAGTAATATTTATTTGACTGCTGATTAACATAAGTGGCTTAAATAAATGTGCATACATATTATTTAAATAATAAATAATTATCAATACCATCAAAATGAGTTTTGAATATTGTTAGCGCAATTGGAAAGGTTGTTGTTACCATGATAAGAGGATATTAAGCTTGACATACTTGAGTTGGTTCTTTAGCAGTTTCATTCTCCAATTGAAGTCATCAGAGATATGCAAAGTTCCATAACATACTGTATGTGTGACCTTAATCAATTCTTAGCACAGATAAAGGATCTTGAAGTGAATTACTTCAACGGGTGTTAAATAGGATAATTGGGTATTTTCCTCAGAAAATTTAGTAATTAACATTAATTCAGTAGTTTAAGTGAGTATGTGTTCCAGTTGAATTTCGAATTATTTCAGTATGATATTCTGACATAATGGTTACTGCTGCAATTTCGTGTTGCTTTGTACAGGTAATCAATAAATTACAAAACCTCATGAAATTAATCTGGTTTCTTATTTGCTAACACAAGGCAGCACTAATCAAAGGTTCACACACATTTTTAAACAATATGTACCGAAATATTATCAACCATTTAACTCTCGTGGAGCGGGGTGTGTGTATATCGCAAAAGGACCAGTTGGGTATATTTGCCGAAAATTACCGTAATTTCATGCTCTTTTTCATGTATAAGCAAGAGCCAGAGCGTATTACAAATATATATCCGTGAAAGGACGATAATAGAGCTTTCCAGTGCCACCTGAATCATCCTTGTACGACATCTGGTTATCTTGCAACGATCGTGCAACCAAATGGCAAAATTGGTAAAATAGTGTCAATTTGGCTGTTTTTGGTGTGTGAGAGAAAGCACATGAGTGAGAGAGCCGTGTGTGGGGCTTTAGTGTACGCCACGCGGCCCTGGCAAGTGGTTGGAGCCCGGTCTCTATCTCACCACTCATAATTGCCTCAAAATGGCCTCCGTCATATTACGGGTGCCGCAGGATAGGCCAATTTTCTCTCTCTCGTTATATGACGGTCGCTGCAAATTGAGAGTTGATTATTATACAGATGACTGAATAATGGTTTCTCCACAACCAGTTATTCTGGTTTCTCATGAAGTTTAACCCTCTCCGACATATGACGCGATTTTGAGCCTATTAGGGATACATTAAAGCCTTTGTTACCATCAGGGGTATTTAGAAACCTTTAGTTTAGTTACTTCAACCTCTGCAGTTGTCTTTGAGTTAGCTGTGGGCAGAAAACTAATTTTGGAGAGTTAATTATAAGAGTGAGAGAACTCTATTTCTTATTGTTAATCTGGCAACCTCTGCATCATATGAGTCTGAAGGGGTTAAGGCTTATTAATGGCAACTTTGTCTTGTGATAGCCATCAGGTTCTGTGTCAGGACTGCTGACAACACTCTAGATGAGTGTGCCACCCGCCTGGAAGATTGCCGGCCAGCTCTTCACAAGCTAGAGTTTTCTATTCAGGAAGGACTCTGGCTCGAGGTACGTCAACACGTTTTGGACTGCTCCCACTTCATGGACGTCATGGATTTTGATGAGGATTTAATACCTCTGACTATTACTGGTAAGATTTGTATGTATAAATGTTTTTACATAAACTGATATAGAACTAATTTTAAATGCCATTTACAACTATATATACATAATAATAAGTTAACACTTTTGGTATGGTTCAACAACTGGATCAATGCTTCAGGCTCATGATCTAGATCAAGAGCTACATGTAAGGGATAACTGATGGAGTTGCTGGTACTAAATTAGCAGTCAGAAACAAGTATACATCTATTTAATTTAACTTTGTGTTGATACTCTAGAAAGCGACTTTGTATGCATGTTAATGGGTTTATGGTAAACTATTTAAAATTAAGTAAACCCTATACCAATACTAGTGTACACCGATATTGCACACCCCAACTGTTGACTACCAATTAAGTGCTGTAATAAGGATTCTCACACAAACCATGCATGATACACTTCTTTCTGTAATATATAGCTAAGTAGCGGCCATTATTACCTTTCAGTTCCATTCATGGCATTTATAATCCTTAGTTATGTATAATATGTTGATCTTTACTAAAATGTAAAACTTGCAAACTAAGCAAACCAAAACTTGGACAAAGACAATATAAAGGCAAAATAACTGATCAAAATCGCTGTGTGGAAATAACGCTTAATAAAATAAAATATATTTTTAATTTGTCTCGGTGTGCTCACCTGGTTCATTTCAATCACTTAGCGCACCAGATCGGACATAAGTTATAGAAGATTGTTTCAGATTAATGTTCAATAATATTCGTAATTTGAACACAGAGCAGCACAAGTACGAGCCTTGGATACACTACATACTAATCCTTACCCAAATATTATCAACTAGTTAATATGAAGACCATTGGCCTAAGATGCATCCATAATATGATACTAATTGATTTGCCTCCAAAGATGATAATACTAATAATACTAATAATACTAATAATAATAATAACACCTCTGGTTCCAACCTAACTGTATTCAATCCAAGCTATATTGCAACCTGATGTCACAAGATCGAGTAGAGTCCTTCCGAAATACAATGCTTTATTAACATATCCAGGGTAATTATTTTCCGTATTTTAAAGCCTCGTTAGGGTGCTTTCCTAACTTTCTAATCAAAGAAAGTTATACAACAGCCTTAATATTTTATAAAAAGGCGAAGTCCCATTTATAATAAAAAGATCCCCATTTGTTTCTGCTAATTTCGTCCGTGAGGGATTAGGGAAGCAATTCTGTGAGGTTTAATAATATGACAGTAACATTTGAATAAACATAATCCTTGCAACATATGTCTACTATTTGCAACACTGCAAAACCTGACAAATTCCTGACTACCGTAGGTAAAACGAAATGCCACATATTGTTCAAATGTATGCGCATACAACACAGTTTTCTCCTATTTTTTTTTTTTTTTTTTTTTTTTAAGAGACAATGAACGGAGGAAGGAAAAACACAGATAAAACAAAAAGGTCCATGTGCCTAAAGGCATCCTCCATTCATAAAATGTTTGTAACAACTGGATTTAAACATTTGTTGATTGTAAGTTTGTGGAAAGCAATTCGAGGGAAGTGAATTCCAATGAGTAGTAGCTCTGGGGATAAATGAATTCTGATAAGCAGAAGTTCTGCATTGTGGAGGAGAAAGTGTAAATTCATGGGCGCTCTCAGCTGCCCCAGTTCTACGGGGAAAGATGTGGAGAGGCGGCACAATTGAAGCAAGTTCCTCGGAACAATTGCTGTGAAAATATCTGTAGAATAATGCAAGGGATGCAACGTTTCTTCGTATGGCTAATGTAGGAAGGTCCTGTGTGATTGCAGGGTTATTGATTAATCTAATAGCTTTATTTTGAATTTTGTCCAACTGCCTCAATGCAACCACTCCACTTCCACCCCACAGAGGTGAACAGTAATCCATCTGAGAGCGCACATGACTTTTATATTACGGCCAACTGCTCGTCAGTGAAGAATTCTCGAACTCTGTACAGGAGTCCCAGTTTTTTAGAGGCATTCTTAGCAATGCTTCTAACATAATGTGTCCAGCTCAAGTTAGTAGTTAATGTTACACCGAGAATGTCAATACTAGGGGAAGTGGGAATATTTACATCATTAAAAAATATATGGGAGTCAGCGAGATTCTGTCGGTTAGAAAATTGAATGTACTTGGTTTTCTGTGCATTAAAGGAAACTAGATTCTCTTGTCCCCATTCATTAATTCTAGAAAGGTCCTGGTTCAGAGAAATTGCAGTGTTTATTTTTGAATTTATAAGATCGGGTTGGGTGAAAGAATTGGTAAATGTGAAGGAACTGTGGAGTGTTGAGTCATCTGCGTAGGAATGTATTGGATTATGAGTGGTAGATATGAGATCATTGATATGAATGAGGAACAGAGTTGGGGCCAAAACTGATCCCTGGGGAACACCAGCATTTATTGAGTGAAATTGAGAATAAAGGCCATCTACCATTACACGTATTTTTCTGTTATGAAGATAAGAAGAAATTAGTGGAACTAATGATGCAAGGCCGTAGTGTGACATCTTCGACAATAAGGATTGATGCCAGACTCTATCAAATGCCTTTGATATATCCAGTGCTATTGTATGTGTTTCACCATGTTGGTCTGTAGCTTGGTTGATTTGATGCGTAAGAAGGCAAAGAATGTCTGCAGTTGATCGACATCGTCTAAAACCATATTGCCTATCACTGATTAATTTATTATTCTCCAGATGCTTAATTATGTGATTATTTAATATAATTTCAAAAACTTTGCCAAGAGTGGAAGTTATAGCTATTGGTCTGTAGTTTGATGGATCAGAAGAGGCACCTTTTTTAGGAACTGGATGGATGTTTGCTTCTTTCCAGGGTACTGGGAAGCATGAGGTATGAGTACACAGACGGAAAAATTTTGCCAATACAGGAGCGAGCACCAAGGAGCAATTCTTAAGTACTATTGGAGGAATTTCATCTGGACCAGGAGCCTTATCTACTGAGAGATTCTGCAAAATAGTTTTGACATGTCTGGTGTGGATCTTAAGTGAGGGAATTTCAGGTGAATTAAAATTAAGTACAGGGACATCTTGATTTATTTCATCTAAGGTTGAGTTGGTGGAGAAAATATCTGCAAGAAGGTTAGCTTTACCTCGTGGGTCACTTACAAGATTGCCAGTCGGAGATTTTAATGGTGGAATGGATGAAGCAGTAGTGAAGTTGGATTTGAATGAGTTAAGAGTAGACCAAAATATTTTGTTATCATTTGGATTATTTAGAAGTTTATTTGCCTGCTTATGGAGAAAGTTTGATTTAGTTAGGTTTAATACAGTTTTGGCATGATTTCTGATGTTTCTAAAGTAATTAAAGGCTTCATGTGTTTTTGATCTTGTGTATGCATTGTAGGCTATTGCTTTTTGTTCAGTTACTCTAGCACAATTATGGTCAAACCATTTAGGTGAATTAGATCTTTTACTGTACTTTTGATGAGGAATAAAAGTTTCCATTCCAATTTTTACAAAATCTTGTATGTGGCTCAAGGTGGAGTGTGCATCATTAGAAAAGAAAGAGGTCCAGGGAATATCAATAAAGAAACCTTGAAGACCCTCCCAGTCTGCCCTATCGTAATGCCATTTAGTCACCAAAACAGGTTCAGAGTGGGAAGGTGTGGTAGGTGATACACAGGTGGCCTGTATCAGACAGTGATCAGAAGATCCTTTCACTATTAAATATGCTTGCATGTCACCTGATCACCGTATCTACTTTATGCCCCTTCCATCTCACTGTATCCAGCTCTGCACCAGTGTTGACCAACCAGAAATAACAATAGATCCGTAATTGATTAGCAACTACAAAAATAACATTTACAATCTAACTTATGTTGAAGTGTATACATGTATTTTGGTCTGTGTATGAGGGAGCCAAAAGGCAGAACTGACTGTTACGGTGCCTCCCCCATATTAGTTAGTTAAAATAGGACTTCAGAGGCTATCAACCCTTCTGGATTATTAAGCCAGCACAGTGTAAATCAAGAAGAGCGTCAGGACTGGAGCCCTTTTTTGAGAACTCCAGTCCCTGATCTCTCCCAGAGTTCAAAGTTTGATAGAGCCAGAATCAAGGAATGTTCAAGCTAACATGCCTGGAAACGTGGAGTTTTAAGCAATCTAAGTCATAGGATGAGGAAAAGATTAATATTATTATTATTATCTCCATCCGTTTGAAAGTTCAAACTCCTGCAATACAAAGCGTGTTTTCTTGGCCTTATCGCTAAGTGTGCTCCATAATAATAAAACAATCTACGAGGAAAACTAAATATGTGGAGGGCAAGAAGAGTGTAAGAACTTTACTTGGTAGAAGTTAGGATGCATGAAAGATTAATACTGTGAGTGTAAGCAAATTAGACAATACGTTTGTGACATATTCAAAAGAGAGAGTGATGTATAAAATGTGTGTGCCATGATGTAAGAATGCTATCGTGATAAGTGGGCTTGTCTTAGTGTTTCATTTTATCAACTCTTTTACGGAAATGTTATTGCGTATGTTATGCTCAGTTTTGAATACTAATAGCTAAGCGTCCATTTTAATGGGCCTCAAACCTTAATAAAAACAATACACACTTTTAATACTGAATGTTCAAAATGCTGTCAACTGTACTCTCTGGAACACATATCGTGACCGTAAGTTTTGAAGTTCTCCATATGTGAAGTGAAGCTTTTCATTAAATTGCTAATCAGGAGTTCAACTTAATGTTACAGGAGTCAAAATGGGCCAGACTGTTTGCTTCCAGGGTATTGCGATACAATAATTATTGTGGAACCTAACACAGGGACTATGGCCAGACTCTTAAGATCCAAGGCCTGAAAAAAAAAATCAAAGCATCCCAGTGGCACTCAAAACAAAGCAATTTGTGATTAGATGAGATAATTACTCTCCATTACTTGCTACCACTCCTACACTTGTGTCCCAGCCTCCCCCCGTCCCCTTTTCCCCCCCTCCTCAAATATCCGATATTTTGTTTAATATTCCCGATATTTATCGAGTATTTTCGTGCGAGGATGGGTGGGAGAGAGGAAGGAGGGTGGAGGAGTGTATCTCTGACCCTCTAAGTCAGTCTGAGCGCTCTCCTTGTCTCTCAGTACCATGCTAGACGCCAGAGACACTCTCGCAGGTCAAGGTTAGATTACAACCGTGGGGCTAAGATATACGATTTTCACCAGCATATTGCTGTTACCACTTGTTTTATAGCTTTCCAATGTTCATATGTTAATATTAAACGTAAAATAGGCGCATATGGATAAGTGTTAAATATATAATTATATGATAAATTTATGATATTCGTTAGGAATTAACCAAATACCTTTGCATAGCGGGCACTTTCAAATACCTTAGCTGCGCAGCTTATGAGTTAAATCGGTCTTCACAACATCATCTGTCTTCATATTACAGATCAAGTGTAGATCCCATTTGAATAATTGGAGGGTTTTATAGGGATATCACAACTGAGCTGTTATCAACATCTTATAAATCCTAATATGTTACGTTTATGGCGACCAAGCCCACAAAGTCACTGTACTTAGAGTTCTGGTGATGGGGGTTCAAGTCCATGTGCCAGCAGGGGAGGTTTCTTTTAAAAAGTGTTCCCTAGCTCTGAAGGTTAGGTCAGATAGGACAATTCTCTGGGGACCAAAACATCTTTGGCCCTCAACTTACTTCCCTAGGGTATGTAGGCGTTCTCGTTAGAAGAAAACATTCTGTTTATCACTTAGGAAAAGGTCTTGGTTACAGATAGAAAAAAGAACTTTATTTTCAGCTCCATTGCCTGCCGAATTAAACTAAATTGATTATTGTTTGTATTATTTATTATTAATAATAAATAAATATACTTTGATGTAGCCTATATTGGATGATTGGTAATCACAATAGGACATTGCTTTACATATATATATTTTCCCTTATAACAGACTGCCAAACACTGGAGAAGTATTACGAGATGGGCTTTACAATTGACAACATGTTCCCAGTCTACAAGTGTGTGGCCAAGAGAATTGACCTAGTAAGTTCATCATTTGTTAAAGACCTTGTTTCAAATACTTAAACAATTCCTACCAATCTAACTAGTTCCCTAGTGTCTCATATTAGTACCAACAATTTCTGATCACGACTGTGCTTGTTTACACTGTATGAATATGTCAATTCAATTACAGTGTTCGTAATAGATTTAAAACATGACGATATTTTGACTGAACACAAGGAAACGAGGATATGCAAATAATTAAGTATATCTAACTTCACATACCTCCTTTTTCTCATCTACCCATAGCAATGTTCCGCAAGACTGTCAAGACTTTTAACTACCTCTTTTAACTATAAACAACCGTTTTCGTGAGTGCTTTATCCCACACAGCCTCTCGCTCTGTATAGAGGCACAGTGCGCCCATGTATCAAGTATTGTTCACAGGTGTCGGGAGCTTCCACCCATACCATACTTCTCGAATGAGTAGAGTCAAAAGCATTTTACGTCATCAACTCACTCTCTCTTACTACTTCCCTACATCTCTTTCTACATGCCGCAATGTTGCATCTCTTTCACTATTCTATAGTTATTACAACAATCAATTTACTTCAGAGCTCTCTCAGTGCATACCCAGTCCTTTGCAGCGAGTGCTAGGCACCCACCTTTCAACAGAGTCCCACTCCTATTCTGTTTTTTTTTTTTTTTGGTGAGTGAGGGAGACAAAAGGCAGAACTGCCTATATTGAGTGCATCCCCCAGAGTTGAAAGAGTGACAGGGCCAACATCAAGGCACGTTCGAGCCAAAATGCCTGGACACACAGAGTTTGAAGCAATTTAAGTCATAGGAAGAGGGAAAGACTGAGTCTGGGAGAGAGTTTCAGAGTTCAGCAGTTGAATAGAAGAAAGACTGAGAAAAACGTTTAATTTTTGGGTTGGAGAGTTGCACAGAGTAGGGGTGGGATTGTGTTGCAATACGGGTACTACATACCCTACGTAGAGGAGGTGGTATGCTCTGGGAAAGCTCCGAGGAACATTGATTATGATAGTAGCGATAAAATAGCGAGAGATATGGAACATTGCGGCGTAGAGAGACTGCAGAGAATTGGTGAGTGGACGTGAGTTAATGAGACGGAAGGCTTTCTTTTCTACTTTATCAAGAAGTGCTGTGTGAGAGCCTGAGAGGATCCTCCCCACACGTGTGAACAATACTCAATACATGGATGCACTGTGCCCCTGTACAGAACAATAAGATGTGCAGGGGTAAAGAACCCCTTGAGGTAGTTGAGCACACCCAGATTCTGGGAGGCTGCATTAGCAAGACTGGTAATATGGTCCTTCCAAGAGAGAGCAGAAGAAACACCGACACCAAGCATACTGAGAGAGGATGAAGGGTTGATTTTTGTATTGTTGAAGTATAAGGGATAGTCTTCTGGGAGTTCACAATGGGTAGATAGATTGAGAAATTGGGCTTTGGAAGCATTTATGGCAACAAAGTTTTCTCTGGCCCAATTGGAGATAATAGTTAAATTAGAAGAAGTGTTGTATGGCTTCATTACGTGAGTTTTGGAGTTCCTGCTGTGTATGTTGTTGAGGAAGTCTAGTTGAATAGTGTAATGTAGAGTCGTCAGCATATGAGTGAATGGGGCTGGAGGTGCAGTAGAGAAGGTAGTTAATGAATAAAAGGAAGATAATTGGAGATACGACAGAACCCTTAGGAACACAAGAGTTGATAGGTTGAGGAAGTGAATAATTGCCGTCCACAACCGCAGCTATGGAACGGCCGGAAAGGAAATTGGAGAAAAAGTCACAGATGGAGGGATAGGAACCGTAGGAGGGTAGTTTGGATATAAGAGATTTGTGCCAGACTTTTATCAAAGGCCTTCGATATGTCTAGCGCAACAGAAAAAGTCACACCGAAGTCCCGGATGGAGAATGACCAAGAGTTAGTAAGATGAGAAAGAAGATCACCAGTAAAGCGGCCCTTAACCCACTGAGCCCCAGGCAATGTAATATAAATGTTCACTCCAGGCCCAGCAGGTTGTCAAAAAAAAAAATCTTCTTTTCAGAAAACACCTGGAATGGGTTAGAAATGAAGGAAAAAAAAAAAAAAAAACGATCCCCTAGGTCATTAAGGGGTCCTAAGGTGCGCTCAAAAGTCGGAATTAACATGGGAATATGGGTAGGCAAAAACATGCAAAAACGAGTGTTTGCGCGCTCACGCGCACGCGGTTGGACTTTGAGGGTTTTCACCCATCGGCATTGTTGCGTGGCATACTTACGCAGTTCCCATTCAAATCTAAGCCCTCTAGGTGCCATTGGACCGGAGTAATTAAGCGCGACGCACCCTATGCATCGCTGGGGTATAGCGATACATACATTGCCGATGCATACGTTGCGGCGCTGGGGTCCTGTGGGTTAAGGAAGCCATACTGACAGTCTGAGAGTAGGTTATGGGAAGATAAATGCTTAAGAAATTTTGAGGCAAGAATAGTTTCAAATAGTTGGAGGTTTGAGAGCGGTCATTCTTCTTTGGGACAGGTTGAATGAGAGAAAACTTCCAGCAAGAAGGAAAGACATTAGATGAGAGACAGAGACAAAAGAGTTTGCCTAGGCAGAGAGTCGGCATGGAAGATTTTTTTTTTAGTACAATAGGAGGAACAACATCTGGTCCGTACGCCTTCTTAGTACAGTATTAAGCCCAGAGAGGGTGGAAAGTACATCCTTGGAAGAGATTATGATGTTAGACATAAATAGGAGAGAGAGGGGTGGAGAGGGAGGAATAACATCGGAATCATCCAAAGTGGATTTTTAGCGAAAGTGTTAGCAAAGAGTTCAGCTTTGTGAGAGGAAGAAGTGACGGAGGTGCCGTCAGACTGGAAAATATGAGGGAAAGACGAAGAAGAAATATTGTTGGAGAGGCCTTTGGCTAGTTGCCGGAAGGCTTGGGAAGAGCTCGAGTTGGATAGTTCAGTGCATTTATTATTGATGAATGAATGTTTGGCGGGGCGAAAAACACATTTGGCTTGATTCCCGGCAGAAACATAAAAAGTATGAGATTCTTGAGTTTGAATGCTTCCTCCTTATTGCGGACAGCAGTAGCTAGAGCAAGCGTAAGTAAGCCAAGATTTGTTTTGCATTAGACTGAGAGAATGAAAATGGAATGTATGCTTCTATGCCCGAGAGGATTACCTTGGTAATGCGTTCAGCACCCTCCGAGGGACCCCGGCCACGGAAGCAAAAGTCATTCCATGGGAAATCAAAGGAGCACTGCCGAAGAAACTCCCAGTCGGCAGCGCCAAAGTGTCGCTGACTGGGAGGTTCGGGTGGCCGTACTGGAGAGATAGGAAATGTGACCGATAAGTTTATGGCCGGAGGATCCCAAAGGAGAGAACAAATTTACAGTATAAGCAGATATACAGTGTAAGCAGTGTGTAATAATATATTGGTATGTGATCAGTGTATTACCTGTCGCATAATTCTACTACTAATTGTTCCCAGGCTGGACTGGGGAATTTCACCGCCTGCATCAATGGTCAGCAGTGAGGTGTGACATGTGGTTGTGATGATGATGCTACTGTACTGCTGCCCTGACAACATCAACCTCAACAACCACCTTCAACTCACTACACAACCAACAGTCCTGATTACACTGTCAGTTAGGGTAGACTGGCCAATGTATCTGCGGTGCTACAGTTAAGACATGAAATTAATAACAAATATTATCTAATAAATATATCCAATGCATCAAATACGATGTAATTCGACCATGAGAGAGATTACTAAGAATTATTAAAGTGTATTTATTTTCATTCAAATGTTACTTATCGTTTTGGAATATGTTTGTCACGGCTGCAATACAGTTATACAATTATAGCTTACAATCAGGATAAGTAAGCTATACTTAACCATTTATATAAGTAGACAATACAGTTACTGTAGTACCTATGATGTTGTACCACTTCCTCTTAGAATTTTGCATGTTCATTACTTTGATTAATCCTTATGTGTGCAAATATATATTAATCTAATGGTGATATTCATATATCTGATTGCTGTGCACCTCAATATATCTGCAATTTCAAAATGTTAATGGTTATATCATTACCCCTATTTATGTTGTCGTTGCCACCAGAAGCCTTTTTATTATTGGAACGAAGGAAAATACAAAATATTAGACTGATCACACATGCACCCACACACTAACATGCACATACATATTAATTTCACTAACTTATGTGTCTTTCATGCTACAATATATATAATCCACCGGGGTACCGTACAATACAAACATTAAATTGTGCAACCATATTACAGTGATCAAGACTCATGTTTTCTTAGTTAGCCTTCTTAACCCTTTCAGTACGATGACGCCTAGACATGCTGCTAGGATAAAACAATTATATGTAAGTGAGTGAGAATGCTAATAGGCAGGCTACAAAGGAGTACAAAGGAAATCAAGCAACAATAGATCCAGCGACCCCTCAAGGCTGCTTGCCTTCCAAAACACTGATGGTCAAGTGTCCAAACAGTAGTTTAGAGTGGGTAAGTGAAAAATGGAAAGGGAAGACTGCCTTGTGACAAATTTCCGTAGCAGGATTAGGAGATGTTAACCCGTAAACGGCTGCAAAGCTCTTAAGAGGTTTTACTGGGCGACGGCGGCAAAGCTCTTAACCCGGGAACTGCGGGAAGACTTTTAAGAGTTCCCCCGGCGGACTGCGGGAAGACTCTTAACCCGTACAGCCCCAGCGACGCACCTGACGCGTCGGCGATGTATGTAACGCACAGCCCCAGAGACGCGCCTGGCGCATCACCCCAATTGCGCCGACCGTAACCTCAGGTGTAGCCACTCAAGAGGGCTCAGATTTGTATGGGAACTGTGTATGTATCCCACACAACCGTGCCGATGTTTGAAAACTCTCAAAGTCCACGTGCGTGCGCATGAGCGCGCAATAACCTGGTTTTTTGGGATAATTGCCTTCAATTTTTTACTCTTGTAAAATACGTTTTCGGGGGCTCTGTAGGACCATTTTTTAAGCTTTTTGAGCGGTTTTTCGTGGTTTTTCCTTCATTCCTAACCCATTCGCTATTGTTTCTGGAATAAAACCATTTTTTGAAAACCGGCCGGGTTCTGGTGAACAAACATTACAAAACTAGCCGGGGCTGGACGGGTTAAGAGTCAGAGAAAAAAAAAATCAACTTTAAACATCAATTTTTTTTTTTTTTTGCCCCTGGGCCATGCAACATATCACTCCTCTACCTCCCCTCCTTCCCCACTTTCCTCCCCTCCTTCAGTTATCACCTATTTTCCCTGTTATTCCCTTATTCTGAGGTATATTTTCGTGCTAACATTAGCGAGTTGCAAGCAGGGCATTGTCATCACTGTTAGCAAGCGAGTGCAAGAGAGAGAGAGAGAGTATCGATCGGCTGTGTCTCAGTGGCCTTGGGGGAAATTGGCGGGAAAGCAGGTTGCCTCACCCATACATTATATAACTCGCGGCCTGTATCTCCAATTTTGACCATCCAAACGCTGTTTTCACTCGTTTTATTGTTGTAACAGGTTAATACCTTTATAATCAACCCATAATAGGGGTGTATGGATAAGTATTAATGCTATTATGGTAAAATGAATATTTTAGTGATGGAAACAGCTCAAATACATGCGCACAGGCAGAGGTGTCTAATTACCCCCATGCACACTTAAGAGGTTAAGAGGGAGGCCTTAAAAAAAACCCCATTTAAACAGCCCCAGTAGCACTAAACATTTTTTTTTTTTTTTTTTTCCTATACCTCATATCACTCCTCCACATCCCCTCCTTCCTCCCTTTCCCCTCCCCCTTCAATTATCACCTATTTTCCCTGTTATTCCCTAATTTGTTGGTATATTTTTGTGCTAAGTATTGCAAACTGTGTGGAGGATGTGCTTATGTGCCTAGCGGGTGTGTTACATGACCGAGTGTGTGTATGAGTAGGCTCAGTGTGGCTTGAGGCCTCTTGGAGGGAGTGGTTGCCTCAATTTTCTCCATAATTCATGAATGGGCTGGTCCATCTATATTTGCGATTTTGACCAGAAAAATTATATTTTCACTTGCTTTATTGTTGTGACAGGTTACTATCTTCATAGTGAAGGTAAAATAGGCTCATATGAATAAGTAATAACGATATTTATCGTAAAATGACTATTATAGGCCTGAATGGAGCCAATATGCTCGCCCATGGGGAGCTAGTTCAATACCCCCCCCCCTCGCCGTTTTCGGGTTAATAGGGGACAGTTGTTGGTAATGTACAGTAATAGTTGGAAAAACAAACCATTCTTTATCAATTTACAAATGCAGTCACTCATGGATTTAAGGCAAGGTGTTTGTCTATGGTAGGTTAGTTTAAACCCTCCCGCCAAGCGAAGGTATTTTGCTTCATTACTGACGAAAATCGTCATTTTACCATAAATATCGTTATTACTTATTCATATCCGCCTATTTTACGTTTAATATGAAGATATTAACATGTAACAGCAATAAAACAAGTAGGAATAGTATTTGGGGGTGAAAAAGACGTATTATTACCGACTAAACATATCAGGAAGGGAGAGCCGGTGCGACGTATACCCTCTCTCTCACTTCCCGATCGATACTGACAAAAATTACCCGATAAATGAGGGACTAAGAGGAAAATTAGGTGATAATTGATGGGGGGGGGGGGAAACTGGGGGGAGGCTGGACACATTTGGAGCATAGGAGGTATGGATGGGAATTATCTCACTTAATCACATATTGCTTTGTTTTGAGTGCCAGTGGGGTGTTTTGAAAGGCACGTGTTAAGCCTAAACTCTTAAGAGTCCCAGCGCCTTCGCCCAGTAAAACCTCTTAACCCTCTCCGACATATGACGCAATTTTGAGCCTATTAGGGATACTTTAAAGCCTTTATTACCATCAGGATTTTTTACAAACCTTTATTTTAGTTACTTCAACCTCTGCAGTTGTCTTTGAGTTAGATGTGGGCAGAAAACTAATTTTGGAGAGGTAATTATAAGAGTGAGAGAACTCTATTTCTTATTGCTAATCTGGCAACCTCTGCGTCATATATGTCTGAAGGGGTTAAGAGTGTCGGCGTCTTTACTGGGTTAAGTGTTGCTCTACTGGTGATTTTATTTCATATCTTACTAATTCTTGGTCATCTTCTTTTCGGGACTTCGGTGAGACCTTTTCTATTGTGCTAGACATATCGAAGGCCTTCCATAGAGTCTGGCACAAATATCTAATTTCTAAACTACCCTCCTTCAGTTTCTATCCCTCCATCTGTGCCTTTGACTCTAATTTCCTTTCCGTCCGTTCCATAGCTGCAGTTGTGGATAGCCATCATTCACTTCTTCAACCTATCAACTCCGGTGTTCCTAAGGGTTCTGTCCTATCTCCAATTATCTTCCTTTTTGTTTATTAACGACCTTCTCAAATGCACCTCCAGCCCCATTCACTCATATGCTGACGACTCTAAAGTACACTATTCAACTAGACTTCCTCAACAACATACACAGCAGGAACTCCAAAGCTCATGTAATGAAGCCATACAACACTTATCTTCTAATTAAACTAATATCTCCAATTGGGCCAGAGAAAACCTTGTTGCCTTTAATGCTTCCAAAACCAAATTTCTCCATCTATCTACCCGTCGTGAACTCCCAGAACACTATCCCTTAACTTAAACAATACAAAAATCAACCCTTCATCCTCTCTCAGTATTCTCGGTGTCGGTTTTTCTTCTGCTCTCTCTTGGAAGGACCATATTACCAGTCTTGCTAAGGCAGCCTCCCAGAAGCTGGGTGTGCTCAAGTGCCTCAAGGGGTTCTTTACCCCTGCAAGCTTCTTGCTCTGTACAGGGACACGGTGTGTTCATGTATTGAGTATTGATCACACGTGTGAGGAGGATTCTCTCACACACCACTTCTAGATGAAGTAGAAAAGAAAGCCTTCCGTCTCATTAACTCTCATCCACTCACCAATTCTCTACAGTCTCTCTCTCTTCGCTGCAATGTTGCATCTCTCTTAATATTCTACCGCTATTACAATAATCAGTGTTCCTCAGAGCTCTCTCAGTGTATACCACCCCCTCTTCATAGAGCATGTAGCACCCGTCTTGCAACACAATCCCACCCCTACTTTGTGCAACTCTCCAACCCAAGAGTGAAACGTTATTCTGTCTTTCCTCTATTCAATAGCTGAGCTCTGGAACTCTCTCCCAGAATCAGTCTTAACTTCTTCCGTGTGTCCAGGCATTTTGGCTCGAACGTCCCTTGATTTTGGCCCTGTCACGCTTTCAACTCTGGAGGAGGCACTCGCTACAGGCAGTTCTGCCTTTTGTCTCCCTCACTTACATAGAACAAAAACACAAACAAAATATACACACACAAACTAACATACACATACAATCTCTCTCTTCCTCACACACACACAAACACACACGTTTACGTTGAGGGACCCGCAGAGGGCCGCTCTCGGGCGGCATGATATGCGGGGGTTGTGCTTTTTAGGACTAATGGTTGGGGACAGGATTAGGATTAGGGATGTAATGATTGGTGATCTTAGTTCTAAATGAATCAAGGGTGGGGCTATTAACTACATGAGATGGGAGGTGATTCCACTCTTGGATGCTGCGGGGAAAAAATGATTGTCTAAATATGTCCGTGCTTGCCTGATCTGTGTGTTATTTTAGGTTGTGGCTGCGTCTCTTAAATCGTATACTTGTAGGGTGTAAATATATAACTTTGTCTATGTCTACTAAGTTGTTGGTGATTTTATATAACATCTGTTGTCTGTGCATTTGTCTTCTTGGTGCAAGTGGGTCGAGTTTAATGTCTTGTTTGAGCAAAGTGACAGATGTAGTGTGTCTGTAATCACGTCTGATCCATCTTGCAGCTTTGTTTTGTATGGCCTCTAATTTATTTATTGTTGTGAGTGTGTGGATCCCAGACGGTGTCGCAGTATTCTAAGTGTGGCCGAACAAGTGTTTTAAAAGTTAGAATTTTGAAGTTTGCGTTACACTTGGTGAGATTCCTGCGCAGGAAGCCCAGGGCCCTATTAGTCTTTGCTCTGACGCTGCTAACGTGAGTGGTCCACCTCATGTCCGCTGAGATGTGGACCCCCAAATATTTGTGGGAGGGAATAGTATCCAAAATTGTGCTATGGAGTTTGTAGGAGATTGGGATGATTTTATTTGAATGGGTGAAACGGATATGGTGACATTTGTCCGGTCTAAATGTCATCTGCCACTTGGCTTCCCACTCTTGAAGCGCAGTTAAGTCGTCCTGTAGTCGAAGGCAATCGTCCCTAATAGTAATTGGTCTATAAACTAAGCTATCATCTGCGAAAAGTCTAGTAGTAGAAAAGCGAAAGTGGGAGGTCATTTATGTGTGAAAGGAAAAGTAGGGGACCCAGGACAGTGCCTTGTGGGACCCCAGAAGTTACAGAGACAGTGGAAGAATGAGAACCCTCGAGAACAACGCGTTGATCCCGATTGGTCAAGAAAGTCTTAATCCAGTGAAGAAGTGGTCCTCGGATACCATAATAATCTAACTTAACTAAGTCATTGGTGGGGGACTTTGTCAAAGGTTTTGGCAAAGTCTAGTACTATGGCGTCAACTTGTCGAATTTTGAGGTCGTTAAGGGTTTGCGAAATGTCATGTGTGGTCACAAGTAGTTGTGTCTCGCACGACCGTTTGGGCCGGAAGCCGTGCTGTGCGTCAGTCAGTATATTTTGCCTATCTAGATGGTCCATTAAATGTCGGTGGATGATATGTTCTAAAAAATTTCAAGGAACTGAGGTAATCGAAACAGGTCTATAGTTAACAGGGAGGGTTCTGTCTCCGGATTTGAAAATAGGAGTCACGTTTGCCAATAGCCAGTCATGGGGAAGTTCTTCGGTGTCAATGGTCTGTAAGAATATAACCTGCAGGATAGGGGCAAGAATGGCAGCATTCGCCTTGAGTATCCTGCAGGGTATATTGTCTGGTCCAGTCGCTTTGTTGATGTCTACCTCAGATAAAAGTTTCTCGATTCCCCGGGTATGTATAGTCAGTGGAAGTATAGGTGGGTGTGGTGATGGTGACAGTTCCGGCAAGTTTGCTTGTTCTTGTGTAAAAACTGACTGGAACTGCGAATTAAGTGCATGTGCTTTGTCCTGTGGATGTGTGACCAGAGAATCGTTATGTAATAATGTTGTTATGCCAGTCGAGTCTTGTTTGCGCGCTTTGAAGAAGCTGTAGAATTTTTTGAGGTTTTGCATGTTGTTTGTGAGGAAAGTGGTTGTGTAATTAGTTTCTGCTAGTTTGATTTCTTTTTGTAATGTTTTTTGTGTGTTTTTGTAATGATCCCAGTGTTCTGTATCGTTGTAACGTTTAGCTGTCTTGTATGCATTAAACTTGTTTCTATGTAGTCTTCGTAACTGTCTATTGAACCATGGTGGTGACTGGTTCCGTGTAACGGTTTTCTTGGGTATGTGCTTGTCCATTGTGTCCTGTATGAAGTCGCGAAGTCTGGTCCAATTTAGCTCAACAGAATTGGCCATTGGCTCGTTGTCGAGGAATGTGTCTCTAAAGTCAGCTAAGTCTACCGAGATGGCTCCCATGTCAGCTCTGTTGTATACACATACAAAGATTTACATGCCTTACCTTGTGATACCTTATGATGATTCGCCACACTTTTAGCGGCACCAAGGAGCGCGCTGCCCCTTGTTCTGGGTGGTGATTTGGTGCAACAGACTGTTCGAAGAGTTTGAAGGAACAGCACGCTCCTCTGCGAAGATGGGCTCGTCGGGCACTTTTTACAGTTCGAAATCGAGGGCTCTCTTGAAGTTGACCAACGAGACGCCCCTCATGTCTCTTACTCACCGTGGGATTTTGTTGAAGATACATGGGCCTCTGTGTGATAACCAGCCCTCTCGCAGAGAGCCTATAGCACTCCTGTTATTCATTCGGGGGATATCGCATTCCCAGCCTTTCCTATCACTGAATTTCATGACTATCAGGGTATGTAGATTTGGTACTAAACCCTCTGCGATTTTCCACGTGTATATTATTAGGTAACGTTCTCTTCTACGCTCCAGCGAGCACAGTTTCAGTGCTCTTAAACGCTTCCAATAGTGTAGCTGTTTTATCGAACTAATGAAGTAAAATTTCTTTGTACACTCTTTAAGTCATTTATTTGAAATAAATTACTTAAAGAGTGAAATAAATGATTTCACATGCTTTGTATGGGGATGTTAATACACTACAGTATTCAAGCCGCGGTAGCACTAGAGATTTGAAGAGCCTCATCATAGGTAATTCACTGTGTGTTTTAAATGTACACAGAATCCAAACCGTTAGACGTTTCACAGCCGCAATTTTGACCTGGTTATGTCCTTTGAAACCCATATTTTCAGACATTAACACCCCAAGGTCTTTCACGCTGTCTTTCCGTTCTATTATGTGGTTAGATTCTGTTAAGTAGTTTGTATTTTCTTTAACCCTTTGGCTGCCGCCATGTTTGGGCTATTTAGGGCATATTCAGGCACTCCTGAATGATAAATCAAGCATCTGCATTAAATGAAGTGTATTCTGCCGAAACCTAAGCGAGAATAGCTTGAAAATGACACCAGAACGGGCCCCGTACGTGGTCTGGTTCACCCGCAGTGGTGCCAGTGCTACGCGGGAAACCCGCTATTATATAACACTCGCTCGCTTGGCTACACTGTTGGGAGAGACACAGAGAGAGACCCGCGCGAGACACAGTCAACCTCGGTGAGCCGCTCGGTGGTCTGAGGGGGGCCCCTCACGCTCCCGCCCACTGACACTCGATTTTTACGGTTTTTACAGGCTTTTAAAGCCTGGAAATTGCTGTAACTTGCCAGGACGTTCCAGAACGTCACCCGCAGCGAAAGGGTTAATGACATTATTATGTCCGTACCGTTATTAATTGGAATTTTTCTTTATTGAATAGCATGTTGTTTTCCCTGGTCCACTGGAACACTACATTTATGTCTTCCTGCAGCCAGCCTGTGTCCTCTTGTGTGTTTACTATCTTGCTTAGTGTTATGTCATCAACAACACAACACCGTACTGTGTCTTGTGTTGGTATCTACAGTATATTGCTAATTAGTATGAGGAACAGAAGGGGCGCTAGCACTGTTCCTTGGGGCACTGAGCTTTTGACATCCGAAGGCTCAGATGTGACTTGGTGAAGTTGTATATCCACCGTCCGATTTTCCCCGTTATACCTTTTGCTTTTAGTTTGTGGGCTATTATACCATGGTCACATTTATCAAATGCCTTAGCAAAATCGGTGTAAATGACATCCAAGTTTTTCTTTTCTTCTAGCACTTTAAGAATATTGTCATAATATTCCAAAAGTTGTGAGAGACATGATCTTCTCGCTGTGAACCCATGTTGACCGGTGTTGTGTAGTTCATTTGCCTCCATGAATGCTGAGATTTTGCTTCGCAGGACTCCTCGAAAACTTTAATGATGTGGGAGGTTAGAGCTACCGGGCGCTAGTTTTTTGGTAGTGCTTTACTCCCTCCTTTATGCAGTGGGGCAATTATTGCATTTTTCAAGCTATCTGGTATTTCACCAGTGTCTAAAATGGCTTTGAGAGGTTTTCCTTACATTTCTTCATTAGGATCGAATTCCATTAGCCCGGGTCTGGTACCGAGTGGCGTGGAATGTTGGAATTGGCCTCTTCTATGTCTTTTGGACCGAACTCAATATCCAGCATCTGGGGGGTTTCCGTGGGGGAGGATTCCATAAAACATATATTTTGGTCTCTGATGGCTCTTGTTTCATCAGGCTCACTGAAAGCCATTTCATACTGCCTGCGTAAGAGTTCGTTCATTTCCTTTTTGTCCCCTGTGAATGAGCCGTCCCCTTTGCTTAGCGGGCCGATGTTTCATGCTGTTTTAGCCTTTTGTTTGGCATATGAAAAGAAGTACTTGGAATTTTGCTTTATGCCTGCATTAGCTTTCCTTTCCTCTTCCATATGTTGTAGTTCATAGATATTCTTAGTCTGTGTTCAATTTCCACAATTTCTCTATCTATTTTGGCCTTTTGCCTATCCTGTAGGTTTTGATGTGTGCGTCTTTGTGTGAGTAATTTTCTTCTTCTGTACAGCCTCCTTCTTTCCCGATCTTGTTTGCTTCTTCGTCTTGTTTATCTTGCAGGTAAATGGTGGCTACAGATTTGGGTCATGGTTTCTGTTATTAGGACTAGACATTCTGCTGGTGTCAGGTTATCCATTAAATCTTCCCAGTCTATTTCCTCCATGTCTTGATTTACCTCTTCCCACCTAATGTTTTTGTTATTGAAGTTAAATTTACTGAAAGGGCCGGTTTTTGGTCTCGATTCTGAGGTTGTCTGTACACTTGCTAAGGTTGTTTTGATCTCAATTAGTTTATGATCTGAGTATGTTGTGTCCGATATGTTAATGCTATGTACTAGAGAGTCGTTGTTAGTGAAGACCAGGTCTAAGATATTGTTTTCCATGTGGGTTCGGCAATATGCTGAGTAAGACTAAAAAAATCGCAAAGTTTATAAAGCTTCACACATTTTCAAATAGCTAATCAATTAGCTAAGCATACAATTGGTAGTAAACCTAGAAACACGTTGATGGTACACAGGTGTACAATTGGAAACAATATTAGTTGGATATATTTATTTACCTTTCCCTAATTTGCCAATTGCGATTAAAATGTATAAATTCTGTGCGTATCTTACTGGTAACAAATACAATTTCAAAGACACTATTGTATTTTCATAGCCATGACAGAGTGCTTTAAATATTTGACTGCAATGTAACTTTGTGCGTGAATAATAAACACCTAATCGTAACGAATATGTCAATAACTGCCTCTTGGTCAAAGTTAACATCTGTAAATCAAGCGGTAAAATACAGATATCGAAATTGTTAACCATAGTTTTCCAGTCTATCCATGCTCTGTATGTGGTGCCTAATAACTAATGGCGCTTGTAAATCAGGGAGAGCTAGATAAAACTGTTTGAATATTTCCACATATAATTTGTTTCAAAATCTTTCCAAATCATATATATACCAACTCAATTGCTTGATTTTGTCTTTGAGTTACAAGAGGCAGGGGTTCGGAATTACTCGATTCAGCACAATAAGCTAAATAATATTTCTTTCTCTTCAACAAACCTAATAATAAGGATCATTAGGTCGGTTTTTGCTTGTTTTCATGTTTGTTTTTTATTTGTGTATCTATCTATATACTCAGGCTCATACTCCATTGCTGTGGGTGACTGACCCGAGATAGAGCTTGGACAGAAACAACATTCAAGGGTTCCAATTTTGAGTTCCGTCGCCCCTTTCTATGTCACGATGAGCAGGAGAATTTTACAAGGGAAGGAGGATTCCTAGCCTCCTGCCCTTTGAAATCCTTTGGCTATGTGAACCTTTATTAAGCGTACCATAAATTTGTTTTCCAAGCTACCCATCCATAAAGCCGAATTTACATTGGTCAGGTAGGTTTTGAATCACACTTTGTAAATAACTTGGTTGCCAAATTTAATGTAATATTTCTTCAGTCTTGCTTCTGATCTAACTGCACTTGTAGATCAAATGAGGCGAGCACAAATTGGTCGTGTATAACCACCTTAACCTCTTACCGCCGGGTAATGCCATCAATAGGGTATATGGGCAGCAACACGGGTGTTGCCATATGGTGGCAGCATGTTTCACTCCAGGCAATCAAATTTTCCATGGTGCAATCTCGGCCCAATTGGCCTCGTGTTGAACTAGCTCCATACCAAGGTTCTCCTTCAGTCCCTCAAGCCTACTACCAATGACATTTCCCCTTTCCCCATTACCTCTCCAACATCATATTTACCAGGAGGAAAGGAGTGCTTCATTCACTGAGTGAGTGACTCACTATCCTCTATGAGCCTATGATCAACACATACACACACACATAATTATGTATGCACACAGATGAGTGAAGGAGTGCTTCATTCACTGAGTGAGTGACTCACTTTCCTCTATGAGCCTATGATCAACACACACACTCCCACACACATATGTATGCACACAGATGAGTGTTAGTCAATTTTCAGTGTCACACATATATACGCACGCAGGCTCGAAGAGTAGAATGTTGCTTGAGGCTCTGGCGGTGATAAACAAGGAACAATGTAGAACCATGGGGTTGTCACTATTCTTGAGCTAAACAAAGGTATGTGTTGACATTATTTGGTTGTTTATTTTTGAAGCTCACAAACAAAGTGCTTGAACGCCTGTATTCCCGGCTAGCGGGACTAGTCGGGAATATTCGAAGGCCGGTCTATGGGAGTTAAACCACGGATAATTTAAACCAAGTTCACGTTAGTTGAATGTATTAAAGCTTACAGTTAATCAGAATTACTTCGATTCTGGGGAATCGAGGAGGAAGGGGTAACTATATTGTATATATGGGGAAATAATGACATGGAATGCATCGGGGGTCTGGCATATTATTATTTGCGTGAATATATAGGGTTAACTATGTTAATTTAGTTGTTAGCGGTCACTAAAGGATTTGTGAAGGGGGTTTAGTTTAAGCTAGCAGTGGTGACATGTAAACGTGAAGAGCGTCTGCATTGGTATGTAGTTTTACTGGGCGATAGTGTATTTCAAAGTCAAATTCCTCTAATGTTTCACGCCAGCGGACAAGGAGAGCACAGTTTGTTTCGGACTTCCGGAGCCATTGAAATGACTGGTGGTCCGTTATGATTTTGACTTTGGTGCCGAGTAAGAAATAGCGAAAGTGGTTTAATGCCCAGATTACTCCCAGACACTCTCTTTTTGTTGCAGCGTAGTTACGTTGTGCTGGATTCAGAGTAGAGCTGGCGGAAGCGATGATGTGTTCGCGGCCATCTTGCATCTGTGCTAACACAGCTCCTATTGCATATAATAACATGTAAGTGTATAATCGGAAGGGTTGCTTGTAATCCGGGAAGGCGACTGTGGGGGGTTGCACTAGGTGATTAATGTGTCACTCTCTTTTGTCCAGAAGAACGGTTCTTCTTTTTTTGTTAACTCGTGCAGGCTATTTCAGCGAATTTTCTGACGAGTCTCCTGTAGTAGGTGGCTAAGCCTAAAAAGGAGCGAATGCCTTTGACTGTGGTGGGTGGAATTTAAGCGGCAATTGCAGACAACTTCTTTGGGGCAGGTGATATTACCTCAGCTGAAATTACGTGGCCTAGGAGACTCACTGTCGTTCTTGCTACGGAACATTTTGATGGTTTAAGCTTGAGACCTGCCTCTCGTATTCGTAGTAATACTTGTCGGAGACGCTGAAAGTGTTCTTCCCAAGTCTTTCCGTAGACGATGATGTCGTCCAAGTAAGCCAGACAGATTTCCCAGGTGAGACCCTTGAGGACCGACTCCATCAAGCGCGAAAAAGTGGTAGGATCATTACATAGACCAAAGGGGAGCACGTTGAATTCGTAGAGGTGGCCCAGCTGGTGGAGAATGCGGTCTTCTGTTGGTGACTTTTCTTTATGGGTGCTTGCCACTATCTGGCTTGAAGATCTAGAGTAGTGAACCATTTTGATCTATGTACGGAATCTAGAGAGTCGTCGATTCTGGGTAAGGGTGTGTCATCTTTTATTGTGGCATCATCCAGGCGTCTGTAATCCACACAGAATCTTGTGGATCCGTCTTTCTTTTTTACGAGAACGATTGGGGAGGACCTGGGGCTGGCGGAGGGGGTGCCTATGCCTGCGTCAAGCATCTCCTATACCTGTCGATACTCTTCTTGACGTTGCAAAGGATTCTTGTGTCGTGAAGGTTGACGGATGGGAGGTCCTTCTGTGTGGATACTGTGTTCCAAAACCTTGGTTTGCTTAATTTCTGTGGCAGATTGAGCAAAAACGTCCTCAAATTCCTGAAGAAGTAAGGATAGTTGTTGGTGTTGAGTCTTCGTCAGTTGCGGGGGAATAGTTGGTAGGACAGGGAGCGTATTTGGAGTCAAAACTGCAGGTTCTAAACCATCAAAAGTCTCTAAGTCTCCGATGATGAGGCCTTTAGGTAAGGTGAGTGGTTCATCGAAGATGTTAGCAATTAGTGTGGCGCCCCTAGCAGGGGGTACGATGGCAGGTTGAATGCGGCATTTTTCAGCTTGGGGTTGATCAAGTCTTGGTTAAGGTGAAGGATGTAGAAACGGGCTTAAGCAGTGGATGAGAAAGCGGTGGCCGTTGAGGTACGGTAGAGGATATTACAGGCATAGAGGCTGGTGGCGAAGATGTAGAACAGGATTTGCAGAAATTCCTGGTTGAGGTAGGTGGTCGAGCATGTGGTGGCTTCTGAGTTGACTTGGGTTGGATGTTGACTTTTGTCTTTTTTGGTTAACTTTGCTTGAGGATTGACTTTGGTATGATGATGGTGACTTCAGTGCTTGATCAGTATTTTATATCTGAGGATTGCTTTACGGGAGACTTCGGGAATATGTAGATTTTTATTATTATTTTTTTTTTTAAATAAACAGACGTCGACCGCAATCTAGTTGTGCTTGTAACCATTGTAGGACGTCTAACCCCATGTAGCCGTCATATCGAGTGCAGTCTGAGTAAAACACTACAAAGCGATGAAGGCAAGAGGCTTCTGGTTGAGGGGCCGTGACTCGTGATGTGCAGGGGCGTAGTTTCTCCTCAGATAACTAAAGGCGTGTCGCCTGCACTGATTAAGTTGGTCGTGGAAGCATGAAGTGTTCCTAATTTTCGGCAATGTTTCTAATAAAAAGAATTGAAAAGACAAGATCGTGCAGCTCCAGTGTCGATGAGAAGACGTACTGCAATGCCCTCAATCTTAGCTAAGTGGTAGACGGGTGGAGGTTTAAAAAACACAGACTCCCCCGCCGAGGCCATAATGGGCGGGGGGAGGTTTTAAAAAAACCTGAGGAGGGTCTTCCATCTCCTCTGCTTCTTCTTCTTCGTGGTCTTCTTCTATGGCTTGGATTTGGTCTAGCTCAGGCGGACAGTATTCGTCATCGTGGTAATCGGTTTGCATGTCCATGCCCTGGCTCTCCTCATCTGTTGCTAGGACTCGGTTTGTCAAATTTCTTCTTTTCGCCTGATCTCTGATGTTATGGATTGGGCACGATCAGTTGCAAGCCTTAAAGTCTAATGGATTGATCGTTACGATGGGGCTGTCACGGTTCTTTTGTGGAGGCCCATGGCGTTGAGGGCCTCTGCTATTTTGTTAGCTGTCTGGGTAGAGTCGACTAGGATGTCGATGTGTGGGGTAGAGCAGGTTGTTTTGCGGGCGTCCTGACAAGAAGAATTCTGGGCGGCCTTGTGATGGATATTGCGGTCTGTCTCCATAATGGTTCTGTTCAGGGTTGGACAAAAATCTGATTTTATTAATAAAAAATAAAATCATCGATCTTTTTAACGCAAACTTCCATTTTGCGCAAAACTTTTATAATATTGTAAGTATATAATATATTCATACATCTTAAAGGCTATTACTTTGATTATATTATGTAAGAAAAATTATTTAACCCTCGCCGAACAGCCATTTAAACCTTCCTGCCATTGCTGAATCTGGATGAATTGTCGAATTTGCAGGATTTTGGCGCGATTATAAATACGCCAAAAAATGGCCTAACCTAGGTTATATATACAGTATATATATATATATATATATATATATATATATATATATATATATATATATCCAGACTCTGTACTCGTTGTTATCTTGCAATGAGTGAAGACTAGAAGTCTCTAGACCAAGAGGTTCAGTTTTTATTGAGAAAATGAGTAGGTCAGATTTGGCCGCTGCAAGCCTAGAACCATGTAAATTCCCGAGTTTCGTCATTTACAGATACTCATATCTCTGCAAATAAATAGCTTAACATACATAAATACATACAAACATACATACATACATGCGGGTATAAAGACCGCAACTGTCCAAAGTGAATGTGGCTTCCATGGTACAATCACAGTACTGCACTCAGTGCACAGAAATCATAACATAGTGGCTAAAGTCTTTACTGCAGCACAGTACAACAAAGTCTTGCCACAAAAACGCCCCATCATGTTATCACTGTGGCTGATGTTGGTATAGCGCTAACAGTGTCTTAGCAAAACTCAATAAAGTCCCCCTGAAGCACTTGCACCTGGCGAAATTGCACCACACCATCCTTAAGTGTGCTACAATAAGGTATATATAACCTAGGTTATAACCTAGTAAATAGGTTATATGTATACATAGCAGAGGTAGTACTCGGCATTATCTTGCGATGGCTGAAGACTAACTAGAACACTGTACATTAAGTGATTATAGTGTGAGGTGGGAAATAAAACCGACTGTTTTGTGATGCTACTGAGAACTGTTCGAATGCGACGATGCAGTATCGGCAGCCACGGCTACGGCCTATTTACTTTCGTTCAACAATTTATTATTGATTATGTATTTTGTATTAATTCTTTTGCGCAGGACTCAATCGCGTCCTTACAAGATACTTTAAACCTCTGTTACCATCATGGGTGTTTAGACACCTTTAGTTTAATTACTTCAACCTCTGCAGTTGTCTTTCAGCGAGTTGTGGTCAGAAAACTAATTTTGGAGAGGCAATTATGAGATTAAGAAAATCCATTTCTGAACATTAAACGGCAACCTCCAGACCTGCAAGGGTTAATATTGATTATCGATTACTGATTATTTCACCACTGTAAGCATTCCTATTTCACTGTGAACTGCTTTCATGCATCGTTTGAGACTCAGAAAATCAATAGAAGCTTTCGTTAGGCCTGCAAGCAAGCAGGAGTCACCTGACAGACTGGCATTCATTTTATATGAAAGAACACAATTTATTTAATTTCTTAAATTCTTGAACTAGTGCAAAAGTTTATTAGAAATATGCAAAATATTTTTGATATAGGTTATATAACGTTCAAGAGGGTAACATTTTTGATAGACTATTAATATTAGCGCAAATTGTCTTATAATGACTTGGAATGTGATATGTTAATTAAAAATAAATTTCGATTTTAATCAATGATTTTTAATTTGATTATAATTGATTAAAATCACTGGATTAATAATGTTTGATTTTAATCATGCCAACCCTGGTTCTGTTGTCCTGGTCTTCTGTTGCCTTGAGGGTGTGTGGGGAACCTTTTGATGGCCCCCCACTGTGGAAGTTTTAGGCCGAGTGGCCAACAGCTTGCGTATAGTAACGATGTCCCGTGAGTAACCCACGGATCGGATCGATCGTGGATGGAGAAGTGTTTTTAACACATGCGGAGAGTATTCTTGAGAGAACTGTACACCCCCCCAGTCCAAAATTTCATGATATTTTGTTTTTGTCTAAAATGCTTCTTTCAACATAGGAGAATAGCGTAGGAGGGCATAAACAACCATATGACCCCCCCCCCCCCCTCCTGACACACACAACCAAAATGTCATGATTTTTTTTTTGGGGGGGGGGGGGGGTCTAAAATGCTTCTTTCAACAATTGACAATAACATAGGAGGGCATAAACACCTTTATGACATCACTATGACATCAATCCCCCCCCCAAAAAAAAAACCCACTGACATACACCTATTATACGTATTATAAGAGGTTACATATAGACAAATCCTAGTTTACCCTAAATGACTGGCTAGTTTATGTTTTCTTCTAATACCTAAATCATAAAATGTAGTTTTTATGAGTAACTTAGCCGCCATTTTTTCATGACCCACCACCAAATAATTGATATGTTATATATATTTTACTTTCGTCTGCGATTTCCCATATATATTTATCATATATTGGCAACTTCCAAGTTTAACTACTCCATTGTATTGTATTGGAGCTGCTTGTAAACGCTCATGTTAACACATATTGGTTGTGCCTTCATCGTGAGATTTAGTTTTTTTCGATAAAGTGAAAAAGTTGAGTATCAGGGATAATTTTATTAAACAAAATCGCGATTTTCTCAACGTCAAGCACGACGTACATTTTATGACTTCGATATCTCATGATGTATTAGAAATTTTAAGAAAAACTAAATTACACACTCTTCGTATGGTATTAGAGTATTTACATGTAACAGCAGGTGTCTGTAGGACAAATAATAAGACCGCAGGAAGTTGTGACATCATCATGACATCATGACGTCATGATGTCATGACGTACCACATTCTCATGCTCCCACAAAGTCGGCATTCATAATTTGATTATACCCTGAAAGTTTCGAGGTGAAATATATATTTTTTGTTTTATTAATTTGTTTGTGTCAAGGGGTGTACAGTCCCCTTAAGAGCACACAAAATATTTGTTGCTGATGTTGCTCCTTCGTATTTGATCTTGTCGATTTTTCTTAAGGCGACGATGGGGCCTAGTGATGGCTGTATAGCATTAATCACAATAGTCCGGAACTGATCCCAAGTCAAGTCTGGAGTCACTTGTCCGGCTATCAGGAACACGGCATTTCCCAGGTGAACTTATATATACCACTATGATCTTCTCATGATCGGTCTGATATGCCAGGCTGAGTACTGGATTGACCATATCTAGGTATGTGCCTCATACTTGGGTATGGGGATGTGTGAACGTGTAACCATGATGACGTATGTGATAGAACGCTCTATTCCTTTCTGATTTTTGTGTCAAACGACTTCTTATTCCCGAATCAAGAACCACCGTCTGCCGCCAATGTTATGCCAGGTTTTTACTGGGGTTGATTGGATTGATTATGTTTGTTCTACTTGACTGGAGGAGCCGAAATCGTTGCAACACAAGCTCAGTAAGTAATAGAGGATAATTATAACAAAACATACATTCATATTATTATATTCAATACAAGGATATTGCATACAAATAGTAGATAATGGTATATATAGATATGAGACGCACGAGCGAGGCTCCACAATATAAGTTCACTATAAAGACTGTGCTTCGATAATATAACTTAGTACCGGTACTCCCTTCAATCGAGGTATTACACTTGTACTTAATAAACTCAAGATATATTATTACTTCCTTCAATCGAGATATTACACTTGTACTTAATAAAGGTAATGTATATCATTAGTACTTCCTTCAATCGAAGTATTATCCGTGTAGCCTACTATTTATTTCGAGATAAAATAGCATGCCCTTAAATAGGGGTGAGATGCGTAGAGTTATTTGTAACGGGGCGACACAGGTATATTATTTAGTATTTATGGATTCACTTGGTAATGGTTAGAATATTTATCTTCCACTTTGTATTAAGATATAGAACTTTAATATAAGTACTTCCCTAAATTAGATGGGCATCACTAGTAGCCTAATTGGTTTGCATAAAAATGAGATGCTATGGATTCACTCGAGTACTTCCTATTATATAAGGCGCGTCACTAGTACTGTTATTCTTTTAATTAATTGTAGGCCTATATCTTTCTTGGGTCAACACTAAGTACTTAATCACTGGTACTTCTTTTGCATGTATCAATAGCATACAAGGGGATATCAAGATTTAATAAAATACTTCCTTTTATCTATAAGATAAAGCACAACTATTTAAGAGGGATTTTACTATTAATTGTCGAGGGACATTCTGTAGTCTTCTGGTGAATATCTGGGCCGTGGTGGTTGTTCTGACATGGCTGGTTGACGATAGTTGGAGACTCGAACTCTTGGTGTGGGACCTTAAATAATACCTTAAATATGCCAGTACATCTGTAGAGTAAAATCGAGCTAACATAGGAGAGGACTCTCTAACTGCTCTGAGTATTGTGGCGTAGATGGAGACCGCCACACAGACCAATCGATGACGGGGCCTGGGACGTCCATCAAGTAGTAGTCCCCAAACCTTGTCGTAGAGATATCTTGGAAATGGCACATTGTATACCATTGGCAGGACACCTAGGGGTGAGAAAAACTCTAGACTGAATCAGAGCCCACTTTCACTGGCCAGGAATGCGTGCAGATGTAGTGGAGTTTTGTAGAGTGTGTCACACTTGCCAGATGACAGGAAAACCCAATCAGAAGGTGCCTGTACATCCTCTGGTGCCCTTGCCCGTCTTCGAGAATCCTTTTACTCGGGTGGTAGTGGACATTGTAGGCCCATTGCCTAAGACTTCCCAAGGTAACATTTATTTATTAACTATTATGGACATGGCAACTCGCTACCCAGAGGCTATACCCTTAAGGACTACCTCTGCTCCAACTGTCATCAAGGAACTGCTCAAATTCTTCACCAGAATGGGTTTCCCCCATAAGGTGCAAATTGATCAAGGAACTAATTTTACCTCTAACATTTTTCAGCAGTCCCTGAAGGAGTTGGGTATCGAGCATGTTAAGTCTAGCACCTACCACCCAGAGAGTCGAGGGGTTCTCGAACGATATCATCAGACATTAACACCTTATTAGCGGGCTAGCGGTCTATTTATATGTACCGCCCAGCGGGGTGTTTTTAGCCAAAATAGGGCTGTTTACGTGATCATTTTCATGCCTAAATAAGACCCAGAGCGAAAAACAAGTATCTATCCCTGAAAGGGCATAAACAGAGCTTTCCAATGACACCATAACGATCCTTTTATGACGGCTAGTTTTCTTGCAACACGAGTGCAAAAACCATGTAATTCGGTACTTTCCCCATACAATTCAGTATGTAGCGAGTGAGAGAGGGAGGGAGGAGGTGGGATTCGTGTCAGTATGTTCGCCGCGGTGGTCTGGAGCAGTTATAAGCTCGCTACTCTCCTGCCACCACTTGTCTCTCTCTCTCTCAGCAACATTACGTGCTGAAATTGCCACACGACCTATGTCGCGCGCCGCCAGATAGTCCAGATTTATTATACTCGACTTATGTTGCACGCCGCTAGTTAAGGGTTAAAGGGAATGTTACGTAAGTATTGTACAGAGACCGGAGTTGAGTGGGATAAGGGGAAACCTTTTCTTTTATTTGCTACTCGTGAGGTTCCAACTGAATCCCTGGGTTTTTCCCCTAATGAGCTAGTTTTCGGTCACCAGGTAAGAGGTCCTTTGCAACTATTGCAGGATAGCCTAGTTGACCAGGAGGGGAACCAAAACCTCCTCAAGTATGTTTCAGATTTCAAAACCCGGCTGAGATCCTCATGTGAGTTTGCTGCTCAAAACTTGACAGTGTCTAAAAGCTCCATGAAGAACTGGTATGACAGAAAGCCTGTGAGAGGGAGTTTCAGCCCGGTGATGAGGTTTTGGTCCTGCTCCCCCTTTTTGGCCAACCTTTATCTGCCAAGTTCAGGGGCCCATATAAGATCATTCGGAGGGTGAGCATTACCGATTATCTAGTAACTACCCCAGACAGGAGAAAGCTCATGCAAGTATTCCATATAAATATGTTGAAACCCTACCATAGGTCCCCTGATTCCTCTCCTCCAGATTCTCCCACTGTGGCAGTGAATGTCAGGACCTGTGGACAGCCTGGTGCGGACAAAGTCTTCAGTTCTCTTACTGACCCGCAACAGACTGTTCCAGAGCCTGAAGGTATCCATGCAGACTTTGACTTGTCATGTAGCCTATCCAACTTTCAGTATAACTCAGTAGCTTGGGGGGAATTACCATCTAAACTATGTCATCTTCCCTCTGATCAAGCGAACCAACTAATATCTGTTTTATCTCAGTCTCCCAGTGTGTTCCGTGATACTCCAGGGCTCACTTCTTTGGCCTTGCACGACATCGACGTAGGGGATGCAACTCCCATTAAACTATCCCCCTACCGTGTCTCGCCACAATGCAGGAGTATACTGCAGGTCGAGCTTGACTATATATTATCAAACGAGCTGATCACAAGGGCCTTTAGCCAGTGGAGTAGTCCGGTCATACTTGTGCCAAAGCCAGATGGGAGCCATAGGTTATGTATGGACTATAGGCAAGTTAATGCTGTCACAAAGAACGATACCTACCCACTGCCACGGATCAAAGATTGCATTTACCAGGTTGGCCTCATACAGCAGTAAGAATAATTTAATGAGAGGATTTTGGCAATTAGCTCTCCCTTGTAGCGAGGTAAATATCATGCTTTAGTAGTGCGCTGTCAAGCCTTCAGCTGTGAGATGCCTTGCAGTTCGAATAGCGCTCCAGCTATGTTCCGGCTATGTTCTGATGTGGTACCTGGAGACGTTGCCTACTTTGGGTGATATCCTTATTATATCCTCATGATAATCTTGCTGTTGCCAATCTGGTGGTGAATCTATTTATGTATTATGTTTAATATTATGTACTATACTCCTTAAACTCTTTTCTAGGGGGGAGGTCTGACATACGGAGCCCTGTATGTTTATTTAGAGTTAGAGAATTAAGAGTTGAAGGAGTGCCAAACTACCCAGGCGGCGAAGCAGACCAGCGAGCGAACCAGCGAGGGGGAAACCAGCTCGCCCCATACCAGCAAACAAGCCTTCACACCTGCGTGCGTCATAGGGGACCCTGCAAACTACTTCGATGACCCGACGCTATGACGATGATTCGACGCCAGGAGACTCCATTGGACCACGCACCTGCTACGCAACTCGAGGAGCTGTGATTGGGGCGCGCACCATCTCCCGCCACCTGATTCGTTCCTACACCATCATTGTTTAGTATATAAGACCCGAGTAGTGGGCATTCAAATCAGTCTCATTTGGAGTTGGGGAAGGTGAACTTGCAGCTGGAGGAAGACGGGGTGAAGTATTATAATGGGTTTGTGACTGTCAGTCAGATTATATAAGTGTGTTAAGTGTGTTCGGTGTAAACACTTACGTTATGTTGGTTAGTGAGATATGTGATGGGAATTAACGTTAACGCTACTATTATGTACTTAACTATTTGATTGGGAAATAACGTTAACGCTACTATTATGTACGTAACTATTTTAGTTGACTAACTTGTGGACTAAAGCAACTCTTCAAGTAATTGGGTTATGATAAAAGTAATACTATTGTTTTATATTAAGACTTAAGAGTTCTTTCATATTTTCTTTTAATTAAGCTTACATTGCTTAAGGGGAGCTGTCCACTTGAGGGATGTTTTTCTTGACCCCTTTCTCCCTCATGCTTAGCCCCATTGTTTTTCTAATTTTAAGACGTTTGCCCCATTATTTTGACGTTTTTAAGGATTTTCAACCCATTTCTGTCAATTTTAAGACCTTTCATGCCATTTAGGTGTCGATTTTATCCTGGCGAGCGATAGCGAGCCTGTAATTTAAGAGGAACCGGCTTTGAGCCGGGACATTTTTCCACCGAAAAATGTACAAATTTATCTTGAAAGGGAGTCAAGGGGGTGTAATTTCAAGCTTGATGGAAGTCTGAGAAACACACTAAAAACTTCCCCTTAACGGTGCTTAGTACGGTGATGCTATTGTCTCATATTAGTAATATCGTCTTAGACTAACATGGCTGTGTTAATATTACTTCTAGTGATTTCCTAAGCTGAAGAAAATTCTTTTAGCTTCAAAATATTATTTTTGCTTTTCATATTATTTTGAGTGAGACCTGAATCGAATCTATGAAGCGATCCTGTAACTTTATTTACTCATAATCAAACCTCAATGTTACGTGGTTAAGAAATACATTTAACTAATTATTAAATATATATCTAACTTTTTATGTGACTTTGATATTACTCCTGATGATAATAATAATATAATACTATTAACGTAAGACAAGAACCAAGAATAATAACTACATTAAATATAAATAAAAGGACATATAAGAAAACTATTTATTCATTTAAAAAAGGGTAAGAGACAGAAATATTCTTGCTTTAATATTTATCTTTCAAGACTTTTTATAGAATTAATAGTCCTTCTTTAGATATAACTTATTCGGTTCATAACCATAGCCTACTAAGCTTCGGCTAAATAATAATTCTTTATAAATACTACATGACTTTAATTAGTTTCAGTATTTTTCATAATTAAAGTGTATCAGTCAATAAAGGATGCCAAGTCCTAAGATCCAAAAGAAAAGGAAGCAACAACAGGAAATAATTTTATTAGATTTTACTTTTGTTTTGCCTTCAGCTGACTGATACCTTAATATATATCTCTGTGCTATCTAGATTCATCAAGTTAACCACTTGAGGATCAAGATACGTAACAATATATATATATATATATATATATATATATATATATATACATATATATATACATATAATTTTTATATATATATATTTATATATATACTGTATACCGGGTATATATATATATATATATATATATATATATATATATACATACATACATATAATTTTTAAATATATATATTTATATATATACTGTATACCGGGTATATATATATATATATATATATATATATATATATTTTCTTTAATACATACGAGGTTGAAAGAAATGGCAATTTCTGCGTTGGAAATTTTATTATTCAAAGTTTCCAGGTCTCTGATGAGTTTTCGCTTGGTGGCAGGAAGTAGATGAATGAGATGAGCAAAATTCATGGTGGTACAGAGTTTCATTAATGTACATGATGATACAGGATATACGACGCGTTTCACTGGACAACCAGCATTATCAAGTAAGGAAAGAATGATATAAAAGTTAAACAGGAAGGGTATATATAGAGGGTGGAGGATCAGAGGAGGCGAAAATTAGGGGGCAAAAGTCTGCTATTGGTGGAGGGGTATTCTAGGAGAGAGAAAGATAGAACCGCTTCACGCATGCGCACTGGATGCGGGATGGTCGGTTGGCGGGGTCGAAGCTGATTGGCTGCGTGTCGAGGGGCGTGGCCTAAGTTGCGTAGTACGTGTGACGCCGGCAGAAGACGAAGCTGAAGGAGGTAGCGCGGGGGGCTGCGTCAAGGGCACCGGGGGGCGAGGGGGGGCGTTAGGTCCTGTAGGAAAGTGCCTTTTGGCAGAAGGAAGGATCTGAAGGTCCAGAGTTTGGTTGTTGATGTTGGGATGTAAGGCTTGGATATATAATGCTTCGAGTATAGGTAATCTCCTTGGGTCACTTTCTTTATCGAGTATGGTGGTGTGTTTCTCTAACTCGTTGCATGTAAGGTGGGGGTGGTTAGGGGTGAGATAGTGGTCTTTGATGGCTCCAGCCTGAAGGTGAAGAGTTAACCGACGTGAAAGACGAGTCTGCGTCATACCAATATAGGAATGAGGTCCACAGTCCTCATAATTACAGGTATGTTGGTAAATGACGTGATCGTCGGTCATCGGGCTCTTTATCTGGTGGAAGCTGGTTCGTTGCGGAGAACGAGGTTGGAGATCTTGGGGGATTTGTAATAAATTATTAATTTGATTTTGTTTTCCGGGTTGGTTGGGTGGACATGCTTGGAGATTATTTCTTTTAAGATGGCCTCGTAATTTTTGTGTTCAGAGGACATAAAATTGCGGTAGAAGATCTTAATTTCATTGGGGGGGTCAATGTTGGGAGGGCTTTGGGTGTACCATTTTTCAAGATGGTGGTTGATGGTGCTGGAGATGTCGGAGTTGGAGTATCCGTTATTTACTAAAACTTGGGATAGTCTTTCTAGTTCCTGGTGGGTGTCGGCCCCGGTAGAGCAGTGCGTGAGGGCTCTCCTAACATAGGCGGAGATGGAGGATAGAAGATAACGGCGGGGGCATTCACTATCGCCGTTGAGGCATTGTCCTGTGTTAGTTGGTTTAATGTAGACGGTGGTTTTGAACCCATGGTCGTTCAGAGCTACGAGGATGTCGAGGAAGGGGAGTTGTCCATTGTTTGATTTTTCAAAGGTGAAGTTAAGTCCGGAGGAGGTCATGAAGCGACGCTGGAGTTCCTGTAGTTTGTGGAGGGCCTTGATTTGCACGAAGATGTCATCCACGTATCTACAGTAGACGGCGGGTCGTTGGGCAGCTAGGAGCTCTTCCTCGATGGTACCCATAAAAAGTTCGCAAAAAGAACTCGTAGGGGGCTGCCCATCGCCACACCGTCTATCTGCTTGTACATGTTGCCCCGGGGGCAAAGGAAGGGGGCCTCCTTGGTACATAGCTCCAGTAGTGTTTTCAGGGCCTTCTCCGGGATGTCCAGTGTTGGTGTATCAGGGCAATGGTAAATTCGACGTAGAATCATGTCAATGGTCCTATCCACTGGCACGTTGGTGAACAGGCTTTCTACGTCGAGAGAGGCGATTGTGTGGATGTTGTTCCGGGGGGCGTCTCGTAAAATTTCTAAGAAATCGTGGGCTGAGTGAAATCGAGGAAGAGCTCCTAGCTGCCCAACGACCCGCCGTCTACTGACCATGGGTTCAAAACCACCGTCTACATTAAACCAACTAACACAGGACAATGCCTCAACGGCGATAGTGAATGCCCCCGCCGTTATCTTCTATCCTCCATCTCCGTCTATGTTAGGAGAGCCCTCACGCACTGCTCTACCTGGGCCGACACCCACCAGGAACTAGAAAGACTATCCCAAGTTTTAGTAAATAACGGATACTCCAACTCCGACATCTCCAGCACCATCAACCACCATGACATGTCTGGTGCGGATCTTAAGTGAGGGAATTTCAGGCGAATTAAAATTAAGTACAGGGACATCTTGATTTATTTCATCTAAGGTTGAGTTGGTGGAGAAAATATCCTCAAGAAGGTTAGCTTTACCTCGTGGGTCACTTACAAGATTGCCAGTCGGAGATTTTAATGGTGGAATGGATGAAGCAGTAGTGAAGTTGGATTTAAATGAGTTAAGAGTAGACCAAAATATTTTGTTATCATTTGGATTATTTAGAAGTTTATTTGCCTGCTTGTGGAGAAAGTTTGATTTAGTTAGGTTTAATACAGTTTGGTCCACATCCATCCATCAATAGTGTGTGGATGGTTACTATAGTCCAGATCCATCCATCAATAGTGTGTGGATGGTTACTATGGTCCAGATCCATCCATCGATAGTGTGTGGATGGTTACAATGGTCCAGATCCATCCATCAATAGTGTGTGGTTGGTTACTATGGTCCACATCCATCCATCAATAGTGTGTGGATGGTTACTATGGTCCAGATCCATCCATCAATAGTGTGTAGATGGTCATTATGCTCCAGATCCATCCATCAATAGTGTGTGGATGGTCATTATGGTCCAGATCCATCCATCAATAGTGTGTGGATGGTTACTATGGTCCACATCCATCCATCAATAGTGTGTGAATGGTTACTATGGTCCAGATCCATCCATCAATAGTGTGTGGATGGTTACTATGGTCCAGATCCATCCATCAATAGTGTCTGGATGGTTACTATGGTCCAGATCCATCCATCAATAGTGTGTGAATGGTTACTATGGTCCAGATCCATCCATCAATAGTGTGTGGATGGTTACTATGGTCCACATCCATCAATAGTGTGTGGATGGTTACTATGGTCCAGATCCATCCATCAATAGTGTGTGGATGGTTACTATGGTACAGATCCATCCATCAATAGTGTGTGGATGGTTACTATGGTCCACATCCATCCATCAATAGTGTGTGGATGGTTACTATGGTCCAGATCCATCCATCAATAGTGTGTCGATGGTTACTATGGTCCAGATCCATCCATCAATAGTGTGTGGTTGGTTACTATGGTCCAGATCCATCCATCAATAGTGTGTGGATGGTCCACATCCATCCATCAATAGTGTGTGGTTGGTTACTATGGTCCAGATCCATCCATCAATAGTGTGTGGATGGTTACTATGGTCCAGATCCATCCATCCATAGTGTGTGGATGGTTACTATGGTCCACATCCATCCATCATTAGTGTGTCCATGGTTACTATGGTCCACATCCATCCATCAATAGTGTATGGATGGTTACTATGGTCCAGATCCATCCATCAATAGTGTGTGGATGGTTACTATGGTCCAGATCCGTCCATCAATAGTGTGTGGATGGTTACAATGGTCCAGATCCATCCGTCAATAGTGTGTGGTTGGTTACTATGGTCCACATCCATCCATCAATAGTGTGTGGATGGTTACTATGGTCCACATCCATCCATCAATAGTGTGTAGATGGTCATTATGGTCCAGATCCATCCATCAATAGTGTGTGGATGGTCATTATGGTCCAGATCCATCCATCAATAGTGTGTGCATGGTTACTATGGTCCAGATTCATCCATCAATAGTGTGTGAATGGTTACTATGGTCCAGATCCATCCATCAATAGTGTGTGGATGGTCATTATGGTCCAGATCCATCCATCAATAGTGTGTGGATGGTTACTATGGTCCACATCCATCCATCAATAGTGTGTGGATGGTTACTATGGTCCAGATCCATCCATCAATAGTGTGTGGATGGTTACTATGGTCCACATCCATCCATCAATAGTGTGTGGATGGTTACTATGGTCCAGACCCATCCATCAATAGTGTGTGGATGGTTACTATGGTTCAGATCCATCCATCAATAGTGTGTGGATGGTCATTATGGTCCAGATCCATCCATCAATAGTGTGTGGATGGTTACTATGGTCCAGATCCATCCATCAATAGTGTGTGGATGGTTACTATGGTCCAGATCCATCCATCAATAGTGTGTGGATGGTTACTATGGTCCAGATCTATCCATCAATAGTGTGTGGATGGTTACTATGGTCCAGATCCATCCATCAATAGTGTGTGGATGGTTACTATGGTCCAGATCCATCCATCAATAGTGTGTGGATGGTTACTATGGTCCACATCCATCCATCAATAGTGTGTGGATGGTTACTATGGTCCAGATCCATCCATCAATAGTGTGTGGATGGTTACTATGGTCCAGATCCATCCATCAATAGTGTGTGGATGGTTACTATGGTCCAGATCCATCCATCAATAGTGTGTCGATGGTTACTATGGTCCACATCCATCCATCAATAGTGTGTGGATGGTTACTATGGTCCAGATCCATCCATCAATAGTGTGGTTGGTTACTATGGTCCAGATCCATCCATCAATAGTGTGTGGATGGTTACTATGGTCCAGATCCATCCATCAATAGTGTGTGGATGGTTACTATGGTCCAGATCCATCCATCAATAGTGTGTGGATGGTTACTATGGTCCAGATCCATCCATCAATAGTGTGTGGATGGTTACTATGGTCCAGATCCATCCATCAATAGTGTGTGGATGGTTACTATGGCCCAGATCCATCCATCAATAGTGTGTGGTTGGTTACTATGGTCCAGAGCCATCCATCAATAGTGTGTGGATGGTTACTATGGTCCAGATCCATCCATCAATCCATCAGATCAGACAAACAATGTTGGGTATGTGGCTTCTGTGAACGTCCCTATTCCAAAGAGTTTATTATATTTCTCTGTTTTTGTTTTTACTAATAATATATTCTGCATGCATGTTACACGTAATTGATATTAATTATATTATAGGCAAACATGTGTACACATCTTTTTAATTCTACTTCAATATCAAGTGTTTTGCAGCCACCAGAAACGTTATAGGCATCTACAACTTTTGTTTGTGTAAACTCACTTTCTCTTACTAATTCCCTACAAACTCTTTGTTTGTGCTGCAATATTACATATCTCACTCTTATACCGCTAATGCAATAATCAGTGTTATATGTCGGAGCTTTCTCAGTGCATACTTCCTCCCTTAAGTGGGGTTGGGTCTTTTTTCTGGTCCCCCTTCTACCTCATGTTTAGGCATATTAGTATTTAGATTTTAAGACGTATGGCCCATTAGTTTGGCTATTTTAAGACTTTAACCCAATGCCTGCAGGAGACTTTCCTAAATGCCATGGCAATTTACAGCAATTTACAGGCTTTTAAAGCCTCCTAAAGCCTGTAGAATTGAGTGCGAGGGAGCGGGAGAGTGACAGGCTACACGTCCTTCCCCCAGCCAAACGGCCGCATCACTGAGGGCTCTGAGTCAGGGTCTCGCGAAATATACAGTGCTGCCAAAGGCAAATGTAGTGCGACATTAGTGATAATTGGTTTATTTTAGTGAATGTCTATAGCAGCGCTGCGGGTAAACCCTGCGAGCTATGAAGCTCATTTTGGTGTCATTTTGAAGCTATTTTCTTTTAGGTTTAGACTGAATACATTTAATTTCATTCAGACACTTGCCTAATCAATCAGGAGTGCCTGAATGAGCCCTAATATGGCGGAAATATTCCCGCAGCGTAAGTGTTAAAACTCATTTCTTCGTTAATAATAAGACCTTTTTGTGCCCTTTAGGTGTCACTTTTTTCCTGGCGAGGGATAAGCGAGCCTGTAATTTTAAGAGTAACTGGCCTTCAGCTGGCACATTTTTCTGCAGCAAAATTTAAGAATTTACCTTGAAGGAGGTCTACAGAGTGTTTTTTACAGCTTGATCTTGGTATAGGGAGGAGATTTAAAAAAGATATAAAAATAAAAAAATTATGAAATAAATACGTCCATCCTCCCTTAAAGAAACTAGGTGGCAACCGCCTTTAAAAATATTCCCATCCCTCTCTCTAACCCTAGAGTGAACTGATTTTCTCAGGCTTTCTTTCACTCAACAATACACTATGGAACTTTCCTCTTAGTCATCTTTCCCTCATCCTATGACTTAAACTGCTTCAAGCTCGGTGTGACAGACATTTTGACTATAACATGCTTTTAATTTGGCTCCCTAACACTTTTCTATTTTGGGTGGGAAGGAGATTACATTTTGTCTCCTTCATACAAATAGACAACACAAAAATATAACTAAGTGGCTAATGGCCGATTGGTTACGGTGCCCGACTCTCCCAAATATACCTGGAGTGAGTGGGTTCGAATCCTGGTCAGGATACCTCTCTCCCAGCCTGTCATACATTATCATTAAAAATATAACTGTCTATAAAGTTCAGAGTAAACAGGCTTTCGACTTATCTCCTCTGCCACAATTGTTCTCATTATGTTAACTCCGCCAACGAAGTTGAACGGAGGTTATGTTTTTATCTGTTTGTCTACCTGCTCATGTTTGTCTGTAAACAAGATATCTCTCAAAGTTATTAACCGATATTCACAACAGTTGGTGGGCAAATAGGATATGTGCCAAGGAAGAATTTATTAGCGATCAGGATCATATCCTGGAACCCAAATCCAAAAGCTTATCTATGCCTATGATAATAATGGTAAAGAACCAGCCAGCGTAGGCAGAGGTATGTGCTCTACCGAGTGCCTCTCTTCTTCATGTTAGAATTTCCTGGCTTTGATAATACAGAACACTGTTAAACAATATGGGTATGGAAAGGGTATTAATAATGTATCCATAATAAGATACCCTTGTAAAGGTATAATGGTATTAATAAACTCATCTACTATATTCATAGAAAGGTAAATCACCATCAATATACCCAATGATTGTCTTAACCTTTATCATAATGTTGTTATAGCCTTTGTTTTTAGAGTGCCTGTGTCATCCGGTAGTTTGTCTAACTTATCAACTAGATAGAGAGAGAGAGAGAGGGGGGTATCTTATTATTTAGACTCCATTTTGGTACCTCAATTATCAGAGAACGAGTATATAGTTTATGATTGATTATGTAGAATGTATCACTAAAGACCAAACTATATATCCTGTACCGGTATTCCCAAATGTGTATTATGGTAATGGAGATACTTAAGTGTAAACAGACAAACCTATAACCAAGGGTACCAAGATGGCGAAGGTTGGCTGATCTCTGTTACTATAGAGAATCTAGCCCCGACCAACCCATACTATTATATATACCAAGGGTACCAAGATGGTGAAGGTTGGCTGATCTCTGTTAGTATAGGGTCTCTAGTCCCAACCAACCCATACTATTATATATATACCAAGGGTACCAAGATGGTGAAGGTTGGCCGATCTCTGTTACTATAGAGAATCTAGCCCCGACCAACCCATACTATTATATATACCAAGGGTACCAAGATGGTGAAGGTTGGCTGATCTCTGTTAGTATAGGGTCTCTAGTCCCAACCAACCCATACTATTATATATATACCAAGGGTACCAAGATGGTGAAGGTTGGCCGATCTCTGTTACTATAGAGAATCTAGCCCCGACCAACCCATACTATTATATATACCAAGGGTACCAAGATGGTGAAGGTTGGCTGATCTCTGTTAGTATAGGGTCTCTAGTCCCAACCAACCCATACTATTATATATATACCAAGGGTACCAAGATGGTGAAGGTTGGCCGATCTCTGTTACTATAGAGAATCTAGCCCCGACCAACCCATACTATTATATATACCAAGGGTACCAAGATGGTGAAGGTTTTGGCTGATCTCTGTTAGTATAGGGTCTCTAGTCCCAACCAACCCATACTATTATATATACCAAGGGTACCAAGATGGTGAAGGTTGGCCGATCTCTCTTAATATAGAGTCTTTAGCCCCAACCAACCGATAATATTTTTGTGTATTTATTTAAATATTTATAAAACATTATTTTGTTGTTTCCTCCCTAGACTTCCATCAAGCCTAAATAGAATACCCCAGTATGAAATTAATTTGTGCCTTCCTTCAGTAGATATATGCCCCAGCTGAAGGATGCTAGCAAGCTTAATATCGCTCACCAGGAAAAAGTTCCCATCGAAATACCACGAGGTCTTAAAATGATCAAGATTACGGGGCGTACATCTTAAAATGTCAAAACTAATAGGGCTAAGCATGAGAGGGAAGTGTGTCAAATATACTAGCCCTTATCTGAACCACTAATGCCTTAAGTATCAACCAGTGTTAACTTGGCCATGACCAATTAGACCAGTTAAACTCTTTAGTCGTGACCTAAAGCCGGTATCACACAAGAGTTTTTTTCCCTCAACACTGGTCTGGTAACTTATGAAGTCAACATTTAATATATTTTGGTAACCTAATTTCATCTACTATCAGTCTAGTTTCCGATACCTGTGTAAATTATTCCAAAAAACATTGTCAGAATTTTTTTGATCATCGAATGTTGACTATAAAAGCTCTAGAGTGATACCAGCTTAAGTTAGCCTAAACTTAGCTAACCTAGCAGTACTGGTTGAGAACTTCTGCTTGAAATACTCACTTTGTACACAGTTTTATATTTGTAAAACAATTGATTAACGTTTTAAGTATTTTTGTGTCAAGTTATTCTGTACTTCATAATAGTGAATCACAGAAGTGAGTTCTTTATGGCTTTCATATGTAGCTAACATATAGGTAATTGCAAGGTTTATTAGTACAGACTATTAAATTTATAGTTTCAGAATCACTAGTATACAATATTTGAAAATGCGAAGACTCACAAATTTAATAATATTTTATGATTAATAATATCCATATGTATTGCAGATACAATTCTTTATTAAGCGCAAAAAAAGAAGAAAACAAAAACGGGCGTTATGGCAGTAAACATGATAGCAATATAATGCAGACATATCCTACAACTACTGTCAGTCTATATATTATATAAGGTTATTTAATTATCCAAGGAAGCTTTCATTGTTGGAATGGAAACTGTTTTAACTGTCGTATACATGGGAACATGTTTTTGTATTTAGAATTATATAGCAATAAAATGGTAACTATTTTAATACTCATATTGTATTATTCAAAAACTGCCTTAAAGTTTACTCTCTTTCACTGAGTAAATGTGTCGGCATTAGTAAATAATAATTTTCGGCATAGTATTTATAAGTAACATTGATATACACTTTAACCTATAACTCCATATGGTTTGCCAAAACTCAACTAAATAGCAATTACTGTGGTATACAAAAAACAAATTGTCAGGTTCCTCTCCTAAGTCTTGAGTTAAGTTTATATTAATTTAGTTTAAATAGTCATAATTACTCAAACTTTATCTAAGATTCAACTCAAATAATTTGCTTTCAAAATCCAAAGATCAGTCCAGCTCAGTCAGGATTAGTAAAATAAATACGTGTTGTGTGGGTGAATAGTAATATGTATTAGTTACCTAGCCGAATACGTGTTGTGTGGGTGAATAGTAATATGTATTAGTCCTAGCGAATACGTGTTGGTGGGGTGAAAAGTACTATAGTTATTAGTTACCCGAATACGTGTTGTGTGGGTGAAAAGTAAGGTATTAGTTACCTAGCCGAATACGTGTTGTGTGGGTGAATAGTAATATGTATTAGTTACCTAGCCGAATACGTGTTGTGTGGGTGAATAGTAATATGTATTAGTTACCTAGCCGAATACGTGTTGTGTGGGTGAATAGTAATATGTATTAGTTACCTAGCCGAATACGTGTTGTGTGGGTGAAAAGTAATATGTATTAGTTACCTAGCCGAATACGTGTTGTGTGGGTGAATAGTAATATGTATTAGTTACCTAGCCGAATACGTGTTGTGTGGTGAATAGTAATATGTATTAGTTACCTAGCCGAATACGTGTTGTGTGGGTGAATAGTAATATGTATTAGTTACCTAGCCGAATACGTGTTGTGTGGGTGAATAGTAATATGTATTAGTTACCTAGCCGAATACGTGTTGTGTGGGTGAATAGTAATATGTATTAGTTACCTAGCCGAATACGTGTTGTGTGGGTGAAAAGTAATATGTATTAGTTACCTAGCCGAATACGTGTTGTGTGGGTGAATAGTAATATGTATTAGTTACCTAGCCGAATACGTGTTGTGTGGGTGAATAGTAATATGTATTAGTTACCTAGCCGAATTGTTGACTTCTGTTGATGAAATTATTAATGTTTCTGTGTAATAAGAAAGTTGAGTGTGATGGTCAGGTACAACCATGTGCAGTAGTAACTGGTAAATAATGTAAGTGAATAATTATGTTATATTTATTTACTAATCTGAAGTACCGAGTCAATGTAACTCTTCAATTAATTTTGTGTTTTCGTAGTTGATATCAGTTTGTACCAGCTTCTTCTGCAGACAACTGTACTCATCATCACACTGAGCAGTTTCCTGCTAAGGAATATGTTGGTAATCGGCAGTATATGTTCCGACTTGCACATCTACGAGGAAGTCTTCTATTTGATCGTAGATGTGCTCTTCTTCATTGGCCTGGGGTTCCAGGACGCTGGCCGCGCGGACGTCATCGTAGTGTTGCTCCACAGTCCAAACAGGGTTACGTATGGTGACTGGTCCTGGTCCCGTATGTTTAATTGGTACACAATAGTCACCATCCAAGTCGTCTGCTTGACGTGAAGCCACAGACGCACTCGGACCAGGCTCGTTTCTGTTCTCTGCAAATGAGCAAACAAGAATCTTCTAATATTAAATTATGCCATGAAATTAACTTACAAACAGTCATTCCCTTGAGTAATAACCTTCAGTGCGAATTATATTATAATTTTAATGAAAAGTAGTTATTTTCATACAAAATTATGCCATTGAGGATAAGACACATTTTAGCAGAATATTCTGGCTATCAGTAGACTGTTTCATACAGCTTAGGAAGGATATGTGGGAAGTAAATGGGTAAAGGCTATCTCATCAATTAACCCTCTGACTTCCATATATCCTTCCTATTCTGAAGAAAAAAATTATCTAAAATTAGCTAAAACACAGAAAAGCAGTGCATCCTTGATCCTCAGACGGTTAAACCAAAAGTGAATTAATAAAACTTAATATTTTCCTTGGATGAATAATTCATAATTGGTGTGTGTGAAGCCTATATATATATATATATATATATATATATATATATATATATATATATATATATATATATATATACAGTATACTACTATCATATAGTTAGTCTACTAGCAAAATCTGTTTTCATCCTAATCAATTCAATATTGTCCTAGGCTATTTACCACAAACACACATAATATTAAGTGAATGTCCTAACCCTGTTCAACCAAAATTAACCCTTGTAACCTTCTAGAATCTTTTACCTAACCTAATCCTGTAGTTTGAAGTTTGGCACGTTTATTTTGGGACGCTCTGCAAACTCACACACACAAACACACACACACACACACACACACACACACATATATATATATATATATATATATATATATATATATATATATATATTCTGACATACGGAGCCCTGTATGTTAATTTAAGAGTTAGAATTAGAGTTGAAGGAGGTTCAAACTACCCAAACGGCGAAGCAAACTAGGGAGCGAACTAGCGAGTGGGAAACCAGCTAGCCCGCGTACCAGCAAACAAGCCTTCACACCTGCGTGCGTCATAGGGGACCCTGCAAACTACCTCGATGACCCGACGTTATGACGTATGTTCGACGCCAGGAGCTGTGATTGGACCATGCACCTGCTATGCAACTCGAGGAGCTGTGATTGGAGCGGGCACCACCCCCGCCTCCTGATTCGTTCCTACACCATCATTGTTTAGTATATAAGACCCGAGTAGTGGGCATTCAAATCAGTCTCAATTGGAGTTGGGGAAGGTGAACTTGCAGCTGGAGGAAGATGGGGTGAAGTATTATAATGGGATTGTGACTGTCAGTCAGATTATATAAATGTGTGTCAAGTGTGTTCGGTGTAAACACTTACGTTATGTTGGTTAGTGAGATATGTGATTGGGAATTAACGTTAACGCTACTATTATGTGCTTAACTATTTCATTGGGAATTAACGTTAACGCTACTATTATGTGCTTAACTATTTGATTGGGAATTAATGTTTAACGCTACTATTATGTGTTTAACTATTTGATTGCGAATTAACGTTAACGCTACTATTATGTACGTAACTATTTGATTGGGATTTAACGTTAACGCTATTATTATGTACTTAACTATTTTAGTTGACTAACTTGTGGACTAAAGCATCTCTTTAAGTAATTGGGTTATGATGAAAGTAATACTGTTGTTTTATATTAATACTTACGAGTTCTTTCATTTTCTTTGAATTAAGCTTACATTGCTTAACGGTTCTTAGTACGGTGATGCTATTGTCTCGTATTAGTAATATCGCCTTAGACTAACATGGCTGTGTTAATATTACTTCTAGTGATTTCCTAAGCTGAATTAATTCTTTTAGCTTCAAAATATTATTTTTGCTTTTCATATTATTTGAGTGAGACCTGAATCGAATCTATGTAACGATCCTGTAACTTTATTTACTCATAATCAAACCTCAATGTTACGTGGTTAAGAAATACATTTAACTAATTATTAAATATATATCTAACTTTTTATGTGACTGATATAAATCCTGATGATAATAATAATATAATACTATTAACGTAAGACAAGAACCAAGAATAATTACATTAATATAAATAAAAGGACATATCATAAAACTATCTATTCATTTCAAAAAGGGTAAGAGACAGAAATATTCTTACTTTAATATTTATCTTTCAAGACTTTTTATAAAATTAATAGTCCTTCTTTAGCTATAACTTATTCGGTTCATAACCATAGCCTACTAAGCTTCAGTTAAATAATAATTCTTTATAAATACTACATGACTTTAATTAGTTTCAGTATTTCTCATAATTAAAGAGTATCAGTCAATAAAGGATACTAAGTCCTAAGATCCAAAAGGAAAGGAAGCAACAACAGGAAATTATTTTATTAGATTTTACTTTTGTTTTGCCTTCAGCTGACTGATACCTTAATATATATCTCTGTGCTATCTAGATTCATCAGGTTAACCACTTGAGGATCAAGATACGTAACAGAAGAGTGGCGACCTCGCCAGGATTCGTTTCATACAGTTTCACTCGGTTTCATTAATATTTCACTACTTAAAAATCAAATATTAATCATGCCTCAACTAATTAATGACGAAGATGCTCGAGTTTTCATAGAATCAGAACCCACAGCCCCTGATATTGACCATCTGTCAAAATCCGAACTGAAAGTGCTTCCCTCGCATCTCCAGTTAACTGTCTCAAACATGTCCAAAGTAGAGGTGGCTCAGACCATAAAAACCCACCTGTTCCCTGTAGAAGGCGGGGAGGGTGACGGAGCAGTTGGTGGGATCCCTAGTAAACCTAGCCAACTTGATGAACAATTGCCACCTGGTTTGACCGGTGATCAAGTACTGGAACTAGCCAGAATAAAGACCGAACAAGCCAGACTAAATGTTGAACTAGAACTAGCCAGAATAAAAGCAAATACCGAACAAGCCAACGCAAGTATAGAACTAGCCAGAATAAATGCCAGTGCAACGACCGAACAATGTGAATATCAATATCGTACGGCTCAACTAAATGTCAATACAAATGCTCCCGAAATTGCTCCCCCTCTGGGATTAACTATGACTAGTGTCATTCCACCTTTCACTGAGGATAATGTGCAGGATTTCTTTGTTTTGTTTGAGGAAGTTGCTGGAGGTATGAAGTGGACAAGAGATCAATGGCCTTTTATGTTACAAACTGTTTTGACAGGGCAGGCTCGAGCCACGTATTTGTCAGAAGTAGCAGAAGTTAGGCAGGATTATGACAATCTCAAAGAAGCTATCCTAAAAACCTATCAATTGCAGCCTGAGGCTTACAGGCAATCTTTCCGTAAAAACCAGAAGAAAGTAGAAGAAACCCATAAGGTATTTGCCAGGACCATGACTAAAACTTTCAATCATTGGGTCAAGAGTAAGAAAGTCACAAGCTACAACGATCTGAAGGAGTTGGTCCTGTTAGAAAATTTCCTATGGAAAATTGATTCTTCTGTATCCTATCATTTAAAGGGGAAAAAAGTAGATTGTCTTGCCGACGCCGCTGACATGGCTGACACATACGTGCTCAACAACAAATTTCGTGGAAAGAAGCCCTACGATAATTCTAGTTCTAATTTTAAGTAACCCAATCACAAATCTGACAGACCCAGTCACAAGCCTATAACGTCTTCCCCAGCTAGCCAAAATAGAATTGTTCCCCCAACTAAAAATGCGACTCAGGGCAATGGTAACAGAGGTGGGCCCCAAACTATTAGTAATGCTCAAAGAGGGAACGTTCCCGTATCCCCTAAAGTATGTACTTTTTGTGGCAAGAGAGGCCACCTAGCTTATCAGTGCTGGGCCAAGGAGAGAACCGAGAGATCGGGGCAGACAGTTGCCGCCGTATCTCAAACTCCATATGTGCCTTTAATGCAGGACTCCCGACAGAAGGAGTACCTAGCACCAAAAATTCCTTTAATGCAGGACTCCCGACAGAAGGAGTACCTAGCACCAAAAGTTCCTTTAATGCAGGACTCTCGACAGAAGGAGTACCTAGCAGCTAACGTAAATCATCTAGACAGGGGTGTAGTAGCATGTGTGGTGCAACCCACTAGGGTTAAGCCAATAATAAGTTCACCATCAGTGCAGGACAGTTACCGTCCCTTTATTTCATCTGGCAACGTGAGATTAAATGGTTGTATGCATGAGGTAAACATTCTGAGAGACACAGGTTCTACTAGCACCCTCCTTACACTGAGTGCCCACCTGGCGAACCAGTTGTAATGAGAGGTGCTGGAGGCCAGTTTTATGCATACTTGGTAAAAGGCGAAATTGAATGCGAGTTACTACAGGGTGAGGCCACCATAGCTTTGTGTAGGTTCCAAGATATCCCTGTGCCTGGGGTAACACTCCTTTTGGGGAATGATGTAGCAGGTGAGAAGGTCCGACTAGACCCCATTTTGTCACTTTCCCCTGTTAACGAGCCACTAACCGGTGAGCTCGACAAGGAGTTGCCAACTGTTTTCCCTGTGTGTGCTGTCACACGTTCAATGTCTCAAGTAGCAGTTCCCTCAGACAGAAATGTACCGAATGTAAGAGTTGATGAAAGGGATGATGAGTGTGAATGACGCTCCAACTGTGCCTGATGATGTGACTGAGGTGGATTTATCTGACACCTTTATGGCTCATCTTGACCCTAACAAAGGAGTACAAAGGAGTACAAAGGAAATCAAGCAACAACAGATCTAGTGACCCTTCTAGGTTGCTTGTCCTCCAAAACACTGAGGATCAAGTGTCCAAACAGTGGTTTAGAGTGGGTAAGGGAACATTGGAAAGGGAAATACTGCCCTGGAACTAATGTCCGTGGCAGGATTAGGAAGTTAGTAGGGGACAGATGGGTTAGTAACTGAGGGGGGGATAAAATAAAGTTATTCATTTACAAACGCAGTCAGTCGCGGGTTTGATGCGAGATATTTGTCTAGGCGGAGTTTAAATGAATCAACGGTGATGCAGTCTATAACGTTTCGGGGAAGCCCATTCCACAAGTTGACAACTCGATTGAAGAAGAAATTCTTAGATTCGTGTGAGTTAAAAGATTTACCAATAATTTTGCAACCGTTTCCCCGCGTGTAATTAGATTGGTCGATAGTGAAGTACTTACTACAGTTCATATTGTCGATGCCTTTGATGATTTTGAACACTTGAATTAAGTCACCTCTTAATCTGCGCTGGGTTAAAGGAAATAGATTTAATTCTCTAAGACGCTCTTCGTATGGTTTGTTCTTTAGGCTAGGTATCATTTTGGTAACTCTACGTTGAACTCGTTCTAGCTTGTTTATATCTTTTTGGTAATAAGGGCACCAGGATTGAACGCAGTATTCCAGAAGAGGGCGGACTAATGAATTGTAAAGGGTTAGGATAACTTCTTTGGATTTATGCTCAAATGACCTGCCTATAAAGCCAATTATTTTGTTTGCCTTCTTAACAACTTCTGAACATTGTTGACTCGGTTTTAGGTTACTCGATATTGTTACTCCCAGATCGGTTTCTCTGTTTACATTCTTAAGCTGAGTGCCATTCATCGAATAGTTTGCTTTCTCATTTAGGTATCCGATATGTAGTACTTTACATTTATCCGCATTGAAACTCATTTGCCAAATTTGGGCCCAACATGACAATTTATCTAGATTGTGTTGCATATCGTCAACTTGTTCTTTTGAGAGTACGCTATTTGCAATTTTTGTATCGTCAGCAAATTTTGAGATTGTACAGGTGAGACCCTCATCTATGTCGTTTATGTAAATTAGAAAGAGAATTGGTCCTAGTACCGATCCCTGGGGTACCCCGCTACTTACATTGGTCCATTTTGATGCCTTACCGTTTATGACTACTCTTTGCTTTCTGTCGCTGAGCCAATTTTCTATCCATTTCAACACACCGTCTTGTATTCCATGCGCTTTTAGTTTTAGCAGTAAACGTTTGTGGGGAACTTTGTCAAAGGCCTTTTGAAAATCAAGGTATATAATATCTACAGCTTTACTCTCATCGTAGAGGTTGAGGATATCGTGGAAGAAGTCTAAGAGGTTTGTTAAACAGGTACGTTTTTTACGAAAGCCGTGTTGAGTATCTTTAAGTATGTTATTTTCCTCTAAGTGATTTACGAGTCTGTCTCGTATGACCGTTTCTAGCATTTTACATACAACTGAGGTTAAGCTAATTGGACGATAGTTACTGGGTAGGGATTTGCTGCCTTTTTTGAATATCGGTGTTACGTTGGCTAGCTTCCACTGATCGGGCATAGTTCCAGACTGCAAGGATTTATTGAATAGTAATGTCAGTGGTTTAGAGAGCTCATCCTTAGCTTCCTTTAGAACTCTAGGCGAGATTGTATCAGGTCCAGGCGTTTTATTTACCTTGAGTTTATCTAAACAATTCAATACTTCTCTCTCTGTAACGGTGATATTGCTTAGAACATCTGAATTATCAATCTGAATCGGCGATGGTGTAGGGATATCACTGAGGTCTTCTGTTGTAAAAACTGATGCAAAGAAGGTATTGAGGGCATTACTCATTTGTTCTTCGTCTTTGGTGTATTCTCCATTTTCATCGACTAACGGTCCAACAGTTGAAGTAACAACTTTTTTCTTTCTGATATAACTATAGAATTCTTTCGGGTTTGTTTTACTTTGATTCGCAATATGTAACTCTAAGGTCTTTTTACTTTGCTTAATTAACTTTTTGGCTTTGCGTCGTAGCTCTACAAATTTCAGCCGCGATGACCATGAAACCCCTCCAAATTGTCCTAGTGGCCTGGTAGAGCTACAGAGAGATGATAGTGAATGCAAGGAGTTAGCTGCCAGGTCAGTGAGTGAAGAGGAATGTGAGAAGGAGGGTGGTGAATGTTTCTATCTCAAAGGAGGAGTATTGTGGCGTAGATGGAGACCGCCACACAGACCAATCGATGACGGGGCTTGGGACGTCCATCAAGTAGTAGTCCCCAAACCTTGTCGTAGAGATATCATGGAAATGGCACATTGTATACCATTGTCAGGACACCTAGGTGTGAGAAAAACTCTAGACAGAATCAGAGCCCACTTTTACTGGCCAGGAATGCATGCAGATGTAGTGGAGTTTTGTAGAGTGTGTCACACTTGCCAGATGACAGGAAAACCCAATCAGAAGGTGCCTGTACATCCTCTGGTGCCCTTGCCCGTTTTCGAGAATCTTTTTACTCGGGTGGTAGTGGACATTGTAGGCCCATTGCCTAAGACTTCCCAAGGTAACATTTATTTATTAACTATCATGGACATGGCAACTCGCTACCCAGAGGCTATACCCTTAAGGACTACCTCTGCTCCAACTGTCATCAAGGAACTGCTCAAATTCTTCACCAGAATGGGCTTCCCCCATGAGGTGCAAAGTGATCAAGGAACTAATTTTACCTCTTAACATTTTCCAGCAGTCCCTGAAGGAGTTGGGTATCGAGCATGTTAAGTCTAGCACCTACCACCCAGAGAGTCAAGGGGTTCTCGAACGATATCATCAGACATTAAAGGGAATGTTACGTAAGTATTGTACAGAGACCGGAGTTGAGTGGGATAAGGGGGTACCTTTTCTTTTATTTGCTACTCGTGAGGTTCCAACTGAATCCCTGGGTTTTTCCCCTAATGAGCTAGTTTTCGGTCACCAGGTAAGAGGTCCTTTGCAACTATTGCAGGATAGCCTAGTTGGCCAGGAGGGGAACCAAAACCTCCTCAAGTATGTTTCAGATGTCAAAACCCGGCTGAGATCCTCATGTGAGTTTGCCGCTCAAAACTTGACAGTGGCTAAAAGCTCCATGAAGAAATGGTATGACAGAAAAGCCTGTGAGAGGGAGTTTAAGCCCGGTGATGAGGTTTTGGTCCTGCTCCCCCTTTTTGGCCAACCTTTATCTGCCAAGTTCAGGGGCCCATATAAGATAATTCGGAGGGTGAGCATTACCGATTATCTAGTAACTACCCCAGACAGGAGAAAGCCCACGCAAGTATTCCATATAAATATGTTGAAGCCCTACCATAGGTCCCCTGATTCCTCTCCTCCAGATTCTCCCACTGTGGCAGTGAATGTCAGGACCTGTGAACAGCCTGCTGCGGACGAAGTCTTCAGTTCTCTTACTGACCCGCAACAGACTGTTCCAGAGCCTGAAGGTATCCATGCAGACTTTGACTTGTCATGTAGCCTATCCAACTTTCAGTATAATTCAGTGGCTTTGAGGGAATTACCATCTAAACTATGTCACCTTCCCTCTGATCAAGCGAACCAACTAATATCTGTTTTATCTCGGTCTCCCAGTGTGTTCCGTGATACTCCAGGGCTCACTTCTTTGGCCGTGCACGACATCTACGTAGGGGATGCAACTCCCATTAAACTATCCCCCTACCGTGTCTCGCCACAACGCAGGAGTATACTGCAGGTCGAGCTTGACTTTATGTTATCTAACGAACTGATCACTAGGGCCTTAAGCCAGTGGAGTAGTCTGGTCATACTTGTGCCAAAGCCAGACGGGAGCCATAGGTTTTGTAGGGACTATAGGCAAGTCAATGCTGTCACAAAGAACGATACCTACCCACTGCCACGGATCAAAGATTGCATTTACCAGGTTGGCCTCATACAGCAGTAAGTTTAACTTAATGAGAGGATTTTGGCAATTAGCTCTCCCTTGTAGCGAGGTAAATATCATGCTTTTGTAGTGCGCTTTTAAGCCTTCAGCTGTGAGATGCCTTGCAGTTCGAATAACGCTCCAGCTACGTTCCGATGTGGTACCTGGAGACGTTGCCTACTTTGGGTGATATCCTTATTATATCCTCATTATAATCTTGCTGTTGCCAATCTGGTGGTGAATCTATTTATGTATTATGTTTAATATTATGTACTATACTCCTTAAACTCTTTTCTAGGGGGGAGGTCTGACATACGGAGCCCTGTATGTTAATTTAAGAGTTAGAATTAGAGTTGAAGGAGGTTCAAACTACCCAAACGGCGAAGCAAACTAGCTAGCGAACTAGCGAGTGGGAAACCAGCTAGCCCGCGTACCAGCAAACAAGCCTTCACACCTGCGTGCATCATAGGGGACCCTGCAAACTACTTCGATGACCCGACGTTATGACGTATGTTCGACGCGCTGTGATTGGAGCGGGCACCACCCCCGCCTCCTGATTCGTTCCTACACCATCATTGTTTAGTATATAAGACCAGAGTAGTGGGCATTCAAATCAGTCTCATTTGGAGTTGGGGAAGGTGAACTTGCAGCTGGAGGAAGACGGGGTGAAGTATTATAATGGGATTGTGACTGTCAGTCAGATTATATAAATGTGTGTTAAGTGTGTTCGGTGTAAACACTTACGTTATGTTGGTTAGTGAGATATGTGATTGGGAATTAACGTTAACGCTACTATTATGTGTTTAACTATTTGATTGCGAATTAACGTTAACGCTACTATTATGTACGTAACTATTTGATTGGGATTTAACGTTAACGCTATTATTATGTACTTAACTATTTTAGTTGACTAACTTGTGGACTAAAGCAACTCTTTAAGTAATTGGGTTATGATGAAAGTAATACTGTTGTTTTATATTAATACTTACGAGTTCTTTCATTTTCTTTGAATTAAGCTTACATTGCTTAACGGTGCTTAGTACGGTGATGCTATTGTCTCGTATTAGTAATATCGCCTTAGACTAACATGGCTGTGTTAATATTACTTCTAGTGATTTCCTAAGCTGAAGTAATTCTTTTAGCTTCAAAATATTATTTTTGCTTTTCATATTATTTGAGTGAGACCTGAATCGAATCTATGAAACGATCCTGTAACTTTATTTACTCATAATCAAACCTCAATGTTACGTGGTTAAGAAATACATTTAACTAATTATTAAATATATATCTAACTTTTTATGTGACTTTGATATAAATCCTGATGATAATAATAATATAATACTATTAACGTAAGACAAGAACCAAGAATAATTACATTAAATAAAATAAAAGGACATATCATAAAACTATCTATTCATTTCAAAAAGGGTAAGAGACAGAAATATTCTTACTTTAATATTTATCTTTCAAGACTTTTTATAAAATTAATAGTCCTTCTTTAGCTATAACTTATTCGGTTCATAACCATAGCCTACTAAGCTTCGGTTAAATAATAATTCTTTATAAATACTACATGACTTTAATTAGTTTCAGTATTTTTCATAATTAAAGAGTATCAGTCAATAAAGGATACTAAGTCCTAAGATCCAAAAGGAAAGGAAGCAACAACAGGAAATTATTTTATTAGATTTTACTTTTGTTTTGCCTTCAGCTGACTGATACCTTAATATATATCTCTGTGCTATCTAGATTCATCAGGTTAACCACTTGAGGATCAAGATACGTAAGAATATATATATATATATATATATATATATATATATATATATATATATATATATATATATATATATAAAGGTTTCTGGTTGTGTTAATAATATATATATATACTACTAACATAATTATAGTTAGTCTCCTAGCACATTCTTTTTGCGTCCTAGTCAAGTAAATATTGTCCTAGGCAAACATGCTGCAAACAAACATAAAATTATGTGAATGTCATAATCCTGCTCAACCTAAATTAACCCTTGTAACCTTCTAGAACATATGAAAGTCAGACCTCCTTGTGTGACTCTGTTGTTAGTTGTGTTCTCACCTGTCGGTCTGGGAGCCACTTGTTGCTTCCTCCTGGACCACCAGCACCAGCACAACACACCAACATTCTGCAAGACCAACACTCCCACGATCACCTGGTACACAAACTCTCCATTTTCTGGAATAGACCAATAATTCATTCACTGCAATGTTATTGTTTTCATTTTATTGATGCCTTCAGTAGACGACCATAGTTGTATGGAATACATGTTGGAATCATTGGGTTAGTTGAAAACATAAATGTTATTTCTCGATTATGAGATGACCTTAAGATTTAAATACACACACACACTCCCCCCCCCGCACACACACATATATATATATATATAGGATGAAGAAGACCGTTAACCAAATGTGCTTGTGAATTAATATTTTTTTCTTGACAAGCAGTCTCAATATTTCATAAACATAACCGTAATATTTATGTAGGGTCATCCAAAAGTTCCTGGTTCGAATCTCTTCTTTAATATATTTGTTTAATGCAGTACATATTGTAATCATAATGATATTGTTATTGGCATTATCTATTTGAAAACTGTTATCATACTACTACTCCTTTTCCTACAATTAATATTAACTTATAATAAAACTAATAATATATATATAAGTTTGTTATATATTATCATAATAGTTATGAACTCCCATGCAGACCTCAGAGCATTTTGTATGGCGGAAATTTCAAATCGTACACATGTATATTGAAATCATTAGGAGACGTATATACATCTCTCAGCCGTTGAGGATTAATATATTATTTTGTAATATACTGTATATCTAAATATTACCATGGTTGTAGAAGCAAGCTGTCGTGTCACAGTCGTCCTCTTGAAGACAGTCAGCCTCCCAGTGACTAAGGTTGGATTCTGACAATTATAGAATCATCTCAATATATTGTATTAAAATAAAGGTAAACTATTTAGCAGTACGATTCTAATCTGAGTATTTTTATTCACTAATTCTTGGCATTGATAGAAGAGAAACTGTAGTAGGTAAAACCATTACCAAATAATATAGTGTCTGCATTATCTTCAATTAATTTGAAATAGTTTACCAGGATTCCTGATTTACTAAATGTCGAAATGAATGGGAAGTTGTTATATAACTATTGTGACTGTAATTAAAGGAATCACTTGAGGTGGGTTCTGACCTATAAGGCAACCTGAAATATACATATGTTTTGTATAATTATGACTTATAAATTTTGTGTTTCTCAATATGTTAGTAAGAGTATGTGTACGTTGCACATTGCAGACTGTAATGTTATTTATTGATTCTCAAGCTTGTGCACATTGTGGCAGATAGTAAGAAAGGAGAATACCAGCCAATATATCAGTGTGGAGTTTAATATAAGTTCCAAGCTTGATTCATTACACATTAATTAATTAACTTGTATTATATAACTTTAACTCTTTGTATCACTTATATGGAGCTAGAGCAAATATTGCCTGCATTATCCATTATAGTGCAAAATTATATTTGGTATGTATTGAATTAATAATATATAAAGCATAGTGGGTAAACATGAACGTAAAACATGTGATTTTGTTATCTTTGTATATAGGTGACTTGCCTTGTTCACACAACGTTCCCTGGTATCCCGGGAGGCAGATGCAGCCGACGGGGTGGGGGACGCACACGGCCACACCTGCTGTGTATGGTACCCTCACCGTGCAGTCCTTGCCGATCCGGTTCAAAGGACAAGCTAAAAGCAAAGTGGAAATATTTCATGAGGAGTTATGGTATGGTCAACCGTTAATTAAACCTATTTGTTAGTATCAATTCTAACCTCAAATTAAATAGCAAATGTAAAATAATGACCTGAACGTATATGTGTTGTTGGCAATATTCTAGAATGTATTTGTTTGAAGCTTCTATGTATGCCACTTAGCATCTATCAGTTATGCAACTGGAACCTTGACACATAACTTACGAGTCTGGCAGAGTGAGCCCATCACCCCAGGAGGACACACACAATGTCCTGTCTGGGAGTGACACATCCCGCCGTTCCTACAGTCTGGGCAGTATTTGGTACAGTTTGGACCATAACGACCACTGGTACACTCTGTGGGGGACAACATTATACACTGTTAAGGGTACTTCACACAGTCAGGAATGCTAGCTACTAGGAGTAATGACTCCTGTTGATTCCTGGGAATACGACCGCGAGTGTCTGAAATTCCCTGTGCACTCACAGCACCATAGGAGCCAGCGGGAGTGTACCTGTAAATCACTGGGAGTCACCAGGAATCACCGGGAATGAAGTGCGAGTTATTGAAAAGTTGAAAATTAACGGTCGCTTTCGGATTAGTGTATTATACGAGTCGGTAGGAGTAATACAGGGGTCACTGGGAGTTAGATAGGAGTCACTGGGAGTCACCGAGCATCACTGGGAGTTGTTAGGAATGAGATGCGAGTATGCCAGGCATGGCCCCCATTGTGCACAGCCCCTATATAAGGGACCCCCAAGCTGTGCCATGCCACACCATCATTAAGTATCATGACTGTATTCATACATCATTACAGACATTAATATAATACGATAAGTCTGTATTATTATGTACTGTAAGGTCATGATATCAATGCTTACTATACTTTACGAAACACATATATTTAAACTATTGTCTAAATAGTGGATAGTTAATCCTTCCCACCTTGTTGTTTTCATTCGTTGCCGAGTTCTGTAATATTTCATATGATTACCTAAAATAGGTAACTCATATATGTTGTGTTAGTTTGCTTAGGTTAGGTCAGGGGAGTTGCAAAACTTATAGATTATTAACCGGCGACTACAATGGACCCTAAACAACCAAGCCATGATTCCGCTGGCTCAAAGTCTACCTCGGCGACTACAACGCCCCTCAAAGTAGTAATCCAAAACTCTACTCACCACCACCAAGCGAACTTGACATTTCAAAACACATGCAAACGCGTATCCACCACTCTAGTTATGTTAGGTAAGGGGAGTTGCAGAACTTGTAGATTACAAGTAGGGTATTGTAACATTGACCATACATTGTTCACATTATTAATTACCTCACCTACCGTAATTTCCTTCTCTACACACAATCACTGGGTGAATACAATGTCTTGAGGGAAATTGTACTTGCACAGGTTAATACTAGGCCTATTTATAATGTTTGACCAAGAAAAGTAAACTACCCATAACTGTATATTATACTTGCACGTGAGGAGTATTACAGGTTTATATGAATAATATATTTATTAATCCACCTTTATTTCACTTCGAGATAGCTTTCGAATGCATCTACAATTAATAAATACTGCACAATTGTTTTTTTTTGGGGGGGATCCCCAGGCGAGTAGACTAGCAGGCCCTTTATTACATGTGCGCCCACTACAGGTATCTCTGTGGGCGCCTCTGCCGCTTGGAGAGCATGCTCGGTGACTCCCAGTGGCTCCTGGTGACTCCCGTCGATTCCCAGTGACCCTCAGTGTCTCGCATGTATTACCTATCTTTATCCCAGTGACTCCCGGTGAAACTGAAACCGAAACCTGTCCGCGAATCAGATATGAATCACCGATAATCACTGGGGAATCACTGGGAGTTACCAGGAATCACTGGGAGTCGCTGGGAGTGGTCCGACTCATGGCGGGAACTTTAAACATGGTGAACATATTGTCGGGCAGGGCCAATCGCCCACGACTGGTTTGGAGTCACTGGGAGTCTAACAGGAGTCACTAGGATATCGCTAGAGTTACTAGGAGTCGTCGATTTTCACCGCGAATAGGCCCAGGAATCCGAATTTTCAGCTACTCCTAATGACTCTAGCTCGAATTCCTGACTGTGTGAAGTACCCTTTACAGTCTGGGCAGTGTTTGGTACAGTCTGGACCATAACGACCACTGGTACTGTACACTCTGTGGGGGACAACATTATACACTGTTACAGTCTGGGAGTGGTTTGGTACCATCTGGACCATAAAGACCACTGGTACACTCTGTGGGGGACAACATTATACACTAATACAGTCTGGCCAGTGTTTGGTACAGTCTGGACCAAAACGACCACTGGTACACTCTACAAAGGAGTACAAAGGAAATCAAGCAACAACAGCTCTAGTGACCCTTCTAGGCTGCTTGTCCTCCAAAACACTGAGGATCAAGTGTTCAAACAGTGGTTTAGAGTGGGTAAGGGAACATTGGAAAGGGAACTACTGCCCGGGAACTAATATCCGTGGCAGGATTAGGAAGTTCGTATGGGACAGATGGGTTAGTAACTGAGGGGGGGATAAAATAAAGTTATTCATTTACAAACGCAGTCAGTCGCGGGTTTGACGCGAGATATTTGTCAAAGCGAAGTTTAAATGAATCAACGGTGCTGCAGTCTATAACGTCTCTGGGAAGCCTATTCCACAAGTTGACAACTCGATTGAAGAAGAAATTCTTAGATTCGTGTGAGTTAAAAGATTTACCAATAATTCTGCAACCGTTTCCCCGCGTGTAATTAGATTGGTCGATAGTGAAGTACTTACTACAGTTCATATTGTCGATGCCTTTGATGATTTTGAACACTTGAATTAAGTCACCTCTTAATCTGCGCTGGGTTAAAGGAAATAGATTTAATTCTCTAAGACGCTCTTCGTATGGTTTGTTCTTTAGGCTAGGTATCATTTTGGTAACTCTACGTTGAACTCGTTCTAGCTTGTTTATAATCTTTTTGGTAATAAGGGCACCAGGATTGAACGCAGTATTCCAGAAGAGGGCGGACTAAGGAATTGTAAAGGGTTAGGATAACTTCTTTGGATTTATGCTCAAATGATCTACCTATAAAGCGAATTATTTTGTTTACCTTCTTAACAACTTCTGAACATTGTTGACTCGGTTTTAGGTTACTCGATATTGTTACTCCCAGATTGGTTTCTCTGTTTACATTCTTAAGCTGAGTGCCATTCATCGAATAGTTTGCTTTCTCATTTAGGTATCCGATATGTAGTACTTTACATTTATCCGCATTGAAGCTCATTTGCCAAATTTGGGCCCAACATGACAATTTATCTAGATTGTGTTGCATATCGTCAACTTGTTCTTTTGAGAGTACGCTATTTGCAATTTTTGTATCGCCAGCAAATTTTGAGATTGTACAGAGGAGACCCTCATCTATGTCGTTGATGTAAATTAGAAAGAGAATTGGTCCTAGTACCGATCCCTGGGGTAGGCCTACCCCGCTACTTACATTGGTCCATTTAGATGCCTTACCGTTTATTACTACTCTTTGCTTTCTGTCGCTGAGCCAATTTTCTATCCATTTCAACACACCGTCTTGTATTCCATGCGCTTTTAGTTTTAGCAGTAAACGTTTGTGGGGAACTTTGTCAAAGGCCTTTTGAAAATCATATATAATATCTACAGCTTTACTCTCATCGTAGAGGTTGAGGATATCGTGGAAGAAGTCTAAGAGGTTTGTTAAACAGGAACGTTTTTTACGAAAGCCGTGTTGACTATCTTTAAGTAAGTTATTTGCCTCTAAGTGATTTACGAGTCTGTCTCTTATGACCGTTTCTAGCATTTTACATACAATTGAGGTTAAGCTAATTGGACGATAGTTACTGGGTAGGGATTTGCTGCCTTTTTTTAATATCGGTGTTATGTTGGCTATCTTCCACTGATCAGGCATAGTTCCAGACTGCAAGGATTTATTGAATAGTAATGTCAGTGGTTTGGAGAGCTCATCCTTAGCTTCCTTTAGAACTCTAGGTGAGATTGTATCAGGTCCAGGCATTTTATTTACCTTGAGTTTATCTAAACAATTCAATACTTCTCTCTCTGTAACGGTGATATTGCTTAGAACATCTGAATTATTAATCTGAATCGGCGATGGTGTAGGGATATCAGTGAGGCTTCGGTTGTAAAAACTGATGCAAAGAAGGTATTGAGGGCATTACTCATTTGTACTTCGTCTTTGGTGTATTCTCCATTTTCATCGACTAACGGTCTAACAGTTGAAGTAACTACTTTTTCCTTTCTGATATAACTATAGAATTCTTTCGGGTTTGTTTTACTTTGATTCGCAACATGTAACTCCAGGGTCTTTTTGCTTTGCTTAATTAACTTTTTAGCTTTGCGTCGTAGCTCTACAAATTTCACCCGTTCTTCGTCATTTTATGAGGATTTTAATCTATCATTAGCAAAATTTTTAGCAAGTGGACAATCTGAAATATCTAGATTCCACCATTTGGGCTTATCTCTGTGGGGGACAACATTATACACTTTTAGAGTCTGGACAGTGTTTGGTACAGTCTGGACCATAACAACCACTGGTACTGTTGTGACGCTCACCGCTTCCCCCAGAACCGCATGGCTTACTCGCTAGGACTCACCAGGGCAGAGAATATATCTACAGTCTACCTATCATTGTGTACTTTCCTTCTCGAGAAAGCTTGTGTTGCAGACAGGTCAGAACTGTTCTTTATTTTCGTCTGTCACAATCCTTTCTATTTTATTTAGTCAATTGAAAGTATTGTGTTAAGTAGTTGAATGATGGGAAGGCGAGCGGGAGAGAGAGAGAGAGAGAGAGAGAGACCAGGTGGTGTGACTTGGTAGGGTGGGCGGCGCGTGGCTGGCCCCCTTACATAGGCCTCGCGGCATTCGTTGCCTCCTGCCTAACACTGCCTACTAGGCGGCTGCTTACTGGGCGACTGTCGCGCGCCCTCGTGCCATTCCTGCGAACTGGGACTCCAGCCAGGAGGCCCCTGGGAATATCCTTGTCAGATCCTTCCCAGACAGCATACTCTAAGCATCTCCCATGAACTGTTCCACACTCTTGCCTTAGAATCTTTCTCTCCTACTGCCTCTATCATTTCCACTACTTCCTCACCTTTTATTAATATCAATCCCCCTCTGGTTCTCTGCATCCACACCTTGAATTGGTGGCCAGACTGTATTATATGCTGGATCTCACATTTCTTATGTACTAGGTTAAGGTTGAAGATAGTCATTGTCTTTTTGGGAGATTGTATTGCTCAGACTGTCTCCATCAATCACTAATGTTTCTACAGGGTTAAATAATGCTAGACTAGGGATCAGGTACCTTGCTGTTGGTGTTTTCACTGTGTGTAGGCTACTTTTGAGCTACACGACACTACGGATTCTGTGGGTTACCTGGGTGGATCTTTTGTCTGTGTACCTTGGAGTTTAGACTGTGTTGTTGTTGTTGTTCCCCAAGCTGCCTGGCCGAACAGCCCCAAGGCCCCGAGCAAGGCCAAGGCCATAACCGAGCGCCCCCACAGAACCCTCCCCGCCGACCACAATAAAGCCTGGGTGACCGAAGCCACTCCATGGCGGGGAGCTTGAGGAGGGTGCGGAAACGCCCGGGAAACCAGAGCCCCACCCAGGGCCCTGTGCCCCTCAGCAATTATGAAGAGAAAGTTGAGGGGCAAGGGAAAAATGTGTCGCTTTGGCTTCCAATCTTGGTAGATTGGGAGGTCAATCCACGTTAGAGACGCCGTCACTTGAGATCTAGAAAATATATAAGTAAAAGGAACAGTCAGAGTAAGCTATGGGTATGGCAGAGATTGCTCAGTTCTCACTCTGATAGACCAGCCCATCACCACATGACTAGAACCCAATCCTCTCAGCATCAGCTAGGAAAGGCCCTAGAAAGCCGCCTTTGGCGGGGGGATAGCTTCCCTATTTCAACCCTTTTCGGGGTTGGGCACCCGCCAGTTTAGACTGTGTAGTGCGTGAGGGTGGCTTGCCTAATCCACCCAACACTGTTCTAACTCTATTTGCTTTTACTTATGAGGGTCGCCAGGAGGATACTCGATACTTGTGATCGAGAATCCTCAAGAGAGCACCCCTTCATATTAACGTAATCAGGCCGCCACAGACCCAAGGTCCACACTAGGCTAGGAGCTGCCTTGCTCCACCAGAATTCTGTACCTTTGCGCATCCCAGCTAGACTTTATTAACCCGGGTAGACATTAGCTGGATTAGATCATATACTCTTTTATGCATACCCATTATTTTTACACAAGCATTTTGAGGTCTAGGTTGCTGTAGAGAGACACAACCAGCATAGACCGGTTTTGTTAATAGGAGTACTACTTTTTCGTGGCGAGCATTATTACTGTTGCACCGCTTATAATATTCTTGTGTCCAATAACATTATATGTCCAGCCTTTTTGTGTATTTAGCCTACACGTGCATTGTCCTGCCTCCTGCTATTTTGTGGTTCCATTTCCGATACGTTCTTCTTAGTAGCATCCGACATTATTCAGAAGATTCCTTGTTCGGTGCTTGAGGACTTTACAACACTTTCTTTCATAAAGGAGTGACAGATATGATTGATTAACCCCTAAGTGTCGGCGCGCAACATAAGTTGAGTATAATAAATCTGGACTATCTGGCGGCGCTCGACATAGGTCGTGTGGCAATTTCAGCACGTAATGTTGCTGAGAGAGAGAGACAAGTGGTGGCAGGAGAGTAGCGAGCGTATGACTGCTCCAGACCACCGCGGCGAACCTACTGACACGAATCCCACCTCCTCCCTCCCTCTCTCACTCGCTATATACGGAATTGTATGGGGAAAGTGCCGAATTACATGCTTTTTGCACTCGCTTTGCGCGGTTGTTGCAAGAAAACTAGCCATCATAAAAGGATCGTTATGGTGTCATTGGAAAGCTCTGTTTATGCCCTTTCAGGGATAGATACTTGTTTTACGCTCTGGCTCTTATTTAGGCATGAAAATGATCACGTAAACAGCCCTATTTTGGCTAAAAACACCCCGCTGGGCGGTACATATAAATAAACCGCTAGCCCGCTAATCTAGTGTTAAAGTAACGTTAAGTAAACCTTCTTCTTGTTTGCATTAGATCACTCTTGTGATTTAATTAAGTTAACTATCTTTTCCTTGTGTACCATAACTAAGCAACCATATGTTATAGGTAATAGGCTGTTTCAGAGAACATCAGCCTATAGTAGAAGCACATAGATACTGAGAGTTAAGATACCCCGCTATCGCAGATATAACTCTGGAGGGTATATCTGTTCTTTGTTCGACGGGATTATATATCGGGGGTTGGATCTAGCATTTCCGTTGTTGCATTTATGCCAGTCTAGTCCAATGTATAAGAGCCACTGATTTATACGAGACCCGATCGTAGCAAATGGTGACCTAGCTCAGGATTTGGTGAACTGACATATAATTGCAGGTTATTGTGCAGATTTTTCTCACAGTTTAGGCAGTGAACATTTGTTGATTTTGTGGAATATTTTTTGAGGACATGCAAGAATTATTTTTTTAGCAAAGTAATATAGCACTTAAGCTGTCTCCGAGAATTTTTTATTGTGAATATTGTGGTATAAGAGTTTGGGGTACTTCTTTTTTGTGTATCAAAGTGAAAAATCTTCAGTGAGCATCATGTCTTATAGCGGATCAGTGCAGGATGAAGACACAGTACGTGATGTAGAAGCTGAGGAGCAGCAGCATGGGCAGGTTGTTAACTTGGTGAACAGTGAGGAGGATGCAAGGAATTTTTTACAATGGCCTGTTACTTCCGACCGGTTGGTGGGTATGAATCGGTACGGTCTCCAGTGCTTAGCCGCAGCTATTGGTCATGTAGGTACTAGTGGCATGACCATGGATGACCTGATGACGTGTGTGCTGGGTGGGGTGACTGGCGTACGAGGTAGGGTGAGTGCTCAGAGCCCTTTGGCCGAGCCTCCCCTTCACTCGACTCCCAATCCTCCTATTGGAGTACCGACCCTGAGCACGCTTCCGCAGGTGGGTAGTGACTGGCAGGGTGGTTTGCCCCTGGGGGATCACCGGGTATTTCTAACATCATTGCATCTCCTCCTCCTCCTCCTCCTCAAGGTTTGACCCCGGAAATGCTCTTTCAGCTCGAGCTAGCTAAGATAGAAGAGAGAAAAGAGCTGGCTAGGATGCAGCAACAGACGAGGGAAGCTGAGCTTAGGACAACTAGAATCTACAAGATACCGTGCCGACATGGATTTAGAGAAGTCTCGTGTTGAGATGATGGGACAGCGACTCGGTACTGGAAACCGTGCGCATGATCAGTCTCTGTCGCACCTTCTCAAACTGGTTTCTGTATTTGACGAGTCTGGTGTCACAGAGTTTTTCAATAGATTTGAGAAGAAGTGCCGGGAGCATCAGTGGCCTGAAGTTAAGTAGGCGGCCCTTGTGTCCTCTAGACTCGTAGGTAAGGGGCTCAAAGGTTACGATGCACTGCCTTTGGAGTCCTGCGTTGTTTATGAGGAGCTCAAGGAGGCTGTCCTGCAGGCATACGAGCTACAACCCGAGACATATAGGTTAAAGTTCCGGGGTGTGACTAAGGGGCGAGACAGTACCTTCTTGGAGCACGCCCGGGACCTGTCCGACGCTATGGGAAACTGGCTCAGATCAGAGAAGACAACTACGTTTGATGAGATGAAACAGTTGATGCTACTAGAGCAGTTTTACAAGTGTACGGGCGGCGACTTGACTTTAAACCTTAAAGAGAAGAACCCAAGAACTCTCATAGAAGCAGCAGAGATGGCTGATCTTTGGTTGTCACTAATTCGGGGGTGCGGCTCTGCACAGAGAAACGATGTAGGCGTTAAGGAGCGTTACCCTCCCCCTCCCCGGAATATGGACACACATAAATTTAAAAGCAATGACACCAAGACTGATCACAAACCTAGCACCGCCCCATTTAAGAAGGGTCAGGGGACTTTTACACCTCAGTATAAGTCCAAGGGGAAATTTGAGTGTTATCACTGTCACAAAGAGGGGCACATGGCAAAAGCTTGTCCGAGCAGACCTCCCACGGCGGCTGTGTCATTGGCTCGCAGCATTGGGGTGTTCCAGAAGTTTTCTGTGTTTGCTGGAGGCATAAGATCAGAGGATGGAGCACTGCCAGTGAAGAAGGATCCAGAAGGCTCGAACCCTGTCCGCGATGCCTTTTGCGACCATAGAGGGCATGGCTGCGTGAAGTGGGGGGGGGGGGCAAGAAGCACGGGGTACAGCTTTTGCATGACACAGGTGCCTCTCAGACACTCTTGAAGAATTTCACTGGTAGACCCATAAACGCGGCACGGGTAGTTGTGGTGCAGGGAGTTAATGCAACTAGGTCATACCCGCTTGTTAGAATGGAGCTTGAAGTTGACGGTGTGACTCGCGAACTGGATGTGGGAATCGTGGAGAAATTGCCTGTTGGGGGCGTCTACCTCCTTCTCTGCAATGACTTTGCGGTGCCTGCTTCTAAGGTTTCACCCTTAGTCGTTGCCGAGGAGCCGGCCGACGTGAGTAGGGAGGAACAGGAGTGGGTTGAGAAGTGTCAGGTGCAACCAATGGCGTGTGTTGTAACCAGATCTCTCGCATTCAGGGAGTCCCAGCCTAACCAACAGTCTTCAAATAAGCGGAGGAACGGTCACGAGAAGGTGCTGAAAGCTGATATGGTGGAGAGTCTAGTACCAGCAGCGCTTCTCGGGGACTCAGTATTAGCACCGTTATTAGAGTCTGGAGAAGCACCACCACCTGTCACTGAGAGTGTAGAGGCAGGGCTTAACCCTTAAAAAGCGGCTCACCACTTAAGTCGTATTTAATAAAGCTGGACTATGTGGCGGCGCTCGACATAACTCGAGTGGCAATTTCAGCACGTAATGTTGCTGAGAGAGAGAGACAAGTGGTGGCAGGAGACTAGCGAGCGTATGACTGCTCCAGACCACCGCGGCGAACCTACTGACACGAATCTCAGCTCCCTCCTCCCTCTCTCACTCGCTACATACTCAATTATATGGGGAAAGTACCGAATTACCTGCTTTTTGCACTCGCGTTGCACGGTTATTGCAAGCAAACTATCCATCATACAAGGATCGTTATGGTGTCATTCGAAAGCTCTGTTTATGCCCTTTCAGGGATAGATACTTGTTTTACGTTCTGGGTCTTATTTAGGCATGAAAATGATCACGTAAACAGCCCTATTTTGGCTAAAAACACCCCGCTGGGCGGTACACATAAATAAACCGCATAGGCCGCTAAAGAAGGGTTAAAGAGACTCGGAGGCAGCAACGGCATACACGGAGAGAGCAACGGGATGCAAAGTTCAATGTTGGGGGAGGGCATGAGTTGTTTCGCAAACACTTAGACAGGCTAGCTCCCTCAGATATTCGCAAATATCAGCTAGAAGACCCGGAGGTTCTAAAGTGTAGTAACGGTGCTGTCGAACTCGAAGAGAACAGGGATGCAAAGTCTGGAGATTTTTTTTTCATTGATGGCATCTTGTATCGGCGATTCCAAGACCCGCAGAGAAGTTGGGAGGGTGGGTCAGGAGTGGTAGACCAGCTGGTCGTACCGAGGGTATGCAGGGATAGCCTACTAAGGTTGGCTCATGATGTACCGCTGGCGGGACACTTGGGTGTCCGTAAGACGGTGGCGGCTTGGGGAAACTGTTTTGGTGGCCTGGTTTGAGAGCACAAGTGGTGTCATGGGTGGCAATGTGCAGTGTGTGCCAAAAGGTCGGGAAACTTAACCAGTGCATCCCAAAGGCTCCGTTACACCCAATTCCCGTAAGTGGGCCTCCCTTTAGTAAAGTAGTAGTCGACATGGTTGGCCCCCTCCCCCCCACAAGTGCCGGAAATAAATATCTCTTGACAGTCATGGACGTAGCAACTCGGTACCCAGATGCATACCCGATGAGAAATGGTTTGGCGAAGACGGTGGTCCGTACCTTGCTATTATACTTCTCCCGGTACGGATACCCGCAGGAGTTACAGTCAGACCAAGGATCGAATTTCACCTCCAACTTGTTCGTTCAGACAATGAAGCAGCATGGGATAGTCACTGTAGTGTCATCTGCTTATCACCCAGAGAGTCAGGGGGTGTTAGAGAGGTGGTATTCCACTCTAAAAAGCATGCTTCGCTGCTATTGTCTTGAGAACGGCAAGGACTGGGATCTTGGCCTGCCGTATGTGTTATTCGCTGCACGAGAGGTACCGGGGGAGAGTTTGGGCTTTAGCCCTAATGAGCTTGTGTTTGGACACCGCGTCAGAGGGCCTCTCCACATGGTAAAGGAGATATGGGAAGGCACCGCTAAACCATGTTCTATGCTTAAGTATGTCCTTGAGAGTAGAGAACGAATGTTGCGTAGTCTTGAGTTGGCTGGCCGCAATCTGGTAGGCTCTCAGGCCCTCATGAAGGACAGGTACGACCACAAGGTGAAACTCAGGGAGTTTCACGTGGGTCAGGAGGTGTTGATACTACTCCCTCTTGTAGGTCACCCCTTATCCGCAAAGTACGCTGGTCCTCATAGGGTAGCAGAGAAGCTCTCGGACTTAGATTACCTGGTGGCCACTCCAGACAGGCGTAAGAGGAATCAGTTATGTCATGTCAACCTGATGAAGGAGTATGTGAGGCGCCCACCTGAGCCTCTCACTGTCCCCGTGATGACTTTCAGCAGTCAAGGTGGAGAAGGAGAATGGGACAGTCATGCACAGGTGGATGACAACTGGGATTATCATGTTTCTGCAGATCAGTGGGCGGGAAACACGAGACAGGCGGCTCATGAGGCTTTGCAACACCTACCTGAGCAACAGCGTGTGGCTGTCGAGCGCCTATTCTGTTTATACCCTACTGTATTTGCGGAACACCCAGTCCTCACTACTCATGAGGTGCACGACGTTGACGTCGGAGACCACCCACCCTTCAAATCAGTGCCCTATAGGGTGCCCCCTATTAAACTTCCGGCCCTCCGGGCGGAGTTGGAGTATATGTTGCAACAGGGACTGATCGAGAAGGGGACGGTAAAGTGGACATCTACCGTAATGCTGCAACCGAAGCCGGATGGCAAGGTGCGCTTCTGTGTTGATTATCGCACGCTAAACGGCTTGACTCCCACCAACCCAAATCCTCTTCCCCGGGTCGATGACTGTGTAGACAAGATTGGCAGGGCCAAGTTCTTGACCAAGGTGGACCTGGTAAAAGGTTACTGGCAGGTGCCTTTGTCTGAACGGGCGAAAGAGGTGTGTGGTTTTGTGGTGGATGGTGCTACATATCGTTGTAATGTCATGCCGTACGGTCTAAAGAACGCAACAGCGACCTTCCAAAGCTTGATGAACGAGTTGGTGGCTGACATTCCGAACTGTACCGTGTACCTGGACGACGTCATTATGTACGATGACGATTTCAAGAGCCACTGTTGTAGAATCCCTATTTAAGAAATTACGCGAGGCAAACTTGGTGGTCAACCTGGGAAAGTGTGATTTTGTGTGGGCTACCGTGCAGTATCTGGGGTTCATGGTGGGTTTGGGCCAGGTGTGCCCCCCACAGAACAAGATATTGGCTATTAACCACTTCCCCAGGCCGTCCACCAAGAAGCAGATCATGAGGTTTTTGGGCATGATTGGTTACTACCGCCGCTTTATAAAGGGCTATTCTACTGTGCTGGCTCCTCTGACGGACCTATTGGCCAAAGATAGAAAGTTTAAGTGGGTGCCTGAGTGTGAGAGGGCTTTTTTGCTAGTAAAACACCTGTTGTGTACTCACCCAATCCTCAGGGCCCCGGACTTTAGGCGACCATTCCAGCTGGCAACTGATGCCAGTGGTGTGGGGGCTGGTGCCGTTCTGATGCAATCAGACGAAGATGGGCTGGAGCACCCAGTCAGTTTCTTCTCAAAAAAGTTCAACTCGGCACAGAAGAACTATTCAGTAGTTGAGAAGGAACTGCTGGCGATTGTGCTAGCGCTCAGGCACTTTGAGGTGTATGTTCCAGCCTATGGACCAGTTGTGGTGATCTACACCGACCATCACCCCCTCAAGTTCCTGAATCAATTCCATAACCGGAATATGAGGCTGACCAGGTGGTCATTAATGTTGCAGGAATACAACCTAGACATACGCCATATTGCCGGTTCTGAGAATGTGATTGCAGATTGCTTATCGAGGGTGGAAGACCCGGGGTAGATCATCACTAGGGTAGACTTCTACTTTGGTTTGATTAGTATGTTTACGTCTGGTGCTTGTTGGCTCGCGTGTGTAGTCCAGCGTATTGGGTCGTAAAGTAGGAGTTGCTGTGTTGGTATAGAAGAAAAAACTAGGCTTGCCCCTGTAGTGCAGCCGCCATAAACATAATAAAAATATAAATATCCTATAAAAACTCTTTCTTTGATAGTTGAATTTTGTTTAAGTATGTTATAGCAGAAATTCTGAGTTGTACTCCTCTCAGAAGGCTTGGCTAGTGAAGCTCGCTCTTATGAGCATAACTATGTGATTTAATCTATTGTGTTGGGAGGGGTTGTTAATTTTTATAATGTGTTATTTTAATGAGAACTGTGCTTTACGTTTCATTGTCGCTGGGTGGCTAGGAGTGGCGAATTTTGTATGGGTTCTGTGTGTCAGATTTAGAGCTCATAGTTGGAGCCTCTTAAAAATCTTGGGTGGGGTGTGACGCTCACCGCTTCCCCCAGAACCGCATGGCTTACTCGCTAGGACTCGCCAGGGCAGAGAATGTAGCTACAGTCTACCTATCATTGTGTACTTTCCTTCTCGAGAAAGCTTGTGTTGCAGACAGTTCAGAAATGTTCTTTATTTTCGTCTGTCACAATCCTTTCTATTTTATTTAGTCAATTGAAAGTATTGTGTTAAGTAGTTGAATGATGGGAAGGCGAGCGGGAGAGAGGGAGAGAGAGAGAGACCAGGTGGTGTGACTTGGTAGGGAGGGCGGCGCGTGGCTGGCCCCCTTACATAGGCCTCGCGGGATTCGTTGCCTCCTGCCTAACACTGTCTAGTAGGCGGCTGCTTGCTGGGCGACTGTCGCGCGCCCTCGTGCCATTCCTGCGAACTGGGACTCCAGCCTGGAGGTCCCTGGGAATATCCTTGTCAGATCCTTCCCAGACAGCATACTCTAAGCATCTCCCATGAACTGTTCCACACTCTTGTCTTAGAATCTTTCTCTCCTACTGCCTCTATCATTTCCACTACTTCCTCACCTTTTATTAATATCAATCCCCCTCTGGTTCTCTGCATCCACACCTTGAATTGGTGGCCAGACTGTATTATATGCTGGATCTCACATTTCTTATGTACTAGGTTAAGGTTGAAGATAGTTATTGTCTTTTTGGGAGATTGTATTGCTCAGACTGTCTCCATCAATCACTAATGTTTCTACAGGGTTAAATAATGCTAGACTAGGGATCAGGTACCTTGCTGTTGGTGTTTTCACTGTGTGTAGGCTACTTTTGAGCTACACGACACTACGGATTCTGTGGGTTACCTGGGTGGATCTTTTGTCTGTGTACCTTGGAGTTTAGACAGTGTAGTGCGTGAGGGTGGCTTGCCTAATCCACCCAACACTGTTCTAACTCTATTTGCTTTTACTTTTGAGGGTCGCCAGGAGAATACTCGATACTTGTGATCGAGAATCCTCAAGAGAGCACCCCTTCATATTAACGTAATCAGGCCGCACAGACCCAAGGTCCACACTAGGCTAGGAGCTGCCTTGCTCCCCCAGAATTCTGTACCTTTGCGCATCCCAGCTAGACTTTATTAACCCGGGTAGACATTAGCTGGATTAGATCATATACTCTTTTATGCATACCCATTATTTTTACACAAGCATTTTGAGGTCTAGGTTGCTGTAGAGAGACACAACCATCATAGACCGGTTTTGTTGATAGGAGTACTACTTTTTCGTGGCGAGCATTATTACTGTTGCACCGCTTATAATATTCTTGTGTCCAATAACATTATATGTCCAGCCTTTTTGTGTATTTAGCCTACACGTGCATTGTCCTGCCTCCTGCTATTTTGTGGTTCCATTTCCGATATGTTCTTCTTAGTAGCATCCGACATTATTCAGAAGATTCCTTGTTCGGTGCTTGAGGACTTAACAACACTTTCTTTCATAAAGGAGTGACAGATAATATTGATTAAAGTAACGTTACGTAAACCTTCTTAACCTATGTCCTTGGACTGTAGGCAAGCCTATGTCACAGGACCCTAACCTACTTTAAGTCTAAACCCTACCCACTTGCATCCTATAACCAGGGGCTAACCCCCCCCCCCTTCATGGCAATGCCTTCAGGGTTCGGCGTCGTACTACAAGTGGGCTTCTAATGGGCGGTAATGGGTAATATTTAATAATTTAGAAAAGGAAAGGTAATGAGAAAGGTTTGGGGAAAGATAAGAATATAGGAAAGTTTGCATTAGATCACTCTTGTGATTTAATTAAGTTAACTATCTTTTCCTTGTGTACCATAACTAAGCAACCATAATTATGTTATAGGTAATAGGCTGTTTCAGAGAACATCAGCCTATAGTAGAAGCACATAGATACTGAGAGTTAAGGTACCCCGCTATCTCAGATATAACTCTGGAGGGTATAAATTATGTGTTCTTTGTTCGACGGGATTATATATCGGGGGTTGGATCTAGCGTTTCCGTTGTTGCATTTATGCCAGTCTAGTCCAATGTATAAGAGCCACTGATTTATACGAGACCCGATCGTAACACTGTACACTCTGTGGGGGACAACATTATACACTGTTACAGTCTGGACAGTGTTTGGTACAGTCTGGACCATAACGACCACTGGTACACTCTGTGGGGGACAACATTATACACTGTTACAGTCTGGACAGTGTTTGGTACAGTCTGGGCCATAACAACCACTGGTACACTCTGTGGGGGACAACATTATACACTGTTACATTCTGGACAGTGTTTGGTACAGTCTGGGCCATAACGACCACTGGTACACTCTGTGGGGGACAACATTATACACTGTTACAGTCTGGGCAGTGTTTGGTACAGTCTGGACCATAACAACCACTGGTACACTCTGTGGGGGACAACATTATACACTGTTACAGTCTGGGCAGTGTTTGGTACAGTCTGGGCCATAACGACCACTGGTACACTCTGTGGGGGACAACATTATACACTTAGATATGCTCCACAGAGACGTACAAGTGAAACAGTCTATTCATTATAACATATTGTTTGCGAGAGACTGTCATTACCAAATTAGTCCAATATCCACTTGGTCACACCTTCACTGATGACAGTATTATGCCAAGTTCTGCATTATGATGTGTGAGTAGCGATAATTAAATGTTTGGAGGAAGCTTACTGTCGCTACACAAAATAAATAGATGGATAGATACAAAAAAAAAAATAAAAAAAATATATACTGTATATATATATATACAGTATATATATATATATATATATATATATATATATATAACTGTAAATATATATATATATACTGTATATATATATGTATATATATATATGTATATATATATATTTATATATATACAGTATATATATATATAATATATATATAGATAGATATATATATATATATATATATAGAGAGAGAGAGAGAGAGAGAGAGAGAGAGAGAATAGAAATAGATTAATAATAAATTATTTTTGACGTACTTATTTATTTATTTGTATGTTAGCCTGCAAGTCGTTAACCAGTTACTAACGGTGTACAACATAACCTGTAAGTGATGGTCGAGATTATAACCAGTTAAGGATTTTTCTGTAAGTAATAAACCACATCTTATAACCGGATTAGAAAGTACAACATAAAACACAAATTAGCTATAATAACCTTAGACATTATAATTACATGTGAGTCAGTAAGCGGATATAACCGGTTAATGAATCAAGAAGGGAGTCTTGCACCAGATATAACCGGTTAATGTTTTAACATTTGAGTCGGGAACCAGATATGATATATATATTATATATATACCTGTATATATATATATATATATATATATATACTATATATTATATATATGGACGTTTGAGAAGAGACTCAGACCAAAAGTGAGGGGTGGAAATGAGTTACTTGAGAAGTGCGTGCGGAGTTACATGGAGGGATAGAGAGACGAATGAGGAAGTAAGAAGGAGGTGTGGTGTGGAGGTAGATGTGCTGGAATGTGTGAAAAGGAACAACTTGAGATGGTTCGGCAATATGGAACGTATGGGAAGCGAGAGAATGACTAAGAAGGTGTACGAGAGCGAGGTGGAAGGACAGAGAGGTAGAAGTGGACCGAAAGAGAGGTGGAAGGATGGAGTGAGGAAGTATATGGATGAAGGCGGTGCTGGTTGGGAGGAGGGGCATCGACTAACTGGGGACAGAGGTGCATGGGGGCGGTTCGTTCGTGGCCACCCCTTCGGGGATCATGGCATCAGGCAATAGATAGATAGATAGATAGATATATAATTCCCTTGTTGTAACCAAACCAGTATGTTGTGGTCAATTACCCCACATTTATAAGCAATTCTATATTGTAGTAAGGACCGCTATTAATCAAAGGGGTGAACCTACTATATCATAATATAATACATTGACTCCTCCTGGTTCTTTATAACCAGAACACATCGCCTCATGACAACCACCGTAAAATGGAGACCGGTGTCATGGGTTAACATGGTTGAGGGAAGGTTTCGAGACCCCTTCTCCCTCATGTGTAGCTCCATTCGTTTGAGATGTTGTGACATTTTGTGCTTATTAGGCGGTATTTTTTTTCCTGTCTAGTGATAGCGAGCCTGGAATATAACAGGAGTTGGCCTTCGGCCGGGGCATTTTTCTGCCGAATATTACACAAATTGATCTCGAAGGAGGCACTTTGGGTAATTTTTGTTATTGTTTCATGGATATCTATGCAGGAAATACAATATATATATATATATATATATATATATATATATATATATATATACTGTATATATATATATATTCTGACATACGGAGCCCTGTATGTTAATTTAAGAGTTAGAATTAGAGTTCAAGGAGCCAAACTACCCAAGTGGTGAAGCAGACTAGCGAGCGAACGAGCGAGTGGGCAAACCATCTCGTCCCATACCATCTCGCCCCATACCAGCATGCTAGCCTTCACACCTCGATGACCGATGCTATGACGTATGATCGACGCCAGGAGCTGTGAGTGGACGACACACCTGTTATGTGATTCGAGGAGCTATGATTGGAGTAGGCACCACCTCCCGCCTCCTGATTCGTTCCTACACCATCATTGTTTGGTATATAAGACCCGAGTTGTGGGCATTCAAATCAGTCTCATTTGGAGTTGGGGAAGGTGAACTTGCAGCTGGAGGAAGACGGGGTGAAGTATTATAATGGGATTGTGACTGTCAGTCAGATTATATAAATGTGTGTTAAGTGTGTTCGGTGTAAACACTTACGTTATGTTGGTTAGTGAGATATGTGATTGGGAATTAACGTGATGTGTTTAATGTGTGTAATGTGTTTAACTATTTAATTGGGAATTAACGTGAACGCTACTATTATGTGTTTAACTATTTGATTGGGAATTAACGTTAACGCTATTATTATGTACTTAACTATTTTAGTTGACTAACTTGTGGACTAAAGCAACTCTTTAAGTAATTGGGTTATGATGAAAGTAATACTATTGTTTTATATTAATACTTACGAGTTCTTTCATTTTCTTTGAATTAAGCTTACAGTGCTTAATGGTGCTTAGTACGGTGATGCTATTGTCTCGTATTAGTAATATCGCCTTAGACTAACATGGCTGTGTTAATATTACTTCTAGTGATTTCCTAAGCTGAAGAAAATTCTTTTGCTTCAAAATATTATATTTTGCTTTTCATATTATTTGAGTGAGACCTGAATCGAATCTATGAAACGATCCTGTAACTTTATTTACTCATAATCAAACCTCAATGTTACGTGGTTAAGAAATAAAATTAACTAATTATTAAATATATATCTAACTTTTTATGTGACTTTGATATTACTCCTGATGATAATAATAATATAATACTATTAACGTAAGACAAGAACCAAGAATAATTACATTAAATATAAATAAAAGGACATAGAAGAAAACTATCTATTCATTTCAAAAAGGGTAAGAGACAGAAATATTCTTACTTTAATATTTATCTTTCAAGACTTTTTATAAAATTAATAGTCCTTCTTTAGCTATAACTTATTCGGTTCATAACCATAGCCTACTAAGCTTCGGTTAAATAATAATTCTTTATAAATACTACATGACTTTAATTAGTTTCAGTATTTTTATAATTAAAGAGGATCAGTCAATAAAGGATACCAAGTCCTAAGATCCAAAAGGAAAGGAAGCAACAACAGGAAATTATTTTATTAGATTTTACTTTTGTTTTGCCTTCAGCTGACTGATACCTTAATATATATCTCTGTGCTATCTAGATTCATCAAGTTAACCACTTGAGGACCAAGATACGTAACAGAAGAGTGGCGACCTTGCCAGGATTCGTTTCATACAGTTTCACTCAGTTTCATTAACGTTTCACTACTTAACAATCAAATATTAATCATGCCTCAACTAATTAATAACGAAGATGCTCGAGTTTTCATAGAATCAGAACCCACAGCCCCTGATATTGACTGTCTGTCAAAATCCGAACTGAAAGTGCTTGCCTCACATCTCCAATTAACTGTCTCAAACATGTCTAAAGTAGAGGTGGCTCAGACCATAAAAACCCACCTGTTCCCTGTAGAAGGCGGGGAGGGTGACGGAGCAGTTGGTGGGATCCCTAGTAAACCTAGCCAACTTGATATGCAATTGCCACCTGGTTTTACCATTGATCAATTATTCGAACTAGAACAAGCCAGACTAACAATAGAACTAGCCAGAATAAAAGCAACGACCGAACAAGCCAACGCAAGTATAGAACTAGCCAGAATAAATAATATTACCGAAGAAGCCAGAATAAATGCCGAAGCAAAGACCGAACAAGTCAGACTAAATGCCAGTGCAACGACCGAACAATGTGAATATCAATATCGTACGGCTCAACTAAATGTCCATACAAATGCTCCCGAAATTGCTCCCCCTCTGGGATTGACTATGACTAGTGTCATTCCACCTTTCACTGAGGATAATGTGCAGGATTTCTTTGTTTTGTTTGAGGAAGTTGCTGGAGGTATGAAGTGGACAAGAGATCAATGGCCTTTTATGTTACAAACTGTTTTGACAGGGCAGGCTCGAGCCACGTATTTGTCAGAAGTAGCAGAAGTTAGGCAGGATTATGACAATCTCAAAGAAGCTATCTTAAAAACCTATCAATTGCAGCCTGAGGCTTACAGGCAATCTTTCCGTAAAAACCAGAAGAAAGTAGAAGAAACCCATAAGGTATTTGCCAGGACCATGACTAAAACTTTCAATCATTGGGTCAAGAGTAAGAAAGTCACAAGCTACAACGATCTGAAGGAGTTGGTCCTGTTAGAAAATTTCCTATGGAAAATTGATTCTTCTGTATCCTATCATTTAAAGGGGAAAAGGGTAGATTGTCTTGCCGACGCTGCTGACATGGCTGACACATACGTGCTCAACAACAAATTTCGTGGAAAGAAGCCCTACGATAATTCTAGTTCTAATTTTAAGTATCCCAATCACAAATCTGACCGACCCAGTCACAAGCCTATAACGTCTTCCCCAGTTAGCCAAAATAGAAATGTTCCCCCAACTAAAAATGCGACTCAGGGCAATGGTAACAGAGGTGGGCCCCAAACTAATAGTAATGCTCAAAGAGGGAACTTTCCCGTATCCCCTAAAGTATGTACTTTTTGTGGCATGAGAGGCCACCTAGCTTATCAGTGCTGGGCCAAGGAAAAAACTGAGAGATCGGGGCAGACAGTTGCCGCCGTATCTCAAATTCCATGTGTGCCTTTAATGCAGGGCTCCCGACAGAAGGAGTACCTAGCACCAAATGTTCCTTTAATGCAGGACTCCCGACAGAAGGAGTACCTAGCACCAAAAGTTCCTTTAATGCAGGACTCTCGACAGAAGGAGTACCTAGCAGCTAACGTAAATCATCTAGACAGGGGTGTAGTAGCATGTGTGGTGCAACCCACAAGGGTTAAACCAATAATAATTTCACCATCAGTGCAGGACAGTTACCGTCCCTTTATTTCATCTGGCAACGTGAGATTAAATGGTTGCATGCATGAGGTAAAAATTCTGAGAGACACAGGTTCTACTAGCACCCTCATGGTGAATCCTTACACGGAGTGCCCACCTGGCGAACCAGTTGTAATGAGAGGTGCTGGAGGCCAGTTTTATGCATACTTGGTAAAAGGCGAAATTGAATGTGAGTTACTACAGGGTGAGGCCACCATAGCTTTGTGTAGGTCCCAAGATATCCCTGTGCCTGGGGTAACTCTCCTTTTGGGGAATGATGTAGCAGGTGAGAAGGTCCGACCAGACCCCATTTTGTCACTTTCCCCTGTTAACGAGCCACTAACCGGTGAGCTCGACAAGGAGTTGCCAACTGTTTTCCCTGTGTGTGCTGACAAACTTTCAATGTCTCAAGTAGCAGTTCCCTCAGACAGAAATTTACCGAATGTAAGAGTTGATGAAAGGGATGATGAGAGTGTGAATGATGCTCCAACTGTGCCTGATGATGTGACTGAGGTGGATTTATCTGACACCTTTATGGCTCATCTTGACCCTAACGATGACCATGAAACCCCTCCAAATTGTCCTAGTGGCCTGGTAGAGCTACAGAGAGATGATTGTGAATGCAAGGAGTTAGCTGCCAGGTCCGTGAGTGAAGAGGAATGTGAGAAGGAGGGTGGTGAATGTTTCTACCTCAAAGGAGGAGTATTGTGGCGAAGATGGAGACCGCCACACAGACCAATCGATGACGGGGCTTGGGACGTCCATCAAGTAGTAGTCCCCAAACCTTGTCGTAAAGATATCATGGAAATGGCACATTGTATACCATTGGCAGGACACCTAGGTGTGAGAAAAACTCTAGACAGAATCAGATCCCACTTTTACTGGCCAGGAATGCGTGCAGATGTAGTGGAGTGTTGTAGAGTGTGTCACACTTGCCAGATGACAGGAAAACCCAATCAGAAGGTGCCTGTACATCCTCTGGTGCCCTTGCCCGTTTTCGAGAATCCTTTTACTCGGGTGGTAGTGGACATTGTAGGCCCATTGCCTAAGACTTCCCAAGGTAACATTTATTTATTAACTATCATGGACATGGCAACTCGCTACCCAGAGGCTATACCCTTAAGGACTACCTCTGCTCCAACTGTAATCAAGGAACTGCTCAAATTTTTCACCAGAATGGGTTTCCCCCATGAGGTGCAAAGTGATCAAAGAACTAATTTTACCTCTAACATTTTCCAGCAGTCCCTGAAGGAGTTGGGTATCGAGCATGTAAAGTCTAGCACCTACCACCCAGAGAGTCAAGGGGTTCTCGAACGATATCATCAGACATTAAAGGGAATGTTACGTAAGTATTGTACAGAGACCGGAGTTGAGTGGGATAAGGGGGTACCTTTTCTTTTATTTGCTACTCGTGAGGTTTTGGTCCTGCTCCCCCTTTTTGGCCAACCTTTATCTGCCAAGTTCAGGGGCCCATATAAGATCATTCGGAGGGTGAGCATTACCGATTATCTAGTAACTACCCCAGACAGGAGAAAGCCCACGCAAGTATTCCATATAAATATGTTGAAGCCCTACCATAGGTCCCCTGATTCCTCTCCTCCAGATTCTCCCACTGTGGCAGTGAATGTCAGGACCTGTGAGCAGCCTGGTGCGGACAAAGTCTTCAGTTCTCTTACTGACCCGCAACAGACTGTTCCAGAGCCTGAAGGTATCCATGCAGACTTTGACTTGTCATGTAGCCTATCCAACTTTCAGTATAATTCAGTGGCTTTGAGGGAATTACCATCTAAACTATGTCATCTTCCCTCTGATCAAGCGAACCAACTAATCTCTGTTTTATCTCAGTCTCCCAATGTGTTCCGTGATACTCCAGGGCTCACTTCTTTGGCCGTGCACGACATCGACGTAGGGGATGCAACTCCCATTAAACTATCCCCCTACCGTGTCTCGCCACAACGCAGGAGTATACTGCAGGTCGAGCTTGACTTTATGATTTCTAATGAACTGATCACTAGGGCCTTAAGCCAGTGGAGTAGTCCGGTCATACTTGTGCCAAAGCCAGACGGGAGCCATAGGTTTTGTAGGGACTATAGGCAAGTCAATGCTGTCACAAAGAACGATACCTACCCACTGCCACGGATCAAAGATTGCATTTACCAGTTTGGCCTCATACAGCAGTAAGTTTAATTTAATAAGAGGATTTTGGCAATTAGCTCCCTTGTAGCGAGGTAAATATCATGCTTTTGTAGTGCGCTTTCAAGCCTTCAGCTGTGAGATAATGCCTTGCAGTTCGAATAACGCTCCAGCTACGTTCCGGCTATGTTCTGATGTGGTACCTGGAGACGTTGCCTACTTTGGGTGATATCCTTATTATATCCTCATTATAATCTTGCTGTTGCCAATCTGGTGGTGAATCTATTTATGTATTATGTTTAATATTATGTACTATACTCCTTAAACTCTTTTCTAGGGGGGAGGTCTGACATACGGAGCCCTGTATGTTAATTTAAGAGTTAGAATTAGAGTTCAAGGAGCCAAACTACCCAAGTGGTGAAGCAGACTAGCGAGCGAACGAGCGAGTGGGCAAACCATCTCGTCCCATACCATCTCGCCCCATACCAGCATGCTAGCCTTCACACCTCGATGACCGATGCTATGACGTATGATCGACGCCAGGAGCTGTGAGTGGACGACACACCTGTTATGTGATTCGAGGAGCTATGATTGGAGTAGGCACCACCTCCCGCCTCCTGATTCGTTCCTACACCATCATTGTTTGGTATATAAGACCCGAGTTGTGGGCATTCAAATCAGTCTCATTTGGAGTTGGGGAAGGTGAACTTGCAGCTGGAGGAAGACGGGGTGAAGTATTATAATGGGATTGTGACTGTCAGTCAGATTATATAAATGTGTGTTAAGTGTGTTCGGTGTAAACACTTACGTTATGTTGGTTAGTGAGATATGTGATTGGGAATTAACGTGATGTGTTTAATGTGTGTAATGTGTTTAACTATTTAATTGGGAATTAACGTGAACGCTACTATTATGTGTTTAACTATTTGATTGGGAATTAACGTTAACGCTATTATTATGTACTTAACTATTTTAGTTGACTAACTTGTGGACTAAAGCAACTCTTTAAGTAATTGGGTTATGATGAAAGTAATACTATTGTTTTATATTAATACTTAAGAGTTCTTTCATTTTCTTTGAATTAAGCTTACAGTGCTTAATGGTGCTTAGTACGGTGATGCTATTGTCTCGTATTAGTAATATCGCCTTAGACTAACATGGCTGTGTTAATATTACTTCTAGTGATTTCCTAAGCTGAAGAAAATTCTTTTGCTTCAAAATATTATATTTTGCTTTTCATATTATTTGAGTGAGACCTGAATCGAATCTATGAAACGATCCTGTAACTTTATTTACTCATAATCAAACCTCAATGTTACGTGGTTAAGAAATAAATTTAACTAATTATTAAATATATATCTAACTTTTTATGTGACTTTGATATTACTCCTGATGATAATAATAATATAATACTATTAACGTAAGACAAGAACCAAGAATAATTACATTAAATATAAATAAAAGGACATAGAAGAAAACTATCTATTCATTTCAAAAAGGGTAAGAGACAGAAATATTCTTACTTTAATATTTATCTTTCAAGACTTTTTATAAAATTAATAGTCCTTCTTTAGCTATAACTTATTCGGTTCATAACCATAGCCTACTAAGCTTCGGTTAAATAATAATTCTTTATAAATACTACATGACTTTAATTAGTTTCAGTATTTTTATAATTAAAGAGGATCAGTCAATAAAGGATACCAAGTCCTAAGATCCAAAAGGAAAGGAAGCAACAACAGGAAATTATTTTATTAGATTTTACTTTTGTTTTGCCTTCAGCTGACTGATACCTTAATATATATCTCTGTGCTATCTAGATTCATCAAGTTAACCACTTGAGGACCAAGATACGTAACAATATATATATATATATACAGGGTGTCCCAGGAGGAAAGGGCATAACTTTTGGAAATGATAAAATAAGGTATTCTAAGCATAAATTGTTCAATAACAAAAAGTCTAAATCTCAACCGTTATAAAGATAATGAAGGTTTAAGTTAGTGTCCTCCCCCGCATTACTGTAATGGACTCTCCCATGTCAAATAATTTCTAACTGGTCCAAAGTGAGCTAATATGTCTATAATCATTTTGCAACTTACAGAATTATAGTATCTTTATAATAACATGGTAAAATAAGTGCAGAAAGATGGAGGAGTGGTAAGCACTAGGACAGCTAGGCCAGCCTTATGGGGAAATACAGAAGAAAATACAATTTTCAACATGCAATATCTCGACACCGGTCGAGATTTGGAATATTTCTTATAGAAGATTTTAGGTTTAGAATATTTTGGTCTATCATTTCCCAAAGTTATGCCCTTTCCTCCTGGGACACCATATATATATATATATATATATATATGTTATAATTATATACTGTATAGTATTTAGTAACTATAAACATTACTTCGAAGAGGGCTCTGGGTACTATTATTATTTGTTGTATATTATATTTTTGTTAAAGCTTGATGGAAGTCTAGGGAAGAAACTAAAACAATTAATAAACAAAACAATAAGTAAATAAAATCAATAAATGTCTCCCCTTTAAGCTTACCCCGCACTAACAGGGAGAAGTGTGAGCCGTAGGAATCTAGAGTATAGATCCCTGAACCCTCCAGTTGTTGGTGTGGGATGGTCAGCCGTCCGTTACTGATGTTGATGACCACCACCATCGGCCTTCCTGACCGATCTGGTAATGTTGATTGCATCCCTCACGTTAATAACCAAGTCTTGGTCTGGGTCCAAGGTGTAGCTCAGCTTGGTTGGTGAGTACGTACCTGGCGGGGGAACAATATACCATCTGTTAGTTTATGGCTATACGGAAGGTGAAAGTGTACACTTTGGTAATTAGTATAATTGATTAGCTAAAACAACACCAACAACAACAAAAACAGCAACTACTATTACTACTACTACTACTAATAATAATAGTAATAATAATAATAGTAATAATAATAATAATAAAAATAATAACAATAATAATAAAGACGCTTTTACTAGTGTTCTGAACACTGTATAACCTACCCCTAACATCATAATATTGTATGTCTGTTACCGCCAGGTTCCTATTTACTGTGAAGGGAACAGAGGCATTGGGTGTTAAGTTCGGGATTACAATCGACTACTGTTTTCTAGATATTAATGAAATATAAGTAACTTTGAAAATAAAGTTATATACTATAAAACAACATACTTATTATTTACCGCCTTCGGTACGGTAAGTCTAAAATACTGTATGATATGGCAGACATTACAGGGTTATTATAACTTAATTAACACATTAAATATACGATGGTGGTGTGGTTATGTTTAGATTCGGGCTACTACATAACAATGTCATGGAAGTTTGTAAGAATGAGATAAAATTATCTCTAATAACTCTTTGACTCCCTCAGTATTTGTCAGAGGTGATTAATCATCTAATGATAGCTAAACAAATATGACAACAGTGGTCATCAATATAGACAGTGTTAATTGATTCCCATACGTCCTTCCTAAAGTGAATACATCGGTGTTATTACAATTACCTCAACAATAGAAGGCGTTATCATACTGAAAGGGTTAAGCGGGATGGCCCGGTTTTTCTGTTCCCGCTTTTCCCTCGTGTTTAAAACAATTGGTTCTTAGATTTTAAGAAGTTCGGCCCATTAGTTTGACTATTTTAAGACTATACGTCTCATTCTTTGTCAATAAGACCTTTCGTGCCGTTTAGGTGTCGATTTTTTTCCTGGCAAGCAATAGCGAGCCAGTAATTTTAAGAGTAACCGGCCTTCGGCCGGTAAATTTTTCTATCGAAAAATCTACAAATTTATTTTGAAGGAGGGTCTAGAGGTGTTTTTTACAACTTGATGGAGGTTTAGGGATGAAACTAAAACTTACACCATAAAACAGTAAGCAAATAAATACGGCCATCTTCCCTTATGGCTTCCACAGTCGATCACTTCAGTCAAAATATAAGTAACAAATGGCGGTGTTTACTGTAGTGTTGTCCTGCACAAACTGTTAAACAACTCGCATACAGTACACGCTCACACCAACAACTCACATACAGTACACGCTCACACCAACAACTCGCATACAGTACACGCTCACACCAACATCATACTGTTAAACAACTCACATACAGTACACGCTCACACCAACACCAACTGTTAAACAACTCACATACAGTACACGCTCACACCAACATCAAACTGTTAAACAACTCACATACAGTACACGCTCACACCAACATCAAACTGTTAAACAACTCACATACAGTACACGCTCACACCAACATCAAACTGTTTAAACAACTCACATACAGTACACGCTCACACCAACATCAAACTGTTAAACAACTCACATACAGTACACGCTCACACCAACATCAAACTGTTAAACAACTCACATACAGTACACGCTCACACCAACATCAAACTGTTAAACAACTCACATACAGTACACGCTCACACCAACATCAAACTGTTAAACAACTCACATACAGTACACGCTCACACCAACATCAAACTGTTAAACAACTCACATACAGTACACGCTCACACCAACATCAAACTGTTAAACAACTCACATACACGCTCACACCAACATCAAACTGTTAAACAACTCACATACAGTACACGCTCACACCAACATCAAACTGTTAAACAACTCACATACAGTACACGCTCACACCAACATCAAACTGTTAAACAACTCACATACAGTACACGCTCACACCAACATCAAACTGTTAAACAACTCACATACAGTACACGCTCACACCAACATCAAACTGTTAAACAACTCACATACAGTACACGCTCACACCAACATCAAACTGTTAAACAACTCACATACAGTACACGCTCACACCAACATCAAACTGTTAAACAACTCACATACAGTACACGCTCACACCAACATCAAACTGTTAAACAACTCACATACAGTACACGCTCACACACCAACATCAAACTGTTAAACAACTCACATACAGTACACGCTCACACCAACATCAAACTGTTAAACAACTCACATACAGTACACGCTCACACCAACATCAAACTGTTAAACAACTCGCATACAGTACACGCTCACACCAACATCAAACTAGTCTTTAATTAACAATGTCTGAGCCTCACATGACTGATCCGACATCTTGTGGATTATTAGTAAATTATATCATTATAATTATATAATTTGCTATATTTTGTAATTTACGAACAGTGTATTTTAGTTTGTCCCTTAGGCTAAAAAAACGCCTTGCCAGACTTCCTTCAAACTAGAAAATGCCCACCAAGACCAAGTTCAAGCTAAATTTGTAAACATTTTCGATAGCAAAATGTCCCAGCTGATGGCTAGTTTCTTCAAAGTTACAGGCTAGCTTTTGTTCGCCAAGAAACAATATTGATACTGGAATTGGATGAAGCATCTTATGGGGTGAAAAGTCTTAGTCTCAAAACTAATGGAGTGAAATAACAGAAATAAAAAAAAATCGGGCCAAATAGGGTTAACCTTTTCAGACTGGAAAGGACCTGAAGGAGTCCGATTGTAAGTTGATATAATGTTGACCCCTTTGATTCCACGAGGTGCTTCATAATTATGTTATATACAATTGTCTAGTGCAATCCAGAATATAAGGATATGGCGCCACCGCTACTGAAGGCGTAAATGGTGAAGGATATTACCGTTACGGTATCGGAATGGTACTGCGACATCGTAGTTGCTGTGGTTGCCCGATTGCCTGCATACCACACCCCAGGGATGACCATAACCATCATCATAGTACTCGGCAGTCTTGTTCACAGCTGTTCCTGTACAAATATTAGTGTACCTTAATAATTTGTCACCTGCAGCACTATATAGTCATAGTATTATGTATTACCAATACCTCTTTGCAATAACTACATTGCTCATTTAAGATTTAAATGGTAAAATGGAATAAGTTGGGTGCTAAAAGATATTTCATTGGTAACTGTTGTAAGAAAGTTATATTAATGCGTGTAGTCCGGCAGCTAAGGTAAATATAGCATAACAATTGTGCATTTTGTGAGGAAAGCACCACATTTGGCTCACTAGTAGACTATCTTATTACGAACAGATTTGGATATTGGGTCATCTCAAATTCAGCTCCTGATGGCTGTGGCAGTTTAAAAAAAAATGGCCGCCAGCGGTTACTGTTATGATACATATCTGCTTTACTGGAGAGAAATGCAGGTTGACAGTGAAAGTTTATTTACTAATCAAGGTCCTATAATGGTCAAAGAAAGTGACAATTGGATTTGGTTGAGAAAAAAGTTAAAGGGGACTAATTAGTCTTATTAAGACACAGATTCTGAATGAAAACCAATGATAAACATATATAGCACTATTGGTTTGGCACCTGGTAGTAGAAGTGGCAATGGTATTGATGACTATGGGCTAGGAGAAAACCGGTTCAACGCATAACTAATTTATCCTACTCTCTAAATTTGCAGATCCTGATGGTGGTAGTTGCTGGTGAACAGAAGATATAGCGTAGTGTAACATTGAACAACTTGACCATGTCCAAGAGCTTCCAATTGGTTGGCTTTGAGCGTCCTGTCCCATCAACATCATCATCAACGCACCCAACTCAAACTAACTGGAAGCTGTGTATCATTTGCCAAGAGGACAAAGCAGAGTCTCTGACATGTCCTTCACAGTCCAAGCGAAAAGACTCTGGGAGTGGGTACAGTTAACTCGCAGCCAATTTGATCAGATTCAGCGAGCTTGGGCAACTTCCAGGAACACTTCAGTTGGAGAGACTCAATGAAGGGTATGGCATTGAAGCGGCCATGGTTGCAAACAATGCTTTGTACCATCAAACATGCAAGCTCAACTATAACAATATAAAAATGGCAAAGAGCAGAAAAGCGAACACTCATGACAGAAGGAGAGATCCATGATGTACCAGATGAGTGCAAACGAACCAGATGTCATTCAAGATCATCCAGTACAGAGAAGGCCCAAGAAGCCCCAAGAAGCCCAGTGTTTCTTCTGCAGACAACCTGCAGGAACCGATGGTTTTCACGAAGTTGCAACATTTCAAATGGACAGTAAAGTTCGAGACTGGGCAGCCATCCTTGAAGACACAGAACTGCTCGGCCGACTAAGTGCTGGAGACATGATCGCCCAGGATGCCAAGTACCATAAGAAGTGCTTATCAGTGCTGCACAACCGTGCTAGAAAGGCCCAGTCTGAGGGACCCAAGTACAAAGACAAGGAGCGAGAAGTATCAGGTATTGTCTTCGCCGAACTGGTCCTCTACATAGAAGAGACTAGGCTAGATGAGGAGACAGCACCGGTGTTCAAGTTAGCTAATCTCGTAGAGCTCTATCAGTCCAGAATGGAACAGCTAGGGGTTAAGCTCGACACAAGGGTCCATTCCACACGACTGAAGCGGAGACTCCTTACCCAGTTCCCTGACATGCGCGCACACACAAAGGGGAGAGACGTCCTGCTGGTATTTGAAGAAGACATTGGGGCTACTCTCATCAAAGCCTGTGAGATGGACAGTGATAATGATGTGGTCCATCTTGCACGTGCTGCACAAACCGTGTGCCGCCACATGTTTGAAGAAGCTAAGCCCTTCAACGGATTCCCTGAAGGATGCCAAGAAGAATCTGTGTCATCACTGCTGCTTGCCCAGGTAAGCAATGGTCCTAGAGGGTCCCAGCATTAAGGATCAGATGGCAGACATTGGTTGCCAGACGAAGGATGGAAACCTTGAAGAGTTCTTTCGTCATGAGAATCAAGCGTGTCCTCCAGCTCTCTCCGATGGAGAAAGTCTCCGTCTAGGTACGAAGAGTGATCTCCTCAAATGCTTTAAAGAGTTCTCCAATGCCCAATCAGAGGCTCCTGATACCACCTGCCTAGTTCTTGATGGGGCAGTCATTGTCCAGATGCTGAAACCTGCGGTAGCCAAAAACTTTGATGACTATGCCTGGGATGTCTTTATACCGTACCTGTAACAAAGCTTCCGACTGTGTCACGCCTGGACCTGGTCTGGGACCGCTGCGTTGCTGATTCACTGAAAGGCAGTGTAAGATCAAAGCGTGGAAAAGGAGTGCGTAGACGTGTGGTCGGAGCAGCAGTTATACCTGGAAACTGGCAGAACTTCCTCCGAGTGGACACCAACAAGACCGAGCTGTTCAAATTCCTATCAGAAGCAATCTTCAAGTGGTTTGACCAGGATGACAAGCAGCTGGTTATCACTGATGGAGAAACAGTCCTGAGCAAGCCACCGCTGCAAGACCTGGCCTTGCTTGCCCCATGCAGCCACGAAGAAGCTGACAGTCGAATGTTGTTGCATGCATCCCACGCAGCCAACTATGGTCACCACAAGATACTGATCAAGACAGTTGACACCGATGTCGTGGTGTTGGCTGTGTCAGTGGCCCAGGGACTGCAACCAGAAGATGAACTGTGGCTGGCATTTGGCACTGGAAAGAGTTTTCGGTACCTGGCAGCCTACGAAATAGCAGCTGGCCTAGGACCAGAGAAGGCACAGGCACTCCCTATGTTTCACGCTCTGACTGGGTGTGACACTAGCTTTACTGGACATGGTAAGAAGACTGCCTGGACAATCTGGACCGTTCTGCCAGAACTTACAGACGCACTGCTGAAGCTATCCTCTGCACCAAGTGTGCACCAAGTGCACCAGACGATGTCATGCACACCATCGTCATATTGCTCTATGACAGAACCAGCATGTGTAAGGACATTGACAAGGCCCGAAAGAAACTTTTCGCGAAGAAGAACAATGTGTAGCTGATCCCGCCAACCAAGGCAGCTCTGGAGGAGCATGTGGAGAGGGCGGCCTACCAAGGAGGCCATGTGTGGGGTCAAACATTGCTACCAATGCCAGAGCTGCCTCCTCCATCCAGCTGGGGCTGGGTCAAAAATGACGAGGGGGTGTACGAGCCACACTGGACGAAGCTACCCAAAGCAGCCCACACCTGCTATGAGCTAGTATAGTGCAAGAAGAGCTGTCTGAAGCGTTGCAAGTGCAAAAAGACCGCACTTGAATGCACAGCTTTGTGTGTGTGTGAGGGAGAGTGCTCACAAAATTGAGAGAACATTAACAGAGCAAACTGTGTCACTGATTCAGAACAATTTCGATATCATACCAAACAGTAAATAGATGTTCACTAGTATGTGAATAACTCGATGCCATGAGTGGCGGCCATTTTGAAAAAAGGCAATCTTTGATTTTCTAGTGGCATGCAAGTTTTTAAATATTATGTTTTATAATAGTCTAACATTGGCAAATTGACACTAAAATCATTTAAATCAGACAACTCGATCAATTTCTATGAGTGAGATAATCGTCCGGTACAACAAATAATTAGCAGTCATCTTGCAAAATGGTGCCTATCTTTTAACTTGTGGTGGCTACAGGTTATGTTTTTCTTAATTCAGCTTTTAATAAATGTTCAGACCAATGTTAGTGTTAGTATTATCATTTGACTGGTACACTAATATAAGGGTTTGTGAAATTATAGTAACCGCTATAGCTGCCATTTTGGAAAATTGCTGCCACAGCCATCAGGGACTGAATTTGAGATGGCCCAATACCCAAATCTGTTCATAATAGGATAGTCTACTACAGTAGTTTGCGTTATAGTCAGACAGTTAATCGGTGGTTAATGATAAAGCTCAAAGTTCTGAAACAATTGGAAACTGTTCGAAACTAATGCATAAAACATTACATCAGTACAGCAGTTTGTCAGACAAAGGACAAAATAGTCGGACAAATGTCAATTCTAACGACATTGCCACAGGAATAATGTGTCAATGCAACAAATGTAACAACAACAAATACTATTACTTTGACAATTAAAGAAAATGAAATTCCATAGCAACAAACGAATCTGAAGCCTCGAATCTATGCCTTCCCTCCCGCACACTCTACATCCCCCTCCCCTATGGCATGTTTACCTTGTAAGGCCTGTCTCTGCCTTCAGAACAGTATATGTACAGCTTCCCTTGCGGAACAATGCCTCGTCGTCGTCGCAACGCCCGCATTTCGGAGGAGGATAAACTACGGATAATTGCAAAATACGAGGCAAACGAAGACTTCCTCATCACCGCAGCTGATCTAGGCATTAACCCTTAATTAGCGGCGAGCAACATAAGTCGAGTTAAATAAAGCTGGACTATGTGGCGGTGCTCGACATAGGTCGAGTGGCAATTTCAGCACGTAATGTTGCTGAGAGAGAGAGACAAGTGGTGGCAGGAGAGTAGCGAGCGTATGACTGCTCCAGACCACCGCGGCGAACCTACTGACACGAATCCCACCTCCCTCCTCCCTCTCTCACTCGCTATATACGGAATTGTATGGGGAAAGTGCCTAATTACATGCTTTTTGCACTCGCGTTGCACGGTTATTGCAAGAAAACTAGCCATCATAAAAGGATCGTTATGGTGTCATTCGAAAGCTCTGTTTATGCCCTTTCAGGGATAGATACTTGTTTTACGTTCTGGGTCTTATTTAGGCATGAAAATGATCACGTAAACAGCCCTATTTTGGCTAAAAACACCCCGCTGGGCGGTACATATAAATAAACCGCATAGGCCGCTCTTAAGGTGTTAAGAGGACAACAGCTTATGGCATCATTCGACAGTACCAAAACACGGGCCACGTGCATGACAACCGTCACCGTGCAGGTAACTATGGTGTACTGTGCACTATGTGCAGTTAACCCTTTCAGGATCTTGACACCTCTTGACGGTTTTTTGTGGTTATCATTAGACGTTTTTATACAGTTTAGAAAGGATCTGAGAGACTTAAATGGTAAAAGGTATTACCATTCACCCCCTGACTTCCATATACCCTTCCAAATCTGAATATAATCGTCTACTAATAGGCAGAAGAAAACAACGAAGGGCGTCCTAGGATCGTGAAAGGGTTAAATTGTAGGCTATATAATCTACAGTATCAGAGTACCCAGCCAGAAAAGTGGCTAGAAATGGGCGGTGTGGTGTGGTGTGGTGTGGTGCGGAGTGGTGTGAATGGCGTGATGTTATGTGTTGATGTGGAATGTTACGATGTGGTGTGGCGTTACATGGTTGGGCGTGGTTTGTGAGGTGACATGGGTTCCGTGGCATGGTGCGATATAGCTGTGTGAGGTGTTGTGCAGTACAGTCGTTGAAATTCCCCTTTCCCCGGCCAAAGCTGTTAGGAACACTGGACGGGTTAGACACCTCCCCTCCCTCTTCCGTCCTTATATGCCTGTAGGATACTCCCACATTTTAAGAGCATGGTGCTATAAGAGGAGGAAGGGGAGGGGAGGAGTCTCCCCTGTTGCAGTGGTACTAACTAGGAAAGGGAAGGCAATGGATTCCGACGACTGTACCCGATGTTTGGAATGTGAATTAATATGTTGCGTTTAAGATATTGTACGCTACTTTACATCTAAGGTCCGCTTACTTACTCTGTATACATTTCCTTGCAGGTAGACAGCACAAACTTGATGACGAGTCGCTGGACTTCCTGGTGTTGATGATTGAGGCTGTTCCGACAATCACCATAAAGGAGTTAAATGAAACACTGCGGAATACCTGGCCAGGAAAGCAGCCGGTATGCGATAGCACAGTTGCAAGAGCATTGGATGGTGCCTTAATAACTCTCAAGAAATGTGACAACGTTCCCCAGGACAGAAATTCACCTGCAAATAAGGATGCTAGAGTGGAATATGCACATTATATGACTGTATGAGACAGGACTTCAAAAGCACCGTGTCTATGTGGATGAGACTGGATACAATATGTACACAAAGCGCACGTATGGTCGTGCGGCACGAGGTGAGCGTGTCGTGCAAACCGTTGGGGGACAGCGAGGTGGAAACATAACGCTGATAGCCTCTATCTCTGATGCTGTGGGATTACTCTACCACGAAATACATGTCCGGAGTGTTTACCCAGGAGATCTTTCACGATTTTCTAACTAACTTTGAGGTTATTCTTGAAGGCGAAGACGCTGTTGTCGTCATGGATAACGCTCCATGCCATCGTCGTGCTGCACAGTCCATGACGAACCATGTAGTAAAGTATCTCCCACCATATTCACCTTTTCTTAACCCCATAGAGAACTGCTTTGGGGTCCTCAAAGCTACCCTGAAGCGTCACCTCAATAACATTGCAGGAGTTTGTGATGCTGCTGCAGCCAGGAGAGTGGGCCAGACTCTCAGGGCTTACCGCGAGGAAAAACTACGGGGGGCGATGGAGGAGGCTTTAGTTGTGATAGCACCACAACTAACGCAAGCAAATGATGTGCATAGTAACAGTTATCTGATGAAATGCCTACACAAGGAAGATGTATGGGATTAATGGTATCCAGCATAGACTGTACTGCTACTGTAATGAGACGTGCACGTAATATTTTGGTACAAAACTTATCAATTTAACTATTTTGTTCTTTGCACTTAACACTGCATACAAGTGTATGCAAGTACTTTTAAATAGATTGGTATCTTACGTTACAAACATTAAACGGTTTGAAAAGACTGTACTGCTACTAATGAGACGTGCACGTAATACTTGGTATAAAACTTATCAATTTAACTCTTTTTTTCTTTGCATTTAACACTGCATACAAGTGTATGGTAGTAATTCTAAATAGATTGGTGTCTTGCGTTGTAAACATTAAATGGTTTAATCATGTTTATACCTGTATATTGGATTGATAAAATAAAATATACAATTGTGATTATCATGTCTTCTATTGTCTTTGATTTAGCTCCATGTCAATGTATTTTGTAGCTTTGGTGTTATTTAGCCTGCAGCAACTATGTCAAACTATTTCGTCTGAATGGCAAACTAGGTTGTTAAACTTATTTGCGTGAATGTCAAACTTTATTGCTGTAGTGGTATAGGTCAGGACTCTGTGATATTAATGGTGACCGCTGTTTTTGTATTCCTAATATGTGTCTACCTATAGTGCAAAATACTGTAGTGTGCCAAATTTGGTGCTTTCCTCACAAAATGCACAATTGTTATGCTAAGTTGCCCCAATGTGTATGTGTGTTGTGCAATATGTTCTATATACAGCATTTGTGTGTGCACATTATGTGGTTGTGTATGTGCGTGTATAACATTTGTGAGTGTACATCATGAATGTGTATGTGTGCGTACACAATGAATGTATGTGCAATGTTTGGATGTACCGTAAGTATGATTGAGTACAATATGTGTGCATAGTATGATTATATATGTGTATGTTTGAGTACACTATGTGTGTATAGTATGATTATATATGTGTATGTTTGAGTACACTATGTGTGCATAGTATGATTATGTATGTGTATGTTTGTGTTGTTTTGTACAGTCAACATTAACAAATCACGATAATGGTGTTCATAAATAACGATAATGGTGTTCATAAATAACGATAATGGTGTTCATAAATAACGATAATGGTGTTCATAAATTATGCAATATATTAGTTCGTATGGAGTTGTTGTTGACTGTACTCTTGTGTGTAATAGTCTATGGAGTTGTTGTTGACTGTACTCTTGTGTGTAATAGTCTATGGAGTTGTTGTTGACTGTACTCTTGTGTGTAATAGTCTATGGAGTTGTTGTTGACTGTACTCTTGTGTGTAATAGTCTATGGAGTTGTTGTTGACTGTACTCTTGTGTGTAATAGTCTATGGAGTTGTTGTTGACTGTACTCTTGTGTGTAATAGTCTATGGAGTTGTTGTTGACTGTACTCTTGTGTGTAATAGTCTATGGAGTTGTTGTTGACTGTACTCTTGTGTGTAATAGTCTATGGAGTTGTTGTTGACTGTACTCTTGTGTGTAATAGTCTATGGAGTTGTTGTTGACTGTACTCTTGTGTGTAATAGTCTATGGAGTTGTTGTTGACTGTACTCTTGTGTGTAATAGTCTATGGAGTTGTTGTTGACTGTACTCTTGTGTGTAATAGTCTATGGAGTTGTTGTTGACTGTACTCTTGTGTGTAATAGTCTATGGAGTTGTTGTTGACTGTACTCTTGTGTGTAATAGTCTATGGTAGTACTATATGTTTTATGTCTTATAAGTAATGAGTTAATTTTAATTTGTCTCCATTACACACAATTATTATCAAGATTGATGGCAAAATATTGTATTTGACTACATTTGGTGTTTGAATGATTGTGGAGATGATCGTCCGTGTGTGGCTGTGTGTATTAATGTGCTTATTTGATAATGTGCGTCCGTGTGTGTATGTGTGTATTAATGCGCTTATTTGATAATGTGCGTGCGTGTGTGTGTGTGTGCGTGAGTGTGTGTGTGTGTCTTTGTGTATTAAATATGCTTATTTGATAATATGCGTGTGTGTGTGATGAAATAATTATGTGTGTGTGTATGCATCATGTTAATGTAAATGTGTTTGTGTGTGTGTACGTGTGTGTAATGAACATGCGTATGTGTGTGTGTACAGTGCATGTATGTTTGGATATGCGTACGTGTGTCTATGTAAGTTTCTGTACATGTGCGTACCAGTTATTGTTTGTAAGATTATGTGGGTAACTGTGAGTATTGGTTGTGTGCAATAGTATGTTTATGTGTGCTGTATGTGTTAGTCAAACCAATACGTACCTGTGAAGCGTATTAAATCAGTGACTGAAACTAATTAAAGTCATGTAGTATTTATAAAGAATTATTATTTAACCGAAGCTTAGTAGGCTATGGTTATGAACCGAATAAGTTATAGCTAAAGAAGGACTATTAATTTTATAAAAAGTCTTGAAAGATAAATATTAAAGTAAGAATATTTCTGTCTCTTACCCTTTTTGAAATGAATAGATAGTTTTCTTCTATGTCCTTTTATTTATATTTAATGTAATTATTCTTGGTTCTTGTCTTACGTTAATAGTATTATATTATTATTATCATCAGGAGTAATATCAAAGTCACATAAAAAGTTAGATATATATTTAATAATTAGTTAAATTTATTTCTTAACCACGTAACATTGAAGTTGATTATGAGTAAATAAAGTTACAGGATCGTTTCATAGATTCGATTCAGGTCTCACTCAAATAATATGAAAAGCAAAATATAATATTTTGAAGCAAAAGAATTTTCTTCAGCTTAGGAAATCACTATAAGTAATATTAACACAGCCATGTTAGTCTAAGGCGATATTACTAATACGAGACAATAGCATCACCGTACTAAGCACCATTAAGCAATGTAAGCTTAATTCAAAGAAAATGAAAGAACTCGTAAGTATTAATATAAAACAATAGTATTACTTTCATCATAACCCAATTACTTAAAGAGTTGCTTTAGTCCACAAGTTAGTCAACTAAAATAGTTAAGTACATAATAATAGCGTTAACGTTAATTCCCAATCTCTCACTAACCAACATAACATAAGTGTTTACACCAAACACACTTAACACACATTTATATAATCTGACTGACAGTCACAATCCCATTATAATACTTCACCCCGTCTTCCTCCAGCTGCAAGTTCACCTTCCCCAACTCCAAATGAGACTGATTTGAATGCCCACAACTCGGGTCTTATATACCAAACAATGATGGTGTAGGAACGAATCAGGAGGCGAGTGATGGTGCGCGCTCCAATCATAGCTCCTCGAATCACATAACAGGTGTGTCGTCCACTCACAGCTCCTGGCGTCGATCATACGTCATAGCATCGGTCATCGAGGTATGGGGCGAGCTGGTATGGGGCGAGATGGTTTGCCCACTCGCTCGTTCGCTCGCTAGTCTGCTTCACCACTTGGGTAGTTTGGCTCCTTGAACTCTAATTCTAACTCTTAAATTAACATACAGGGCTCCGTATGTCAGACCTCCCCCCTAGAAAAGAGTTTAAGGAGTATAGTACATAATATTAAACATAATACATAAATAGATTCACCACCAGATTGGCAACAGCAAGATTATAATGAGGATATAATAAGGATATCACCCAAAGTAGGCAACGTCTCCAGGTACCACATCAGAACATAGCCGGAACGTAGCTGGAGCGTTATTCGAACTGCAAGGCATCTCACAGCTGAAGGCTTAAAAGCGCACTACAAAAGCATGATATTTACCTCGCTACAAGGGAGAGCTAATTGCCAAAATCCTCTCATTAAATTAAACTTACTGCTGTATGAGGCCAACCCGGTAAATGCAATCTTTGATCCGTGGCAGTGGGTAGGTATCGTTCTTTGTGACAGCATTGACTTGCCTATAGTCCCTACAAAACCCATGGCTCCCGTCTGGCTTTGGCACAAGTATGACCGGACTACTCCACTGGCTTAAGGCCCTTGTGATCAGCTGGTTTGAAAAAATTAAGTCAAGCTCGACCTGCAGTATACTCCTGCGTTGTGGCGAGACACGGTAGGGGGATAGTTTAATGGGAGTTGCATCCCCTACGTCGATGTCGTGCATGGCCAAAGAAATGAGCCCCGGAGTATCACGGAACACACTGGGAGACTGAGATAAAACAGAGATTAGATGGTTCGCTTGATCAGAGGGAAGAGGACATAGTTTAGATGGTAATTCCCTCAAAGCCACTGAATTATACTGAAAGTTGGATAGGCTACATGACAAGTCAAAGTCTGCATGGATACCTTCAGGCTCTGGAACAGTCTGTTGCGGGTCAGTAAGAGAACTGAAGACTTTGTCCGCACCAGGCTGCTCACAGGTCCTGACATTCACTGCCACAGTGGGAGAATCTGGAGGAGAGGAATCAGGGGACCTATGGTAGGGCTTCAACATATTTATATGGAATACTTGTGTGGGCTTTCTCCTGTCTGGGGTAGTTACTAGATAATCGGTAATGCTCACCCTCCGAATGATCTTATATGGGCCCCTGAACTTGGCAGATAAAGGTTGGCCAAAAAGGGGGAGCAGGACCAAAACCTCATCACCGGGCTTAAACTCCCTCTCACGGGCTTTTCTGTCATACCATTTCTTCATGGAGCTTTTAGCCACTGTCAAGTTTTGAGCGGCAAACTCACATGAGGATCTCAGCCGGGTTTTGAAATCTGAAACATACTTGAGGAGGTTTTGGTTCCCCTCCTGGCCAACTAGGCTATCCTGCAATAGTTGCAAAGGACCTCTTACCTGGTGACCGAAAACTAGCTCATTAGGGGAAAAACCCAGGGATTCAGTTGGAACCTCACGAGTAGCAAATAAAAGAAAAGGTACCCCCTTATCCCACTCAACTCCGGTCTCTGTACAATACTTACGTAACATTCCCTTTAATGTCTGATGATATCGTTCGAGAACCCCTGGACTCTCTGGGTGGTAGGTACTAGACTTAACATGCTCGATACCCAACTCCTTCAGGGACTGCTGGAAAATGTTAGAGGTAAAATTTGTTCCTTGATCACTTTGCACCTCATGGGGGAAACCCATTCTGGTGAAAAATTTGAGCAGTTCCTTGATTACAGTTGGAGCAGAGGTAGTCCTTAAAGGGTATAGCCTCTGGGTAGCGAGTTGCCATGTCCATGATAGTTAATAAATAAATGTTACCTTGGGAAGTCTTAGGCAATGGGCCTACAATGTCCACTACCACCCGAGTAAAAGGATTCTCGAAAACGGGCAAGGGCACCAGAGGATGTACAGGCACCTTCTGATTGGGTTTTCCTGTCATCTGGCAAGTGTGACACACTCTACAACACTCCACTACATCTGCACGCATTCCTGGCCAGTAAAAGTGGGATCTGATTCTGTCTAGAGTTTTTCTCACACCTAGGTGTCCTGCCAATGGTATACCATGTGCCATTTCCATGATATCTTTACGACAAGGTTTGGGGACTACTACTTGATGGACGTCCCAAGCCCCGTCATCGATTGGTCTGTGTGGCGGTCTCCATCTTCGCCACAATACTCCTCCTTTGAGGTAGAAACATTCACCACCCTCCTTCTCACATTCCTCTTCACTCACGGACCTGGCAGCTAACTCCTTGCATTCACAATCATCTCTCTGTAGCTCTACCAGGCCACTAGGACAATTTGGAGGGGTTTCATGGTCATCGTTAGGGTCAAGATGAGCCATAAAGGTGTCAGATAAATCCACCTCAGTCACATCATCAGGCACAGTTGGAGCATCATTCACACTCTCATCATCCCTTTCATCAACTCTTACATTCGGTACATTTCTGTCTGAGGGAACTGCTACTTGAGACATTGAAAGTTTGTCAGCACACACAGGGAAAACAGTTGGCAACTCCTTGTCGAGCTCACCGGTTAGTGGCTCGTTAACAGGGGAAAGTGACAAAATGGGGTCGGGTCGGACCTTCTCACCTGCTACATCATTCCCCAAAAGGAGTGTTACCCCAGGCACAGGGATATCTTGGGACCTACACAAAGCTATGGTGGCCTCACCCTGTAGTAACTCACATTCAATTTCGCCTTTTACCAAGTATGCATAAAACTGGCCTCCAGCACCTCTCATTACAACTGGTTCGCCAGGTGGGCACTCAGTGTAAGGATTCACCATGAGGGTGCTAGTAGAACCTGTGTCTCAAAGAATTTTTACCTCATGCATGCAACCATTTAATCTCACGTTGCCAGATGAAATAAAGGGACGGTAACTGTCCTGCACTGATGGTGAAATTATTATTGGCTTAACCCTTGTGGGTTGCACCACACATGCTACTACACCCCTGTCTAGATGATTTACGTTAGCTGCTAGGTACTCCTGTCGAGAGTCCTGCATTAAAGGAACTTTTGGTGCTAGGTACTCCTTCTGTCGGGAGTCCTGCATTAAAGGAACTTTTGGTGCTAGGTACTCCTTCTGTCGAGAGTCCTGCATTAAAGGAACATTTGGTGCTAGGTACTCCTTCTGTCGGGAGCCCTGCATTAAAGGCACACATGGAATTTGAGATACGGCGGCAACTGTCTGCCCCGATCTCTCGGGTTTTTCCTTGGCCCAGCACTGATAAGCTAGGTGGCCTCTCATGCCACAAAAAGTACATACTTTAGGGGATACGGGAAAGTTCCCTCTTTGAGCATTACTATTAGTTTGGGGCCCACCTCTGTTACCATTGCCCTGAGTCGCATTTTTAGTTGGGGGAACATGTCTATTTTGGCTAGCTGGGGAAGACGTTATAGGCTTGTGACTGGGTCGGTCAGATTTGTGATTGGGATACTTAAAATTAGAGCTAGAATTATCGTAGGGCTTCTTTCCACGAAATTTGTTGTTAAGCACGTATGTGTCAGCCATGTCAGCGGCGTCGGCAAGACAATCTACCTTTTTCCCCTTTAAGTGATAGGATACAGAAGAATCAATTTTCCATAGGAAATTTTCTAACAGGACCAACTCCTTCAGATCGTTGTAGCTTGTGACTTTCTTACTCTTGACCCAATGATTGAAAGTTTTAGTCATGGTCCTGGCAAATACCTTATGGGTTTCTTCTACTTTCTTCTGGTTTTTTCGGAAAGATTGCCTGTAAGCCTCAGGCTGCAATTGATAGGTTTTTAGGATAGCTTCTTTGAGATTGTCATAATCCTGCCTAACTTCTGCTACTTCTGACAAATACGTGGCTCGAGCCTGCCCTGTCAAAACAGTTTGTAACATAAAAGGCCATTGATCTCTTGTCCACTTCATACCTCCAGCAACTTCCTCAAACAAAACAAAGAAATCCTGCACATTATCCTCAGTGAAAGGTGGAATGACACTAGTCATAGTCAATCCCAGAGGGGGAGCAATTTCGGGAGCATTTGTATTGACATTTAGTTGAGCCGTACGATATTGATATTCACATTGTTCGGTCGTTGCACTGGCATTTAGTCTGGCTTGTTCGGTCTTTGCTTCGGCATTTATTCTGGCTAGTTCTATATTTAGTCTGGCTTGTTCGGTCTTTGCTCTGCTTTGTTCTAGTTCGAATAATTGATCAATGGTAAAACCAGGTGGCAATTGTTCATCAAGTTGGCTAGGTTTACTCGGGATCCCACCAACTGCTCCGTCACCCTCCCCGCCTTGTACAGGGAACAGGTGGGATTTTATGGTCTGAGCCACCTCTACTTTAGACATGTTTGAGACAGATAATTGGAGATGTGAGGCAAGCACTTTCAGTTCAGATTTTGACAGACAGTCAATATCAGGGGCTGTGGGTTCTGATTCTATGAAAACTCGAGCATCTTCTTCATTAATTAGTTGAGGCATGATTAATATTTGATTGTTAAGTAGTGAAACGTTAATGAAACTGAGTGAAACTGTATGAAACTAATCCTGGCAAGGTCGCCACTCTTCTGTTACGTATCTTGATCCTCAAGTGGTTAACTTGATGAATCTAGATAGCACAGAGATATATATTAAGGTATCAGTCAGCTGAAGGCAAAACAAAAGTAAAATCTAATAAAATAATTTCCTGTTGTTGCTTCCTTTCCTTTTGGATCTTAGGACTTGGTATCCTTTATTGACTGATACTCTTTACTTATGAAAAATACTGAAACTAATTAAAGTCATGTAGTATTTATAAAGAATTATTATTTAACCGAAGCTTAGTAGGCTATGGTTATGAACCGAATAAGTTATAGCTAAAGAAGGACTATTAATTTTATAAAAAGTCTTGAAAGATAAATATTAAAGTAAGAATATTTCTGTCTCTTACCCTTTTTGAAATGAATAGATAGTTTTCTTCTATGTCCTTTTATTTATATTTAATGTAATTATTCTTGGTTCTTGTCTTACGTTAATAAGATGGCCAACAAATGTTAATGAATGGCTTGGTAATAGTTCAGCACCAGTAGGAACTAAGATGGCCGACAAATGTTAATGAATGGCTTGGTAATAGTTCAGCACCAGTAGGAACTAAGATGGCTGACAAATATTAATGAATGGCTTGGTAATAGTTCAGCACCAGAAGGAACTAAGATGGCTGACAAATATTAATGAATGGCTTGGTAATAGTTCAGCACCAGTAAGAACTAAGATGGCAGCCAAATATGAATGAATGGCTTGGTAATAGTTCAGCATCAGAAGGAACTTAGATGGCGGCCAAATTTTAAGGCATCAGTACACTGATTTATGAAGCTATATTACCTGATAGGAATTGTAGTCGATTCCTGGGACAAGAAGAACAGTAATACTGCTCTTATAGAGCCGTACAAGATACTGCGTATGTGTCACTGTGTGGAGTGCTTGGTGTCATTATCATACTAGGACAGGATGGATCAGAGATAGCTATGATTTCCTAAAGGCTTTCGCTTTACTCACTCAAGACTCTATACTTAATGGAGTTTAAAAGTAAAGGAATAGGTGAGGTACTTAACAAATAATTTAGTGAATTTGTACAAAATCAGACATGTGCGTATATACACTGAATTAATAAATGTTAAAACACTTATTTGTTCAGACATTAGGTTAAGCATACCCAATATAAATAATATATGTATATTGTACTGATAATACCGGTATGGGTTTGTGAGAAAGTTATTTATGTTTAAAAACAAATCCACCGTTAAGTAGACAACATGTATCTCACTTACACTCATGGTAACTTAAAAATAATTTGTATTTTACGATTACAGTCGTTATCATTATAGTATTTATGTGTTAATGTTTTGAGTTAAGGCAGGGGTCACACGAACGTTTTATCCCTCAATGTTTACAGCCAATCATAGTTGGCACCTACAACATTTATGTTATTTAAGAAATCAACCACCAACCATAATCTACCTTCAGTCTAGTTCCCGATTCCAATGTCAAAGGGCCTCAAAATATTGCCAGATAAAACTTGCTCTAGAAAAATTGCCGGAAGAAGCGCTCGTGTGTCACCGGTTTAACCCGTTCAGTACTAGTGACGTCCTTTTAATTATATTAAGGCAACTATTAGAATATTTTATTCAGTTCAGGAAGGACCTCTAACAATTAAAAGTCTGAGGACTATCTCATGTCATCCTCCGCGATACCACAGATCCTTCCGAAGCCAAACCAAGTCGTCTAATAGTTCCAGAATATGATGAGAAGGACGTGACCGGAACTGAATTTGTTAAACAGGATATAACAGTGAACCAGGTTGTTTTCAATTATTGAATATTAACACTGAAGGAATATTGTTAACCCCTTGAATATCATGATGACGGGTTGTGACACTTTATTATGGCTATCATTAGACGATTTTATTCAGTTTGGGAAGGCCCTCTAGCAGTTGAAGGGGTAACATCTATTTCAGTCATCCCTCTGACTTCCACAATTCCTTCATAAAATGAATACAATCTTCGAATCATAGCCATAATAATAATCAGAATCATAAATCATAATAAACTGCCAACATGCGTCATAATATTCAAGGGGCTTAATGTGGGATGATAATGGACAATTGAATTGCAAATTTGTTAAAGCGTTATTTTTGAAAACCTTATTTGTTGAGCTGCGATCAATGATTGTATTAATTAAGAGACGATTTCTATAATCTCTTCTCCCTTATATTTAGCCCCAATCGTCTTGAAAATTTAAGACATTCGCTCAATTGGTTTTGCGATTTTAAACCTTACAGTACCGGTGATGTCTCCTGTATTTGATTTCAGCTACATTTACACGAATTTCGGAAGCATAGTGTTACAACCCCAGTACCTTATCCCGGCTTATCAGGACCTGAGTATAAGGACAGTAATTATGACTCATGTACGCAACGGATTAATACACTATCAGAATATATATATGGGCCTGCCACCGGCCTCCAGGGGAGATCCAAGCTCAAATTAAAACCACCCTCCACTACCCTATAGTACTCCCCTTAATGAACACTACAAGAGATAATCTAATTACTCAACAGGGATAAACATACATCATTAAACTTCAAATCTTTGATATATATAAGTCACAAAAGGCGTTATTATTTACTGCATTAGGCTACTGTGCTTAAATGTGTCATTAAGATATCAACAATTCAAATATCAATCTATAGGCTAATAGTTGCAGTTAAGAAAGTACTTTCTAATAAACTTTGTATCTTCTCATATAGGTTATAATCATTAAACTTTCAATTTACTATCATAGTACAGTACCAACTTAGTTCAAGCATTTCCACTAATGTTGACAATATTTCACTAAACCTCAACGTATCCTAACCTTTAGTCACTAATATCTAAGCACACAAAAACAAATATACACACTTGGATTGCACTCACTTATAATTGCACTAGGTCAATATATCAAAATATTTAAATGCTGAAACATTCACTACAATGAATATAAAACAAACTTAGGTTAGGCGAGGCTACCTTAACCCCTGTCCAACGGGGATGTTTGTAACTTCTACTACCTGGCAGGCGGGCATATTTACCCTAAATAAGCTTCATTCCATGCTCTTTTTCATGCAAAAACAAGAGCCAGAGCGTAATACAATTATGTATCCATGAAAGGGCGATAATAGAGCTTTCCAATGACACCTGGAATCATCCTTGTATGACCATGGGTTATCCTATAGGCCTAGCGATCGCGCAATATGAGGGGAAAAACCCTAAAAAACGGTAATTTCCCGAGTTTTTCCTGGTCTCGCGAAGCCGTGGGTTTGGAATGGTGCGGAGGTACTGTCAGTCGCGGCACTGGGTCCGTGCCGAGCTGTCAGAGCCCGCCTATCGTCCTCCCAATGCGTGGACTCTCTCTCAGAACCGATAATGTCTCAAAATCCCGCCCGATTAATGTCGGGCCCCGCAGGGATGGCCATGATTCTCTCACTCGACATATGTCGGGCGCCGCGGCTTGAGTGTTAAACCTTTTGCATTTTCTAGTGTTTGCATTCCACAACAAATTCACATAAACATAATCATTATCACTCACTTGCCACTGTGGTGTAACTTAAACCTCACCACAACAATACATTAGATTCACATATAAATAGGGCCTAGTTAGGCTAGGCTATATGGCATGAGATTCTGCTGAGTTTCGTAATGTTATAAATAAGATTTATGCCATTTATCCTATAAATACTCACTGTCTGACTTTCTAAAAAAAAATGAATTACTCTCCAATAATAATAAGCACTGATATTAAGCCAAAAATAAATATCACAAACCCTTGCAATTAGATCCCTGCAATCTCACCAGCTCACTTACTGACACACACGCACCAGGTCCCCTCTTTCCGAGCTACGCCATCCAATAAGTCAATGTCATCCAATAAGTCAATGTCGGAACATTGTATAAGCCTAACAATTTACGAAAGTGACATTTTAATTAACCAAACAAACACAGAATACATCTGGCAGCCTCACCAGCAGTTTTCCCGCCATTGCCATTTTCGTACGTCCAGGGGATCGTCCTGAATTATATCCTTAAGGCTAGTTAATATTTATAAGAGGACTTGCCCTAAATAAATTATATTAGGACATGGCTCAACATGATATATGTGTCGGGAATAGGGTAATGATCCCGACAGGTTTAGGTCCAATAGAACATTTGAATTTGGCGGTATCGTATCGCATGTACGATTTCGGCTGGTTCTTTGTGTATTGTAGTTTATTCTTAAGTTAGGTTAAATATTAACTGTAATGTATAAATATCTACATCAGCTCTAGATGTATTATGAAACCAAGTTATGGGTTATAATTATTATGAGCCGGCAGCCATATGTAATTTCGCGAAGCGATCGGACGCCGGCCCTTTAGTCTCTCAATCAACACCGTACAGCCAACATCTCCCCTCCCGGCTCTGACTCAACCCACAGTTCACCATGTGCTACAACTACTAACAATAATAACAACAGTCCTACATCACCAGTCCTCTAAGCTAAGTTCATTGTATCGATATTGTATTATGTGACCATTCCTACATGTCATGCAATTTAACTAGCCGTGTGTGGGGGACTGGATTACACCCATCGACGACTATGTCGTTGGTAATTATATTATAACTATTTGTTGGGTTATTTCATGTACCAGTGATATACAATTTAACCTCTTTATCTAAATTCCCGACAATATGAGTATCCGAGATCAAGCTATGGTATAAAGAGACGAGAACACATACTTATTTTATGCGCTAAACTATGAATACAAATTTACACTTTACCCTCACAACACATGTATTTCTTACAACTAATACTTAATCTACAACATTGACACTCATTGTCCATCAAGCCCCAACCCTTGTGATCCGGCACAATGCATATACGGGACTATTAAATGCATACATATAATAGGTGAAGACATTGAAATGTCGCACTACAATATCCTCCAGGAACTCTCATATTAACACCAAAGGGAAGAACTCCAAGCAGGTAGGCAGCCACACAAAAGAGGGCAGGAACTCGTAACTCCCTCCTCGTAGGGGAAATGAAAAATGTTCTGGAACATACAAATGTTCATGGGTCGCTATAATCACTCCACACTTCTAGATAACAAGTCAGGTACAACATTATCCTTCCCCCTGATATGGACAATATTTAAGTTAAATTCTTGCAGAAGAAGACTCCACCTAGTTAACCTCTGATTTTTATTCTGAAACTTGTTCAAATATTTTAAGGAGTGATGATCTGTATAAGCTGTAAGGTTTCTGTCTGAAGGACCAACATAAGGACTGTCAAATTGTAGAGCCAAAATTAATGCAAAGACCTCTTTCTCTATGACAGAATAGTTAAGTTGAGCCTGGTTGAACTTCTTGCTGTAGTAGCTGACCGGTCTCTCAGCACCCTCCTCGTCCTCCTGCAACAAAACAGCACCCGCACCAAGATTGCTGGCGTCTATAGCCAATTTAAACGGCTTAATAAAGCTAGGAGCCAACCGGAAGCTGGTAGAAGACGTGGTTAGTTTCAACAACTTGTAGGCATCCTCGCACTCCTTCGACCATCTGAATTTTGTATCTTTCTTTAATAGGTCTTTTAGAGGGGCTACTACATCTGAAAAGTTACATATAAACATGCAGTAATATCCTGCCATCCCCAACACTCTTCTCACTTCCTTCCTGTTGCGGGGAGTATTACATATAGCTTCGACCTTGGCCTTGGGAGGAGCCACAGTCCAACGTCCCACCACGTAGCTCAGGTATTCTACCTGTGCATGGACAAATTCGCACTTACTTAGCTTGACCACAAGGTTAGCCTTCCTCAGTGCCTGCAACAGGGACCATAGTCGCTGAAGGTGTTCCTCCCAAACATCACTGTACACCACTAGGTCGTCGATATAGGCGACACAACCCTCCAAATCACATGTTAAATTATTCATTAATCTTTGGAATGTTGCACTGGCATTCTTCATGCCAAATGGCATTACCTTACACTTATACGTACCTCCCATAGTCACGAAAGAAGGCACGTCCTGAGCTCTCTCTGTGAGTGGTAGTCAGGATCAATTAGTTTCATTTTCCCTGTTAGTAGCACTGCACGGTAGAGAGGTATCCGAACCCGGGACAGTCTGGTTGTGAGCCAGACGCGCTATCAGTTACGCCACGGGGAGGTCTGACAGTTTATGTGTGTTTATGTATGACAGTATGTGTGTGTAAGTATGAACGTGTGTGTTTATATGTATATGTGCGTGTGTTCTTGAATTATGATTAACAAAATAAAAAAAATAACAATATATATACAGGATTAACAATTGACACAGGTGAGTTCTACTAGACTGGGACTTCCGAGTTCATACAAGTACATATACAGAAGACAACAGAGGATAAATATATCTCCACAATATAGTTTAGAATACAGCTTTATTCCCTTAATCACTACATACACAAAGGAGTATGAATGTAAGTTTAGAAACACAACCAATGAATAGCACTTAACATATTTTCTATCTCCGAGCACAGTCGCGGATCTGGATAGAGTTCAGGTATTTAGCACAGCTTAACTACAGTATATTCCTTTTGTCTGGAATTGTATACACTACTGACTATCAAGGGTTATTACAAGTAATATCTTCAGCTATAATATTGTACTGTACTTGTAAAGAATTAGACTTGCGATGTTACATATGAAAGAGAGTTATTTATATCACTATACTGTACGTATCTTGAGTTATCTACCATGCGCACTGGTATGAGAGTAAGTTCAAGGCCAACTGGGGCTGGACTTTGTAATATATCCTTCGTGTTGGAATAATGGCAGAGTCGCTTGTGGACTGAAATATTTTCACTTGGTCGAAATAATGGCAGAGTCGCTTAACCTCAAAATCGGCTTAAATGGACTAAATTCGGAAATCACTTTTACTGATCGGGAACACTTCAATAGTTCATGAAACGTTGATAACTGGAATTCGTTTCTCTAAATTCCTAGTATTAGCACTATTATGGATTTATGATATTTTTAACACTTTACGGGACTGTTTATTTTCACTTTTGTCGAAATAATGGCAGAGTCGCTTAGCCTGAAAATTGGCTTATATATGTTAAATTCGAAAATAACTTTTAATGGTTGGGAGCACTTCAGTAGATTATGAAGCGTTAGTAAAAGTAATTATTTTCTATAAATTCTGAATAGTAGCATGATAATGGATTTATGATATATTTAACATTTGGTGGGACTCTGTTTATTTTACTCTCGAACTTGGATTTTTGGCAGAGTCGCTTGGGGGACTGTTTATTTCTGATCACTTGGTAGATTACGCTCCAGGCACTTTCTCTTTTCTGGTCATCGACTTAGGTGTCTTTTCTATATTTTCTTTCCGACGATGATTATGGTGTTTGCTGGCTGTAGTCTTCTACTCCTTTGTGGGCCGTCCAGGTTGGCCGGCTGTGTGAAGATAGTTACAGATGGGTTGATGGGTTTGGGGTCTTAACCCTTGTCTATCGGGGCGCAACTTATGTCGTGTGAAAGAAATTTGGACTAAGTGGCGGTTCACAACTTATGTTGTGTGCCATTTTCAGCATGTAATGTTGCTGAGAGAGAGAGATAAGTGGTGGGAGGAGAGTAGCAAGCGTATGACTGCTCCAGACCACCGCGGCGGACCTACTGACATGAATCCCACCCTCCCCCACCCTCACGCACTCTCGCTACACAGGGAATTATGTAGGGAAACTACCTAATTACATGGTTTTTGCACTCGTGTTGCGCGACCGTTCCAAGAAAACTAGCGGTCGTACAAGGATGGTTGGGGTGTCATTGGAAAGCTCTGTTTATGCCCTTTCAGGGATAGATACTTGTTTTACGCTCTGGGTCTTATTTAAGCATGAAAATGATCACGTAAACAACCCTATTTCGGGTAAAAACACCCCGCTGGGCGGTACATATAAATTACCGCCTAGGCCGCTCGTTAGGTGTTAAGTATGGCTCCGTATCATCTAGTAATCATCTGGCAATTACTGTTCGGCACCATACCGGACTAACGCGAGTACTTCAGAGGTTATGAGAAATACTCGACTATCCTGACCTGTATATCAACCGTTGATGAAGTCCTGTTAAGGTACTCTTGAAATAGGGTCTTGAATATCGTGCCTCAGTAAGAACGTATATGGCACGAAATCGGACTAACGCAGGAAGATTGTACAAGTACTCTTCCTGTCTGTCCTGACCGTTTTAAGTGGTTCGGGGGATCCAGGGCGGTGTTTAAACCTTTCAGTTACACAGTCTAATGGGATGCCACAGACTCAGTGCACATAGGACTTGTATCTGCAGAGTGCCCTTGAGGGTATCTCGCCAAGCCCTTTCTCACAGCGGTCTCAGATGTTTCGAGACTACCTGTGAAAAGTGGTAGTGTTCACTTTCAATAGTAATAAGTAGAGAGGTTGGGATGCCGGACTCTGTCAACTCTTACTAGGGAAAGTGTAACCTAGCAGAGGGGGCAATGTTAATTACTGGGATGCCAGTAATAACAAAGTTCCTCTGAAAGGACACTTGTAAAGTGTTCACTTCCAAAAGTAATAGTAGAGAGGTCGGGAGGCCGGAGTTTCTCCACTTTTACTAGGGGAGGTGGGACCTAACAAAAGGGACAATGTTAGATACTGGAATGCCAGTAGTAACAAAGTTCCTAGAGTAGGACTTAACACTTTTCACTCTAGAGAATATTGAGGACGGAATGCCGTTCACCTCAACTTCTTTTAGAGAGGGTGCTTGTGGACTAACTTTAACTAGAAGGAAGGGGTGGGATGCCGTGACCCTTCTTCCTAAGTTAAGAAAAGCTTTATACCGGTAACAGAAACTATGTTAATCACTGGGATGCCAGTGGTAACAAAGTTTCCTGTAACAGGCCACAGTTTCGGTAACTGAAGAACAGAAATGAAGTTCCGGTAGGCCGTTCACTTCTCTACTATAATTTAGTAGACACCGCTTATCAAGAGTCTCTATGTTAGCTGACGGGATGCCGCAACCAACAAAGATTCCTAAAATAGGATTTTTATCTCACAGACAGTATATTGAACTTTTGGGATGCCGGAGGTCCAACTGAATGGAGGTTTAATTCTAAGACTTCTAGAGGTGGGATGCTAGTACTCAAGAAGCCTTAAAATTGCTTAACTCTCCTAAATTATCCTGACCTGATATTGAGGATTACTGCGAGGGGTCCTTCCTAACCTATAGGATGGTAAGGGCATGAAGAGGTATCCCTAGAGAGGTCTATAAAACATTCTTGTTCTGGTGGTCAAGATATTTTCTTTCTAAATCAATTTACTAAGTGATGGGGTGATGCTTATATCGAAATACATCTTAACTGTAAAGGTACTTCATCAATGGTTAAGTAAATAATTATATCATTTATAGGTAAGCTCAATAAAGCCTTGGAAAACAATAACTTTGTTCAAGGAAAAGAGTCCCTTAAATCTTAAATGAGCGGAATGCTTGGTGTCGTGTACACAACAAAATCAAGAAATGCAGGATGGGCATCAAAGTATTTTATAGGTCATACTCCTTCATGGGGGTCTAGAATGAGGATCTACTTATGTATCAATGCTAGTAGGATTTATGCGGACACCGATTCATAAAACATATCATTGCAAGTTGTCTATTAATATAGTATTCACGTAGGCATCCTTCTCAGAATGTGTTGGTATTCCTGATGAGCTAGTTAGCGAGCCGCCCGCTTCCGGTGCTTGTTGGGGAACACCATAAGAACATAAGAACATAAGAAAATGGGAGTCTGCAGAAAGCCGATTGGCCTAAGCAAGGCAGATCCCTGTCCCACACAACCCCAATTACAAAGCCCAATTATAGGCTCAACACTCTAATACCCTGAGGATCATCTTACCAAAACGGTTAGAGATTAACGCAGGATTACGGGGGTCTGCAGAGCGCTGATTGGCCCAACCCTGCTGATCCCCCTTCACACCCAACCCTTCTCGTCCATATGCTTATCCAATTTTATCTTAAAGCTCCCTATCGTTTTTAATCCCACTATAGCACTTGGTAGTCCATTCCACCCATCTACAACTCTGTTACCAAACCAATATTTGCCTATATCTTTTCTGAAACGAAATTTATCTAATTTGAAACCATTGGTACGAGTTCTTTCGCTATCACTGAGCTTTAGTACATTTGTCATGTCCCCTTTGTTAATCCCACTAACCCACTTGAACACCTCTATCATATCCCCTCTAACTCTGCGTCTCTCTAACGAATGTAAGCCTAATTTCTTCAACCTTTCTTTATACGGAAGATTTCTAATATTATGGATCATTTTTGTCATTCTACGTTGTACTCTCTCCAATGAATCTATGTCCATTCTGTAATAAGGACACCAAAATTGAACAGCATAATCCATATGGGGTCTCACTAATGACAAGTAAAGTTTTAAGATAACATCAGCAGTTCTGTTACTCACACTCCTTGAGATGAACCCGAGAATCCTGTTTGCCTTGTTTCGAACGCTTATACACTGTTGTCTAGGCTTCAAATCATTGCTAACAAACACACCTAGATCTTTCTCACAATTCGAGTTTTCTAATTCCACATTAGCTAGTTTATATTTAACATTTGTATGCATCTTCCCTATCTTTAATACCTTGCATTTGTCAATGTTAAACTTCATCTGCCAATTTACTGACCATTCGTGTAAGGTATCTAGATCCCTTTGGAGGCACTCTATATCTCTATCTGAATCAATTGTTCTCCCCATCTTGGTATCGTCTGCAAATTTACTTATCCTACTAGTTATACCTAAATCAAGGTCATTTATGTATATAACAAACAACAGAGGACCTAATACAGATCCCTGGGGGACACCACTTTTGACTGCTCCCCATTCTGACTTCGTACCATTTATGCTGACTCTCTGCTTCCTACCAATTAGCCATGACCTAATCCATCCCAACAACGCCCCACCTATTCCATGCGCCTCAACCTTTCTCATCAATCTCTCGTGGGGGACTCTGTCGAAAGCTTTACTGAAATCTAAATATATTATATCATATGACTTGTCATTATCTACTGCTTCATATACCTCTGAGAAAAAACTAAGCAAATTAGTAAGGCAAGAACGTCCCTGAGTGAATCCATGCTGAGAAGAATTTATTAAATTAAATGTATCTAAGTGGTTTCTAATTTTACTAGCAATAATTGACTCTAGTAGCTTTCCTATGATTGATGTAAGACTAATGGGACGGTAATTGGATGCTATTGATTTGTCACCTTTTTTGAAGATCGGAACTACGTTTGCAAGCTTCCAAGCTTCTGGAACTATACCTGTCTCCAATGACTTGTTAAATAAAAATGTTAATGGGTAACTTAACTCATCCCTACATTCTTTTAATACTCTAGCATATACCTCATCAGGACCAGGCGATTTATGAGGTTTCAGTCTGTCAATTTCCTTAAGCACATCATTTCTACTTATAGTAACCGTACTTAACCTATTTTCTATACTATCGCTATATACCTTACGGACTTCTGGAAACTGTGCCAAATTTTCATTAGTGAAAACGGAAAGAAATTGACCATTTAATGTACTGCACATTTCTAAATCATTTTCTGTCATTTCTCCTATCGAAGTTTTAAGGGGACCAATTACATCTCTAACCTTGGATTTATATAGTTGGTAAAAAGCTTTAGGATTATTTTTTGAGTCATTGGCAACCTTAATTTCATAATTTCTTTTTTCTTTCCTAATATCCTTTTTTACCTGTCTTGATAGATTCTGATAGTAAGCAAGTAGGTGAATTTCGCCTTTTCTAATTTTTCTATATATTCCTCTCTTTTGTCCTAGAAGATCTAATAGTCTATTATTCATCCATTTGGGTTGGTTCTGTGTTGATCTAAATTTTCTTTTGGGGATGTATTTATTTTGTGCATTGAATACTGACTTGATAAAATTATCGTATGTATCTACCAAGGTTGACGTCTCTTCCTGACTTAAGATGACAGGTGCCTGAGAAGGGGTACACTCATTTGGACACCTGGATCGACTTAATTTTTTGACCATAGGGTCCGCTAATAGGGCTCTTCTTAACCCACCATAATTGGTTTTTCTAAAGTCAGGTATTAATGTTGTATTCTCTCTGGTATTACCTTTCCATTGTATATTAAAATACACAGAATTGTGGTCACTATTTCCTAGGTGGTCCCCTATCTCTACATTATTTACCATATGTTCATTGTTACTGAAAACTAAATCGAGAATATTATTACCTCTAGTCGGCGTATCTATGAATTGAAATAAAAAACTATCTTGTACTACCTCTATAAACTCCTCAGAATCAGAGTCTCCTATTTGATGCTGCCAATCTATATTCGGAAAATTAAAATCCCCCATAATGCACACATTGCTAAACCTTGATGCCATTTTAATTTCCTCCCATAATGACGTTCCGTCATTTCTACTCATATTTGGCGGTCTATACATAACTCCAATAACTATGGTCTCACTACCTTCGTTAACCTCTACCCAAACACTTTCATTATCGTTATTTAGTCTAATACCTGATTTAATACAGCTTTTTAATGTACTCCTGACAAACACTGCTATACCGCCACCCCTCTTACTTGTTCGGTCATATTTAAACAAACTATATCCTGGTATATCAAATTCTGCTAAAAAATGCCTGGTTTCTGTATTAATCCACGTTTCAGTTAGCGCTATTATGTCTATATTTTCTTTGCTAACAAGGGCTCTAAGTTCGTTCATTTTGTTACATAGACTCCTACAGTTTGTGTAATATACTCTCAATTTACTTCTTTTCTTTATACCTAATTTACCTTTGTTTTTAGCGACATTTCCATCTTCTGTTGCACCATCACTACTATTATTTGCATTATAGTCATCATTTTTAGCATGAGACTGAATATCCTTATCGCTTTCGCCTGACGCTAAAATTGTTCCAATTAACCTCTCATTTACACTCTCAATATTTCTGTTCAAAACCCCACAACCACCCTATCTAAAGAACTAGCTAATGTAGAAACCCCTAACCGTGAAAGATGAACCCCATCCCTTGCGTACATCCCATCTCTCCCATAGAAACTATCCCAGTTATCAATGAATGGTATTGCTTTTTCTTTGCAATATTTCTCCAAACGGCAATTGACACCAATCGCCCTGGATGTCCATTCCTTGGGAACTCCTCTTCTGGGTAGGATACAATGTACTACAGGGATCCCTCCCTTCATCCTAACTTTATCTAACACATCCCGATACTGCTGCAGCAGTTCCTCACTTCTACCCTTACCAACATCGTTACTCCCGGCACTGAGACAGATAATGGGGTTATCTCCACTATATTCCAAGATGTGGTCCATCTTCTCTAAAACCCTCCCAACTCCATGGCCAGGCAGACACACACAACCTTCCTAAGTTTAGTGCGGGTAGCCCTAACTAAATGTCTTACCATGGAGTCGCCCACAATCGACACAGACTTACCTTCTCGGGACACAGACTTACCTTTCCCTCGGGAGGATCCAGCAGCTGCAGTTGGAGAACCCCCGGTGGTGGCAGAAGGTCCCTTGGTGGTGGTGGTGGTGGGGGTAGTGGTGGTGGTAGGTAGCACAGCGTCAGAGGTTGGAGCTGAGTCGGCGGCAGGCACTTCGGTTATCCCTCCCTTATCCTGACTATCTTTTCCCTCACATTCGTCTCGCAAAGGAGAGAATGTATTTGTCACACTCATACCTATTCTACTATCCTGCTTCTTGAGTGTGACTTTCCCACCCGTATTTTTAACAACCTGCCATGAATACAATTTTTCATCAACTTCCTCCCTTTTCCCCTTACTTGACTTTATTTCCTCTTGGCTAAGCTTGAAAGCTAGATTTTCGTCTTTAATCAAATCCACTTCCCTCTGAAGTTTAACATTAACCTCCCTTAGAGCCAAGACCTCTTCCTTCACCACAACCATCTCCTCTCTTACCTGGAGAATAAGATGATGCAGATCAGTTAGAGACTCGCACTCCATACCTGCCATGATCCCAATAAGCTTAGCGAGGAACAAGAAACTAAGTACAGAAAAACAAAAACAAGTAAACTAACAGCTAAAAACTGAGCTATAACACTTTTATATAACACGAGTGCACTGCCCCCAAACACAGGTAGGTGTAATGGTCACTAAAGGTCACTGGTAAGTGGTCCGGGCAGGAGCTCAGATTAACACAACCTTCTCTGTCACTGACTGTCACTGTCTCTGTCACTGACTGTCACTGACTGTCACTGACAGCGCCACTCGGCGTGGTGTCTACTTTGGTACTATCCGAGATGCATATAAACTTATGTGAAAGAAGAGCATGTGGTTTGTATAATTATAAGAGATAATCAGAGAATAACAAAAAGGCATAATTATATATATGTGTGTAGGAAACGATGTCCCAAAGATCTATTGAGGTACTACTTCATATTAATATTGCATAATCAGGTTTTAACAAAACATCATAACATATTAATTTCATACTGGTTGATTATATTCTTAATCTTTATAACACATCTTATTATTGATCATACATGACATACATTATTATTCATTATACATGGTACACATAGTATAGAGAGTAGGACAAAGGAAAACATATATTGTGTCTTAGGTTCTCTCAAAAGAGTTGACGGAACACTATTATCTTTTTAGGGGACGTTGTGGGGCGAATTGTCTTGCTCGGCGTGGGTGGATATTCCTTCTTCTGTGTGTCCTTCAGCATATAGTCTGGGAGCCGAGGGGTCGAACCTTGCACTGAGAGTTTAAAGTTTTTTTCTCTTCATATTATGTTAGAGGGGGTCATGGGTGATCATTTCCAGAGGGGTGACCGCTGATCACCCTTGGGCAATTCTCGGTATTAACCCTTTCAGTAGTAGAGCCGCAAAAGTGAGGAGTGCGATAGAAATTAGAGTAGGGGACAAGGGAATACTTATAACTCGGCATTTTTTTGAGATGCAGAACCATGTAACACCTTAAAATGTAGATTGTGATATGCTCTTTGGAATTATGAATAGTATATACCCCATTTATATCATATCCAGGGGTCAAAAATTTATGAAATGTTACAAGACTGACTACTCAAGGATTCAGTAATATTTATATGACATAATGCATAATTAGGCCAAAATTACTCAGAGTTAAGGTTTTCCTTAGAATATCACATTTTAACAATTTTGGGAAAGCCAAGCTCGCACTCCTTAACTTATCTCAAGAAATTGTGGTTTCTATGACAATCATTCACCACGCAAATGTGAATATTTATTTGCGTGTTTTGGATTATCTAATTGTCTATTCTTATGTTTTTGACTTGTCAAAGATAATTGGTATACACATCTAGTAATATTTGGCTTGTTTACAAATGAATCACACATTTTGAGATCAAAATATAGGTAATATAATGAAATAATGTGCTATTTACTGAGGGTAAATTCTGCAGATGATATGCATATAAAATCACAACTGCGTTGGTCCATGGTGGCTAAGCCACTACCAATTTCTCAAAGTAATTATTTAGACAGATCAGTTCATGAATAACATCAGATATTTTATAATTTAACACATTAAGAAATTTTTAACCCCATCGCCAAGGGGTCACGCCTGATAGCCGTGCAAGTCCAGCCACAGGTCCACCCGCCCACCCTTTCGTCTCCAATGAATTAATTGGTCATCTTCTAATGTTCCCATTGTGATTCATTGTTCTAGTTCATGGTACTGTGTCAGTGTTGATATCCATCTGTCCTTGAACAACCAGTGCTGAAGCATCTACAAAACATTGTACATGGAAGACTATTCCCTTTACAGTTGCACCTCCTTGAACATGGTTGGTCTGTGGCACATCCACATTTCATCAGATTGAGAATATAGTCGGGTGCATATTTTACATTGTCAGGAATTGTAATTGGTGACAGTATTTTTACATTTTGTGTCTTTCTCCACCCAAAATTTTCCACATCAAGATCAGGTAGTTTGTTCTGTTGAAGGGACCTCCAGAGAATAGCCTGGTAATGGGCACATTTCACGTTCTCACAGAAGGCTTCTGAAGTTGGTGGAAGTGTATTCAGTTTTGGAGATGAAGTGTAACCCTTGCCATTTTTAGTTGCCCAAAGTTGTACTCGTGCTTCAGACATTGTTGACACATTGGTAAGTCCATAACATGCTGCTATAAATGCTGTTGCTTGTTTGATGACATCTGTAAGATCTGCATTGACATCACCAATTGCAGATAAACTATATTTTCTTGATCTCAGTACTTTGATGACTGTGCCAAAGTATGTTGCCACAGTATCACAACCAGACAATGCATGTGCAGGAAGCAGATCTGCAATGATCATTTCATGTATGTGTGCTGTTGCTCTGATATCAAGTACACCTCTTCCTCTAACAGGGGACTCCATGAATACAGGAATGTTGATGTGAGCTGCCTGGTAGTAGTAGTAAACAAGGAGGACAAAGACATCAGTGTCACCTGATAATTCATGTGACCAGCGGCAAAGTAGTATGGAATCATTGCTTTGAAAGTTGCCTGGTGCAGCAGCCAATCACCTTCTCGCTCAGCCCGAATGAAGTTTATCATCAGCAGAACTGGTTTTATGAGCACATCTGTCCAAAGCGTGGCAGTCTTACTAACTCTCCCTCTCTCTTCTAACTCCTTCAGAAGGTCTTTAGTACTGCTAAAGTGTTGGTTGGTAACTATCTCCCGCAAGAGCTCCTCAGCTACAATTCGCAAAGCTCTCGCATTTTGAGGAAATTTCTTGCCATTGAGCATCTTTGCTACGCCTCCAAAGATGGGGGCTAGAATCTCTGCTAGCCCACTTTCAGTCATCAGAGACCCTACAGATCCAACAAAGCTCATAAGGGCATGCATTTCTCCAAGTCATAAAACCATGTCTGGGAACTGCTCAGGATATCTCCACACGATATCAAGTGCAACACGATACAGTTGTTGATCACAGGTTAGTACAAGAAAGTTCTGGCCAGTATCGAATGTGAGTTGCTGCGCCTGGATCATGGCTGTCATCATAGTATCTGGATCTGATGGCTTCATATCGATGAGTGGCTGGTACACTGCCTTTGTTCGGGGTTGAGGTGCAAGCTTTTGACTTCTGGCAAGATTTGTATTATACCCATTGTACTCTGGACAGTCCTCAAGTTTCACCACATCTTCAATGAATGACATATCAATTGCTGATGCCCTTGTCAGAGTAAGAGTCTGACGAGCAAGTAACTTCAATGGGAGAACTGACCTCACTGCCCCTGGAGTTGGCATGTCTGGTTTTCCTCGACCATTGACTCTGTAAATATTCACATCATAGTCAATGGGTTCTGACATATTTTCCTTGCTGACTCGCTTGATCTTTGGCCTATTCTCACTAGTTTGTGGGGTTGTGTCTAGCTGGGTCATCACTAAGGCCAAAGAATGTGTTGACACTTTACCATTTGCTGAACAAATATCTGCATCAAAATTATCAGCAACTGCTTGCACTAAGCCTTCTTTTGAGCTAGACAAGGCCATATAATTCTTGTCCTCTACTGCTGCCTGTGCAGCAGATTTCTTGAAGCATCTCAACTCAGAATATGTACAAGTGACACCGTACGAGAACATATAATTGATAATCCCCTTTGATTCTCCCATCTTTACTGCAAGTGCAACTTGAAGGTTGGTTGGAAGGTTCCTATAAACACTTGTCAAAATAGATCCAATCATCAATGCTGGCAATGTTTGATCAAGTTTTGGGGATATCCTTGCTAGCAAATCTAAAAGAAACATGCTACAGTCCTCAATGCACTGCACCTTATCTACATGAATATTATAGTGAGAGTTTCTGAGAGATAAGGATTTCAAATCTCTGACAATGTGCTTGCTAGCTTGTGTTAAAACATGGTTCTTGTCATCTTCTGGTTCATCTAATATCCGCAGTGTTTTGGAGGCCTTACTGCGGAATACTACAATATCCGCTATACCTGCAGATGATAGAATTACAATGTCATTTCCGAGTTGATCAGTCAGTTCTTTCATAAGTCCCCTTCGTGAAAGTTTTACACCTTTGAAGTCATTCGTGTATGCACTGAAGAGTTCTACATAGTTCCATATCTTTGTTTTGTCGTCTGTCATTTGCTTGATGAGTTTTTGTAATGAGTCCTCTTGTTTTTGCTCTGGAGCCTCACAGCTACTTTCACCGGGTAGAGGTTTGCCAGATATATACCTCTGTCGGCAGTCAACATGATACCTAGCGTCAGCAGCATGAAAGTCACTGACTGCACTAAGTACCCGACATCTGACGTCACTGGCAACTCTGTCAGTTCTTTTGTCACATATTTCCAATGTGGTATCATTGCCTTTGATCTCACGATAGAGGTAAGCTGGCCTCCAACGAGAAGGATGCTTGGGGTCTTTTTCAATGTCACAAATATTACCACAAAAAAGGCAATGTTTTCTAAAATCAAAAGGCTCTTTTGTATCATCTCCTTTTGACTGTCTTGTGATTTTACAAGGAACACCTGAATCAATCTCCACACCATGGCACCGCTTGTGACGTTCAGTTTGTCTGCTTGAAGTGTACGTTGAAACACAACTTTTGTGGCACTTTAAAATATATTGGTTGTTATTCTTATTAAAACCCTCTAATTTTTCATGAAGGCCATCACAATATATCTTACTACATCTTATGATATTTTCGATCCGTACAACTGTTGAAGTTATTAGTCTTTCAGTCTTTTCACCACACTTGAATTTTGATTGGAAGAAGCACATATCATCCATCACTGTATCCATGATTTCAGTTGCAACTTTGGCCATTTTGACTTTATTTCACCCTGGAATAGAAACAAAACACATATTAGAACACTTCAAATACAAACTAGCTTAAAGAGTAATATTCATGTAGCCTTGTTTTATATAAAAACAAATCAATATTGATTTTTTGTGTAGCCGATCTTATGACCTTTTTGACCCCTGGATATAATATAAATGGGGTATACACTATTCATAATTCCAAAGAGCATATCACAATCTACATTTTAAGGTGTTACATGCTTCTGTATCTCAAAAAACTGCCGAGTTATAAGTATTCCCTTGTCCCCTACTCTAATTTCTACCGCACTCCTCACTTTTGCGGCTCTACTACTGAAAGGGTTAATACCGAGAATTGCCCAAGGGTGATCAGCGGTCACCCTCCTGGAAATGATCACCCATGACCCCCTCTAACATAATATGAAGAGAAAAAAACTTTAACTCTCAGTGCAAGGTTCACCTACAAAATCAGGCTTTGGCCCCCAGACTAATAGCGATTCGTCTGTTCCTGAGCTTCGCTACTGCTGCAGATCCCTGTGGTGTTGTGGTGGATGTTGGTGTCTCCGTCCTTGTCCTTTCCTTCTTCGGTTCTTCTTGTTCCTTTCTCTTGCTTGTTATTACTTCTTCTTCTACTCCTTCTGTCTGGGGGTCTTTCCTTTTCCGGGGTATTTTAATATATATAATTATATAATATATACAGTACATATATATATTATATACAGTAATATATATACATATATATATATATATATATATATATATATATATATATATATAGTTATGAGAACCTCAGCAGGTGATCTTGGACACCGTAACTTCCAAATTAGTAGGGCAATGATAAGAAATACGTTGTGGAACATCATGATTTATTCTAATTTTCGGCGACGTCACGCAACCATCCTCAGGAAAGGGTTACCAACAGACCCTAAAAATTGAGTATAACTCTGTATATATTGCTAAAACAGGATCACTAAAATGTAATGCATTGTTGGACAGGTGGCAATTTGCCTATCTAAAAAACAATTAAACAACATAATTTTGGCCAACTAGGCAAGGTTTGAATACAAAATAAATCTACGGCTAGACAACATCTAATTCAATATTGCTAAATCTCAATACAACAAAAGAAATCAAAACGCATAAGATATCAAATTTATATTATCATTTCTTTTTCAATTCAAATATTATTCTGAACTGTAAAGGCTAAAATCTATTAAACAAAATTTAACCTACCGCTAAACAAATTGCCATGTGTTCAACAATGCATTACATTTTAGTGATCCTGTTTTAGCAATATATACAGAGTTATACTCAACTTTTAGGATCTGTTGGTAACCCTTTCCTGAGGATGGCTGCGTGACGTCGCCGAAAATTAGAATAAATCATGATGTATTCTTCTCATTGCCCTACTAATATATATATATATATATATATATATATATATATATATATATATATATATATATATATATATATATATATATGTTTCTAATCTCTCAGTGGGGTTCGAACCGCCGACCGTCAGGACGATAGCCAGCGCTTTAATCAACTACACCATGGCAGTCTAAACGACACATAACCTTCTATCCTATTTATGTTAAGGAGAAGGGAAACCCACAAGGCGAATGTATTTCAATTCATACCCAGTCGTAGGATCCATATTCCAGAATACCAGAATACCAGAATACTAGCGTCCTGACAGTCGGCGGTTCGAACCCCACTGAGAGATTAGAAACATTTAGTGGCTCACGTGTATTTGTGATATATACTTAATATTTGTAACTCATGCTTGGTGGGGTAGAATTAAATTAAATCAATTTCGGCCCGAGTGGCGTCGGGACACTCAGAAATCCTTGTATGGTATTCTGGAATATGGATCCTACGACTGGGTATGAATTGAAATACATTCGCCTAGTGGGTTTCCCTTCTCCTCAACATAAATAGGATAGAAGGTTGAGTGTCTTTTAGACTGCCGTGGTGTAGTTGATTAAAGTGCTAGCTATCGTTCTGACGGTCGGCGGTTCGAACCCCACTGAGAGATTAGAAACATTTAGTGGCTCACATGTAAGGGGAGGTGTGGTGGAGTGGTCTTGCCACTGGCCTGGTAATCCAAAGGTCCCGGGTTCAAATCCCGATGTATCAATGGGAAGATATTATTGGGATGGAATTTGTGCTGTACCTGGTATCAGTGCATTACCACAAGCCCACCGAAACGTCAATAAAATACCCTCATTGTTCCCTGATTAAATAGCACTGTATGAATATTCCCATATTCAAAATATGCTATAGGGGTGCAATGCCTGGTGAGTTATCTGCTCAACAGGTGGCGTTGTGTGTGTGTAAGTGTGAGAGTCCGAGTGTAGGGGGTAAGAGAGTGAAGCACGGGAACGAGGTGGCTCCAGAGATGGGGTCGTTTCGGGCCATGAGTGAGCACCGTGCCTCATGTGAAGGCAAGATGGCAGGTGCTCGTTGTACTCTACGTGCTTCACATGTCTCACTCCCTAGACTGGAACAAGACCTCACGGGCTTCACTGTTCATTGTAAAGCGGTGAATGTTAAGGCTCTCAGCCTATGCCCGAGAGGAAGTAGGTTGGAATATAGAAAAGAAAAAAAACAAAAAATTGTGATATTTACTTAATATATATATATAATTATATATATTATATATATAATATATATATATATATATATATATATATATATATATATGTATATATACTGTATCTCTCTCTCTCTATATATATATATATATATATATATATATATATATATATATACTGTATATACATAACCCCCAAGACATCGGAATGGCTGGAGTTAGGCTTGTAAGTGTATGATGTCATCACACGATCGCTTTTATCGAAAAAATTTGACGAACATTTGTGTTGGCAATAATATGTGAATCCTTTGTATTGTTATTAACCATTAGACTAAAGGTAGATGATTTTAGGAGACTAACATATAAAACATTAAATCAGAGGCTGCCAGACCAAAATTATCCATAACAATTGCTGGAAAAAACCACTCGTGTGACACAGCCTTATAAGTATTAGTATACAGGGTGATTCAAAGAGTGTTTTCATACTGTTAAGGACGTATTGGCCAGACAAAGATAAGATCATGTTACTAACTGACTGTCGGGGTGAGTCTTCATAATTATATGTTATGTTATTACACATATTAAGTTATCAATAGAAAACTAAACAAAGTCTGTGTAGTGTTTTAATCTGTTGGAGGGTTGAACATTGTGATGTTAACCACTCCGTTAGAACCGCATGGCTTGTCCTACAGTGACTCGCTAGGATCGCCAGGGCAGTGGATGTGGCTACAGTTGATGTATTATTGTGCTTTATTTCATATGAAAGCTCGTGTCATGGGCAGTCCAGAAAGGCTCTTTGTTTTCACCCATGTCAAGGCTTTATATATTTAATTGCAAAGTATATGTTTTATCATTAAGTAGTAATGATAGGATTTGAGAGAGAGAGAGAGAGAGAGTAGAACAGAGTGTGGGGAGGCGCGTAGTGTTGTGCTATACTCGATGACGTCATAGCTGGCTGGCCTCGTGGGGATTCGTTGAGGGAGTTTTTTACCATGCTTTGTGACGTCATGTTTGGCTGGCTTCTTTAGTATTGGCTGGAGGACTTGTTACCGCTTTTTTCCCACGCGGCTCGAGCTAGTGCTAATATATATACAGCTCCCTCGCCACTTTCTCCCTCAGATCTGGTTTCTAGAGTGCATCCCTCTTATCCCTTTGATACCTATCCTCCGGTCTGCACCTGAGAACCTTTTCCTCTGCCTATCTCTCTCATTTTCCATACCTTTCACTACCTTTTATTAATATTATATCCCCTCTGGTTAACTCTGCATAATCAGCTTCATGCTGGCCAGTTGTATTGTGCGTTAAGGTCTGATATAACCCATGTATGTTAGTTGTTAAGATAAGTTGATCACGAAGCATTGGTTGGCATTCATATTGTTCAGTACTGCTTCCTATAATTATTAGTGTTCTGCTGGATTAGATAATACTAGACTAGGAGTCTGATACTATAAGGTATTGTTTCCGATGGGTGTTGGCTTTAGTTAAAAGCTGCACGACATACCTGAGAACTGGAGTTGATTGGGTAAATTCTAGTCTGTGTGCCATTGAGAATAGAGCATGCACGAATGAGGGCTTTTTGCCTATACCATTCTGCACTGTTCTAAGCTCGTTGTTTGTCTTTGAGGTACGCCAGGAGAACGCTTAATACTTCGGTATTAAGGTTTCTCAAGAGAGCTACCCTTCATTATAACGTAATACTTGACGCACAGACTTGAGATTTGTACTAGGCTATGCGGCATGCCATGCACACCAGTATCTCGTATCATTGACTCTAGCTAGACTTTATCAGTCACAGTAGACATTAAGTATATTAAACCAATTACTCTTATCATGCATACCCGTTTTTATGCATACCCGTTTATGATTACACAAGCATTTCGCAGCCTAGTTTGATGTATTGAGACACAAACGACTTAGGCTCTTTTTGTTGATAGGAATACTGCATTGTTGTGGCGATTATTATTGTTGTAGTGTTTAGGATATTCTTGGCTCCGACGGCATTATATCTCCTGACATGTATTTGCCAAATGATGGAGTCGTTATGATGTCGCCAGTGATCCAGTAGTCAGCCAGAACGTGCTTCCTTATATGAGTCATCAGCATTGTGAGTGCCAAGAACACATATAGTTCTGCCACAGTGAGAGCTCTCCATGCCACCATCTTGGCACTGGTCTTCCTCCCAAGAAAGTTGGCACAGATAGCATGGTGGTGATTTGTCTTTTTGACGAGGTATTCCATGACTTCATTGTCATAGAAGCCACAGAAAAGTTCACTGGGGGTAGCATCTGGGCCACAGGGATATGCTGGTGACACCCCAGAACCCATCTGTACCTCGTCAAAGGCAGGACAATCTGGCTCAAAATCAGCTCCATCTGTCCACACAAACAGGTCGGATGCTGATGCTCGAGGTCGTGCTGCAGCAGGCACACGCCCTTGGCCACGCGGACGCCCAGGCGGACCCCCTGCATGCCCAGGCCCAGGCCCAGGGGCAGCGGCGTCGGCAGGCTGACCACGTCCACGACCTCGCCCTCTCCCTCGATTTGTCGGCACATCCTCTTCCTCTTCCTGTTCCTGTTCCTCTTCCTCTTCCTGTTCCTGTTCCTCTTCCTCTTCCTCCTCAGGCGACGTCAGGTCATCTGGGGCAATGTTGGGGTCGTCAGCATCCTCCTCAGGAGACAATTCTGGTGAAGTGACCGGGCGTTGGCGGTGTGGGGCGCGGGAGGCTGCGGGAGCTTCAAGAATGGGAGCCAAGGCCTCGGGAGTTGGGCTCCTTTTGCGGCGAGCCGAGGGCTTTTCAGCAGGAAATAATGCTCTGCGGTGTGTTGAGGCCTGTGGCACATCACCAATACCACTTGAAGAGGCCCTTTGGTCATCCTGAACTAGAGATAAAGGCGAGGGCTGTGGGTGACCTACGCGGCGTCCCGTGTCAAGGCGTCGGGACAATGGAATGCGGGTGGTTGCTAGGCCAGGGTCGGCGTCATTATCGCTATCTTCACCTTCCCTATGCTTTTCTGCGGCTGCCCTGCGTGCTTTTTTAGCTGCACTTTTGATCAATGATTGTTTGTAGAAATATTTGCCCACTTTCAAGGGCGTACGGGCAGGCAAAGGGGAAGGTCCTGGGGTAGGGCTAGGGCTGGGCCTAGGCTGACCTAGCAAAGATGGTGAGGGGGTAGGCCTAGGTTCTAGCACACTGGGAAGCTCAATGGCACCTTCCTGAAACACTTCCACATCAGGATCATCACTACTGTCTCCCCCCTCAAATAAATCGACATTATCGTCGTCTCCAAAGCCCACGAAATCGTCTTCACTTTCACTTATAAATTGTACCTTGTCCACCAAGCTTTCGTCACTGCTCTCTTCATCACTTTCAAAAAGTTGTCGCTGTATAGCGCTATCACTCAACAAACGCTTAACTTTCTTTTGTTGAGCTCTCTTCTCGGTTGGAACAGGCGTTGAAGTTGCGAGTGGGGTAGCACTGGGGCCCGCGGGAGGTTGCAACGAATCGGACACGTCGGAAAGCATTTTTTCAGTATTACTCGCTATGGCGGCCACGTACGAACTGATAACACTAGTAGTTGAGGCTTGGTGGTGCTGCGGTCGCTCCTACCATGCCAAAATTGGCCGCGCAAATTTTGAAGCACGCTTTCAAGCACAAGGATTTTAAAATGACACCCGGGTTCCGGCCCTTTTGTTTTGGTGTCATTTTAAAATGACACCCGGGCTGGAAGGGTTAAACCCTTGCTCGCCATGCCCTCTCTCCACTCTCTGAATTTGGCCTCAGCATCCTGCATACTGTCAGCTATTAGGACTAAATTGTCTGCATAAAACAGTTCCAACGGGAGTCCGCCTCTAAAAACTCTAGACAGCGCCTCCAAGACCATAATAAAGAGGAGGGGGCTTAACACTGAACCCTGATGGACTCCAACACGGATATGCGAACTCATCACTCAGTACACCCTTCACCCTCACCGAACTTCGTGAATCCTCATACATCTTCATTATCACACGCACCAGCCACTCTTCCACACCAAGTTTCCTCATAGCCCACTGCACAACATCTCTAGGCACCCTATCAAAGGCCTTCTCCAGGTCTACAAACACAAAGTAAAGATCCCTGCCTTTTAGGAAGTATCTTTCCTGTATCTGCCTGACTATGAAGATAGCATCGGTTGTACCACGTCCTGGCATAAAACCAAACTGCATATCATCAATAGAGATGCTTTGCCTGATCAAACCCTCAAGGACTCTCTCACAGACCTTCATGATTTGGTCAAGCATTTTCAGGCCCCTATAATTTCCTCTATCTAGCGCATCCCCTTTTCCTTTGCATATATTCACTATTACACTTTTGAGCCAATCCTCTGGGATTTTCTCATCTTTAATAATGGTGTTTATCAACTCAGTGACCAAGTTTACACCAATCTCCCCTGAGGCTTTTATCATCTCAGCGACAATGTCGGAGCAACCTGGAGCTTTACCGTCCTTCATTTTATTGATTGCGTCGCTCACTACAGCTGGTGCTATCAAAGGAGGGGGCCCAAATATTGGTTTTTCGATACTAAGCTGTTCCTTATCCCATTCCCATTTAAATAAATCAAGATGTCCCTGTACTTAATTTTAATTCGCCTGAAATTCCCTCACTTAAGATCCACACCTGACATGGCAAAACTATTTTGCAGAATCTCTCAGTAGATAAGGCTCCTGTCCAGATGAAATTCCTCCAATAGTACTAAAGAATTGCTCCTTGGTGCTCGCTCCAGTATTGGCAAAAAATTTCCGTCTGTGTACTCACACCTCATGTTTCCCAGTACCCTGGAAAGAAGCAAACATCCATCCAGTTCCTAAAAAAGGTGCCTCTTCAGATCCATCAAACTACAGACCAATAGCTATAACTTCCACTCTTGGTAAAGTCTTTGAAATTATATTAAATAATCACATAATTAAGCATCTGGAGAATAATAAATTAATCAGTGATAGGCAATATGGTTTTAGACGATGTCGATCAACTGCAGACATTCTTTGCCTTCTTACGCATCAAATCAACCAAGCTACAGACCAACATGGTGAAACACATACAATAGCACTGGATATATCAAAGGCATTTGATAGAGTCTGGCATCAATCCTTATTGTCGAAGATGTCACACTACGGCCTTGCATCATTAGTTCCACTAATTTCTTCTTATCTTCATAACAGAAAAATATGTGTAATGGTAGATGGCCTTTATTCTCAATTTCACTCAATAAATGCTGGTGTTCCCCAGGGATCAGTTTTGGCCCAAATTCTGTTCCTCATTCATATCAATGATCTCATATCTACCACTCATAATCCAATACATTCCTACGCAGATGACTCAACACTCCACAGTTCCTTCACATTTACCAATTCTTTCACCCAACCCAATCTTATAAATTCAAAAATAAACACTGCAATTTCTCTGAACCAGGACCTTTCTAGAATTAATGAATGGGGACAAAAGAATCTAGTATCCTTTAACCCTTCCTATCCGGTCTGCCTTAGGTAAGGACAGCACGAAAGAAGGGTCGCTACCCGGTATGCCTTATCTAAGGCATGAGCTTAATAGCCTAATTAAGCTTGGTTTGAACGCCGTGCGTACGACGTATGTCAACAAACCCAAGCGTTCGTCACCGCACCTCCCAAAACAAGAAGGAGAAGGCTCCTCAATGTTATTGTTCTGACGTCATGACGAAATTAGTGTCTAAAAAGCCCCCATACTGGCAACATCTCTGCAATATTGGCTCCACTGAAATCGTCATCACAACTGAACCAGTTGACTTACAGAGCTCTACTCAATGCCAAAATACAGATTGAAAACCGCACTACGATTATAGATGAGTGGGAAAGTTCTAGCAGTGAAAATAAACATAAATACGGTAGCCTAGGCCTAGACGTTTTTCAGCCATATCGCCCGGGTAGGGGCGACCGTCATTTGGTAAGACAGCCCGGGGAGGAAGGGTTAATGCACAGAAAACCAAGTACATTCAATGTTCTAACCGACAGAATCTCACGGACTCCCATATATTTTTTAATGATGTAAATATTCCCACTTCCCCTAGTATTGACATTCTCGGAGTAACATTAACTACTAACTTGAGCTGGACACATTATGTTAAAAGCATTGCTAAGAATGCCTCTAAAAAACTAGGACTCCTGTACAGAGTTCGAGAATTCTTCACTGACGAGCAGTTGGCCGTAATATATAAAAGTCATGTGCGTTCTCTCTGTGGAGTGGAAGTGGAGTGGTTGCATTGAGGCAGTTGGACAAAATTGAAAATAAAGCTATTAGATTAATCAATAACCCTGCAATCACAGGACCTTCCTACATTATCCATACGAAGAAACGTTGCATCCCTTGCATTATTCTACAGATATTTTCACAGCAATTGTTCCGAGGAACTTGCTTCAATTGTGCCGCCTCTCCACATCTTTCCCCGTAGAACTAGGGCAGCTGAGAGCGCCCATGAATTTACACTTTCTCCTCCACAATGCAGAACTTCTGTTTATCAAAATTCATGTATCCCTAGAACTACTACTCTTTGGAATTCACTTCCCTCGAGTTGCTTTCCACAAACTAACAATCTACAAAAGTTTAAATCCAGTTGTTACAAACACTTTATGAATGGAGGATGCCTTTAGGCACATGGACCTTTTTGTTTTATCTGTGTTTTTCCTTCCTCCGTTCATTGTCTCTTTTAAAAAAAAAAAAAAAAAAATCAAACTACATTTAGCAATCGTTCATAGTGTACCTTCCATGCTTCTCTGATTTCATTTTCTGCATACACAATCTTCCCATTATCATTTATAACACACTGTTCACCTATAATATCCCTACTGTCATTTTTAACTCGTCTAGCTAGGTTGAAGATCCCATTGGGATTGTCAGTGTTACACACTTGTTCGAGGACAAGGTCCTTAATGCGATGTTTAGCATTGTAAATAACTCTTTTGGCAGTTCGTTTAGCTGCCTGGTATTCCTCCCTGCTGCCTCCTTTCTTCCGTGCTTTGAAGCATCTCCCTTTCTCTTTCACAGCATGTGTTTAGTTTTTGGTAAATTTATTTCTTTATTCTTTATAGTTTAGTTTCCTCGCTAGACCTTCATCAAGCTGTAACAAGTTGTTGTGTATATTATTCCATTGAGAATACAGCCCTATGTGGCCACTGAAAATACAACATTATGTGACCACTGATTATACAACATTATGTGACAACTGAGAATACAACATTATGTGGCCACTGATGATACAACATTATGTGGCCACTGAGAATACATTTTGTGGCCACTGAGAATACATTTTGTGGCCACTGATAATACAACATTATGTGGCCACTGATAATACAACATTATGTGGCCACTGATAGTAAAACATTATGTGACCACTGAGAATACAGCATTATGTGGCCACTGATAATACAGCATTATGTGGCCACTGATAATACAACATTACGTGGCCACTGAGAATACAACATTATGTGGCCACTGATAATACATTATGTGACCACTGAGAATACAACATTATGTGGCCACTGATGACACAAGATTATGTGGCCACTGATAATACATTATGTGGCCACTGATAGACTACGCCTTATGGTGGTGTCTCACGAATTAATTTTGCGTCAATGTTACGGGCAATTATTGTATGACAGCTTTATTATATAAGTTCTTAAGCACTAAACCACATTACATAATCAATCTTCGATGAAGCTTCCGATTCTAATACGAGTCTCAAAATAGTACGAGACAAAATTTGTTCATCAAAATTGCCGGAAAAATCACTTGTGTGACACCGGCTTTACATTGTTGCAGTGATTCAAGATAAACAATGCCTATTATAAGCCAATGTCAAACCAACCCATTCTCCGGCATATTTCGATGAGAAAGTCAGTCCTTGTAATATTTGGAGGCACTTTCGTACTGGAACCGGAAACTAGATGGCTGAATAATTCTGATCAAGCTAAAATGTTGAAGCTGCCACACTACAATTATTATCCGTTAAATGTTGAAGCTGCCACACTACAATTATTATCTGTTAAATGTTGAAGCTGTCACACTACAATTATTATCCGTTAAATATTGAAGCTGTCACACTACAATTATTATCAGTTAAATGTTGAAGCTGCCACACTACAATTATTATCCGTTAAATGTTGAAGCTGTCACACTACAATTATTATCCGTTAAATGTTGAAGCTGCCACACTACAATTATTATCCGTTAAATGTTGAAGCTGCCACACTACAATTATTATCCGTTAAATGTTGAAGCTGTCACACAACAATTATTATCCGTTAAATGTTGAAGCTGCCACACTAGAATAATTATCCGTTAAATGTTGAAGCTGCCACACTACAATTATTATCCGTTAAATGTTGAAGCTGCCACACTACAATTATTATCCGTTAAATGTTGAAGCTGCCACACTACAATTATTATCCGTTAAATGTTGAAGCTGTCACACTACAATTATTATCCGTTAAATGTTGAAGCTGTCACACTACAATTATTACCAGTTAAATGTTGAAGCTGCCACACTACAATTATTATCCGTTAAATGTTGAAGCTGTCACACTACAATTATTATCCGTTAAATGTTGAAGCTGCCACACTACAATTATTATCCGCTAAATGTTGAAGCTGCCACACTACAATTATTATCCGTTAAATGTTGAAGCTGTCACACTACAATTATTATCCGTTAAATGTTGAAGCTGCCACACTACAATAATTATCCGTTAAATGTTGAAGCTGCCACACTACAATTATTATCCATTAAATGTTGAAGCTGCCACACTACAATTATTATCCGTTAAATGTTGAAGCTGCCACACTACAATTATTATCCGTTAAATGTTGAAGCTGCCACACTACAATTATTATCCGTTAAATGTTGAAGCTGCCACACTACAATTATTATCCGTTAAATGTTGAAGCTGCCACACTACAATTATTATCCGTTAAATGTTGAAGCTGTCACACTATAATTATTATCCGTTAAATGTTGAAGCTGCCACACTACAATTATTATCTGTTAAAAACGCTCGTGTGACACCGCCTTAACTCTATCTGGTGCAACGTTTTGGGATTTATTATAATATTTTGTTATATTATATGATTACTGTTGCCTTTTTCGACCAATGTATATTTAGTTTACCCCTAGACTAAGAATAATGCCTCCCCTGACCCTCTTCAAACAAGCAAACAAACGAACAAACAAAGAACGCCACCAAGACCCCCTTCAAGACAAATATGTACATTATTTGTGTATTTGGTAGAAAAATGTCCCGGCCAAAGCCCAGATTCAACCTAAACAGTAGGCTTGCTATCGCTCGCCCTGAAACAATCGACACCTGAATGGGATGAAGTTTCTGTTAATCACCAAACTAATGAGATGAAGCGTTTTAAAATCTCCAAACAAATGTAGTAAAACCTGGTGGTTATAAAAAGACCCGCCCCTGCACCAGATAGGGTTAACTGGTGACGTAAACTATCACCACTGAACATCCGGTATAAGCTGACTAACATGCCTTCACACACATATACAGTCGCTGTCATTAATTACTGTTTATGTTGTTACGACTGAGGTTTAAATATATCAGGGCTCTTCTTCATTGGACTAGTAATGGCATAAATGCTACAACGGAAAGCGCTAGATCCAACCTCTGATGTATATTCCCAGTGAACAAAGAACACAAATACTCTCCAGAGTTCTATATGCAATAATAGGTTATTAAACTCTCAATAAATGTGCGTCTACTCTAGGCTTAATGTTATGTGAAAACAGCCTATTACTACCTATAACCGAAGGTGCATGGTTATGGTATGCAAAGTAAGGTGGTAAGAGAAGTTACAGCTTACGTTACTTTAATCAATCAATGTCAGGCACTCCTGCATGAAAGAAAGTGCACTAAAGTCCTTCAACCCCAACAAGGAATCTTCTTTAAATGTTAGATGCTATCAAGATGCTCGAATCGGAAATGGAACCCAAAAAGGCAGGCAGCGGAACAATGCTCATGCAGGCTATGCACACAAAAAGGCACAGGGACAGGTACTTCGACATCCTCTCCTATCTCCACCTGACAAACAACATGGCAGTCCACCTTCCCGACTCATTATGGAAGATCAGGAAGCTGTATGACATGATACGTCATCGGTTCACCACATACCTGATTCTTTTCCAGAAGATGTGCCTCGACGAGTCTCTGGTCCTGTTCCGTGGTAGGCTGCACTTCCGACAGTATATCCCGTCCAAGAGACACCGCTTCGGCATCAAGCTCTTCGTCCTCTGCGACTGCTTGACGGGGTATGTGCTGGACTTTATAGTCTACAGCGGCAAGGCTGGAGAAGTTGTGACTGACCCTCTCATTGGTTTTGGTGGCGCTGTAGTGAAGAAGATGATGGAGAGGCACTTCAATAATAACCACATCCTCTACACAGATAATTATTACACGTCGCCTCTCCTGACCAAGTACCTCCATGACCGCAAGACCGGAACTGTCGGCACAGTCAAGGGCAAAAGGAAGGGCATGCCAGGCTACCCAACCAAGACGAAGAAGGCTGACATCTTCCACAAGAAGAGTGGCCCCATCCTCTCCATCCACTGGCATGACCAGCGCAAGGTCAACCTCCTCACCACATGCCACAAGGCCCAGATGGTCGCCACAGGGAAGGTGGACCGAACAACCAAGAACCCCGTCCAAAAACCAGCTGCTGTCCTGGATTATAACATCAACATGCGCCGCGTTGACAAGTCCGACATGCAGATGGGCTTCATCGACTGCCTGCGAACATCTTGCAGGTGGTACAAGAAGTTTATCCTGCATACGGTAGATATGTCGATCCTCAATGCCTACAACATCTACCGTCTGAGGACTCCAGGAGCCAAGAAGTACAAGTCCCTGCGGAAGTTCCACAAGCAGGTGCTACTTGAGCTCCTGGCTAAACATGCGGGTACACCAGGCAGGCCAATACAAGGACCAGGCCACCTTGACAGAACGGGGTGTGCTGAATTCTTCAGGAAGCATCAGCTCAGCGCCCTTCCTTTCAAAGCACCAGGTAGTAATGTTAGGAGTCAGAAGAGGTGCCATGTGTGCAGCCACACAACTCGCATACCCCGCAAACCCACAAAAACCACTTGGGAATGCCTCGAGTGTCAAGTTGGACTGTGTGCTGGCACCTGCTTCAACGACTTCCACACTCTAACAAACTTTTGAAGTGGAAGTGACAACAGTGAAAGTGACACTCAAATGTAGGCTAAGAATAATAATATAACTAAGTATAAGTGAAAAGGACACATAAGTAATAATAAGTGCCTTCAATAACAATATGAACAAGTGAAAGTGACACTAAAATATATATATTTCTAACAATAAATAAGTGAAAATGACACTCAATAAGCCTAGGCCAGTCAAAGTGACGGTATAATAATAATAAAACTAAGTATAAGTGAAAGAGACACACACAAGTAATAATAAGTGCCTTCATAACAATATGAATAAGTGACAGTGACACTTATATATTATTAGCTTACCTAACAATACATAAAAGGGCAAGTGACCCTACCAATTATCAAAGTCCAGTGAAACTGACACTAATAATCATAATAATAATAATAAAACGAAGTAATAAGTGACAGAGACACAAATAAGTTCATATAAATAACTTTATTGAGTGAAAATAACATAATAACTATAATAAATGACAGAATAACCAATAAAACACTATCAAATCGCTTCCTGGCATAATTGCGGGTGGAGCGACGAGTGCAACTGGGCGTCGTGGCCGCGGTTGAGTGTTCGGACGCGCCGAGGTAAATACGCGGCAAAAGTTACCTCCACTTCCATCACTCAGGAACCAGTTGAGCTAGAGAGCTCTACTCAACGCTATTCTACGCAGGAAGGTAAGGCGCTCATTTCTATATATGTTTGATTAATGTAAGTCCTATATTAAGCGAGATTAGCCTTAGTTTACTTTTGTTGATATTCGACCAGATCGCCCGGATACGAGCTCCGTCATTAGGAGAGCCTGCCCGGGCCAGGAGGGTTAAGAGTCAATATTAATAAAACCAAGGTTATGCATTGTAGATTGAGACGAGGCAATGTGGAAAAGAGCGGTGCATACCCATGTGCAGTGTGTGGAAAGGGAGTGGGCGTTAACTCAATTCAATGTAGCATCTGTCGATGTTGGGTACACCATGGGAGTAAGCGCTGTAGTAGAATAAGTCAGAAATAGAGAAATTTGAGTGCGTAGTATGCTAAGGCGAGATTGTGTTAAGTGATGATGCTGTGGCTGTAAATTTTGGAAATGAGTCTTTGGAGCTGGTGAACAAGTTTTGTTACCTAGGAGATACCATCTCTGCCGGTGGTGGGGCCGAGGCTGCCACTGTTGCTAGAATTAGGTGTGGCTGGGGGAAGTTCAGAGAATTGATGCCAATCCTGACCATGAAAAGAATGCCTCTCCCCCTGAAGGGAAAGGTGTATACCTCATGTGTTAGAAGTGCAATGACGAATGCCTCAGAAACATGCCTGTTAAAGTAGAGGATGTCAACAGAATGGAGCGTAATGAGATGAGAATGGTGAGATGGATGTGTGGGGCCAGGCTACAGGATAGAATAACAAATGTTGAGCTGAGGAGACGTTTAGCTATAAAAAGTATTTGTGAGGTGATGCGTACAAGTAGAATGGGATGGAATGGACATGTGGAGAGAATGGATGAAAAAAATTGGGTGAAAAAATGCAGGTCTGTGATTGTGGAGGGAGCTGCACCAAGGGGTGGACCGAGAAAGACCTGGGATCGGACTATACGCGCCGATCACAATTCCAAGAACTTGACAAGTGGAGCAGCCCTTAACAGGGTTGCCTGGAATGCCGCCATTAGGACAAGAGACTGAAACTGCAATTATGTGTGGAACACTCAGTCTTAAAATTGTATGTATGTACTACCCCTTCAGTACAAGTCCCAACACCCTAGGAGACGTTGTTGTTGAAGCGGTGTGTATTTGGGAGTGCAAAGCCAGTGTCACACAAGCTCCTTGTTGGCAATATTTTGGAGCGATTCTCGCCTGGTGACTATATAATGTAATATGTATTAGTCTTAAGGGGGTAGTGGTTATTTTTGTTGGTTTTAAATTTACAATGAAATGGGGCAAAAGGTGGAAAAATCCCTAAACTAATGAGACGAATATTTAATAATTTCAAAACTAATGGTGCTAAACACGAGGGAGAAGTGGGTCCAGAAAAGTCAACCATCCCCCCTTAAACCACCAAGCATATCCTACTTTTACCGTAGCTCCCGATACCAATGAAATTAAAACTCCGAAATAATGCAAAAACACTTGCTCTTAACAAATTGCTGGAAAAGGCGCTTATGTGACATCCCCTAAAGTGTGCATATCTTTTATTTATGTAAGTGCTGTGTATGTACAACTGACCACGTAAATTCCTACCCACTCCATGATTTCATTGATGGAATTAAAAATTAAATAATTTACTAACAAGAATAATTTGTTATATAACCATTAATTGTTCATCTGAATTAACTACTAATATATGCATAATAAACAACACTTCTTATTCAACTATACTATGTCTTTCATATATAAATTTGCGGAGCAGGTACATGTGCATAACATCTGAGATGAAGCAAGTAATTTCGGGGGCTGATGGGTGATTGGTGCTTCTGAATGCTTGTGTGCTTGCTTTTTGTGGGCGAACTGTTATGTGTTCTACTCCTGTCACTTCCTTTTCCTTTCCAGAGTCTTTTGCTGATCCTCCCTACTGACTACTGACCGATTGACTGGTACAAATGCATGTGGGCAACTAAACGCAATTGTTATCTAAGTTTCCCAATAATAAGAATAAAATTACAATTTTCTTTTGTCGTATATCGTTTTCTTCTGATTATTAATCAGGCAGTAACTATGATATACTCGGTAAATTTTGATACTTTAACCCCTTGAACATTTTGACAGTGTATTCTGGCTATCGTTTAACAATTTTACACAGCTTAGGAAGGATGTGTGGGAAATAAAAGTTAAGATATTCTCAATTAACCCTCTGACTTCCATATATCGTTCCTAATAAAAGTTAAGATATTCTCAATTAACCCTCTGACTTCCATATATCGTTCCTAATAAAAGTTAAGATATTCTCAATTAACCCTCTGACTTCCATATATCGTTCCTAATCTGAATATAACTGTCTAATAATAGCCAGGAAACACAAATGAAATGCGTCCTTATATAGAAAGGGTTAAAAACTGTATTTACGTTTACGTTGAGGATCGGAACTACAGTAAGTCGGCTCTCTGGCAGTATAATGTGCGGGGTTTTACGGGTTGGGTACAGAATCAGGAGAAGGATTATGAAGGAAATATTTGGTGATCCTAGCTTTAAAAGTATCAAAAGTGGTATTCATAATTATGAGATGGGAGGGAATCAGAGGGTTGATTGAGATATATTTTACCCCGCTAAGGACCTTCTAAAACTGAATAAAATCGTTGAATGTTAGCCATTACAAAGGTATAAGGAGTCCTTGATAGCTGTATGGGTTAACAAAAAAAATATCTGTGCTGTGTCTATCGCTTCATAAGACCACAGCCTCGTCGATGCAATACCTTCACAGTTTCTACATAAACAAATATTTAACCCCTTCAGCATGATGACGTCGTTTTACTTTTTATTCTGGCTAAAATGTACGATTACATGTAGTTAAAGAAGGACCTGTATGGTTCAGAAGGTTTATTTACATCGCATTAACCCCCTTGGGCCCGAAAAATAGATTAATTATAAGCTAAAGAAAATCGTCAATTGGTAACCGGAATATGAATAGAATTATATGTTATCGTGCTGAAGGGGTTAATGATCAATCTTGGCACTGAAATGATTGTGTTGCGAGATTTTATTGTCCACAATGTTGTCTGGACTAGGTCTTACAACCCTGGTATCGAATGGGAGTTTTTGCAGATACATTCAATCTCACTTAACCCTTAGTAAATCCGATTACACATTTATTTTCTGTTTTCTAGCTATTACCAGACGATAATATTCAGTGCTGTCTATCTTTCCCCTAACTTAACGACTTTCCCAAATTCTTTGACTATCTAAACTCTATAGTGAACACATTCTATCCATCTCTCCCTTCTCGGAAATCTCCATCTTAGATTTCAACGTTCATCACCGCCAATGGCTCTCCTCTCTTACTACTGACCAACCTGGTGAACAAGCCTTCGTATTTTCTATACTAAATTACCTAGAGCAGCTAGTCCAGCAACCCACCCGTATCCCGGATCACTTCGGAGATCGGCCTAATATTCTTAACCCCTTCTGTACCAGCGACCGCAGGGAGCAGTCCGTAGATAAATCACTCCCCAGTCCCAGCGATGGCAGGGAACCTTCAGTAATGTACTTTCCTTGTAACTGCCAGTATCAGGCAGTGCCTGGTACCACGACTGTTTGAGCACTGTTCTAGAGTTTGCAACACTTCTCAGCTTATATCCAACCCTCTGCAGGCTGGAAGAGCCAGTATTCCTTCATCTTTTGAGATGGGAGGTTGTTCTATCTTGCCATTTCGGCCACATTATTTAGGACTGGGGGTGACTTTTATTACTGTAACCTACAGTACGGTAGGGGTTAACCGAGGAACGGCGAGCGTCCTCATAAGAGTCTGAACCCCTAGGAGGACGACCATCCTCATATGAGCCATGGCCTAAGAAAATCCTTTCCAAACATCCCACTGTCAATCAAAACAATAGAATGCGTAAATATGTGAGATAATTCCTCTTCATATATCCTATCACTACTCCACATGTGGCCAAATTCCCCCCCCCCCCCCTTTCCCCACCCCTTCAATTATCACCAATTTTTCATCTTATTCCTGTGATTATCGGTTTATTTTTGGCGCCGAAACTCCCTTCCCTAATTTCAAAAAAAGCAAACATTCATAAACTTAGAGATATGTTTAAAGAACCTGACTGGAGCTTTTTAATTAACAATAACGACATAAATACATCTTGGGAATTATTTGAAACCACTTACCTAAAAGCAGTGCAAGACTGCATACCATCGAATATACGGCGTACAGGCCCTAACAATAAGCCCAAATGGTGGAATAAAGATATTTCAAATTGTCTGCTTGCTAAAAAGTTTGCTAATTATAGATTAAAATCCTCACAAAATGATGAAGAACAGGTGAAATTTGTAGAGCTACGACGCAAAGCCAAAAAGTTAATTAAGCAAAGTAAAAAGACCCTGGAGTTACATGTTGCGAATCAAAGTACAACAAACCCGAAAGAATTCTATAGTTATGTCAGAAAGAAAAAAGTAGTTACTTCAACTGTTGGACCGTTAGTCCATGAAAATGGAGAAAACACCAAAGACGAAGTACAAATGAGTAATGCCCTCAATACCTTCTTTGCATCAGTTTTTACAACAAAAGACCTCGGTGATATCCCTACACCATTGCCGATTCAGATTGATAATTCAGTTGTTCTAAGCAATATCACCGTTACAGAGAGAGAAGTATTGAATTGTTTAGAAAAACTCAAGGTAAATATAACGCCTGGACCTGATACAATCTCACCTAGAGTTCTAAAGGAAGCTTTGTTCCCATTTTTCTCCAGACTGTTCGGGAATACCAGAGAATTTCAAATTGTTTAGTCGTCCCTGGTCGTCAATGTAGTCAAGCCGATTTTTCATTTCTTCTAGTTGAGTTTTTAGTTGTTCATTTTCGCCTGTCAGTTGGTGGATCTTGTGTAGACTAGGCAAGGTTTCATCCAACCTGTATTGAGTAAATCCAGGCTGGTGATGACATCATCGATCTTCTTGTCAGTGTCCTTCAATTCATCAGTAATTTGTCTGTGTAAGCGATCCATGGAATCACTGAAACATTTCCTCTGTACATCCAGCAGCGTCAGAACTTCCTCCCGCTCCATGTTGGTGGTGAACGATAATATTTGATGTTTTGGGTTCCCTACGTCACAGCCCTACTGCGCGCAGAACTAGGAACATTTTAACGTAGGGAATTGATGTTTAGACTGTCACTTTTAACAACAAATTAAAGCAAAGTTCAAACTTATAAAATTAACTTCAATAGACAAAGCTGTAGTACGTATCTTACTGTGTCCTTAAGTAAATTGTGGTGTTGGTAGGGCACTGTTTTCATTAAAAAAAAGGGAATATTCTCAAGAGCATTGATCGAGCTGTTTACATTGTTCGCCATTGTTTCAGTGGTCAGATATGTTGTCAACTTTGGTGCCGAGTAGAAAAGAGCGAAAATGGTTTAATGCCCAGAATACTCCAAGACACGCTCTTTTTGTTGCTGTATAATTTCGTTGTGCTGTATTTAAAGTAGAGCTGGTGGAAGCGATGATGTGCTCGCGACCATCTTGCACTTGAGATAACACAGCGCCTATTGCATATAAAGACATGTCAGTGTACAATCGGACGGGATCATGGATGGAGAAATGCTATTTAGCACACGAGGGGAACATTCTCAAGAGCACACAGAATATTTGTTGCTGTTGTTGCTCTGGAGTTTGGAGAGGATAAGCGGCTTTCATCTGGTGGGTCACTAATCCCAGGGTGACGTCTAGGTCTCCTTCATATTTGATCTCGTCGATTTTGTTTAAGGCAACGGCAGGGCCTAGTGACAGTTGCACACCATTAATCACAATAGTCCGGAATTGATCCGAAGTTAATTCTGGGATCACATGTCCAGCTACCAGGGACACAACCTTTCCCAGGTGAGTTAGCAGAACTGCGATCATTTCGTGATCGGTCTGATATGCCAGGCTGAGTACTGGACTTAACATATCTAAATAGGTGCAAACATCATAAGCTTCCGCCTCATACTTTGGTATGGGGATGTGAGAGCGTGTAGCCATGATGACATATGTGATAGGACGCTCTATTTCCTTTTGATTTTTGTGTCAAATGACTTCTTCCCGAATCAGGAACCACCGTCTGCCGCCAATGTTATGCCAGGTTTTTACTGGGGTTGATTGGCTGAATTAGGTAGGTTCTACTTGACTGGAGGAGCCAAATTCGTTTCAACACATGCACAGAAGGTAATAGAGGATAAGTATAACAAACCGTACATTTATATTATTATGCTAAGCACACATTGATATCGCATTTAAATAACAGATAATGGTATAAGCATAAATGAGATGCACAAACGAGGCTCCACAATCATCGTTCACTCTTAAGACTTAGCTCGGATAATATAATATAGCACTCCCTTCAATCGAGGTATTACACTTGTACTTATTAAGCCCAATATATCTTAGTACTCTCTTCATTTGACGTATTACACTTGTACTGGTTAATTACAATATATATTACTACTCCCTTCAATCGAGGTATTACACTTGTACTTATTAATTTCACTGTAGAATAGTACTCCCTTCAATCGAGGTAAGACACCTGGATTTCTTTTAATGTGTGACACAGTTATATTATTAAGTATATCTTTGTTCACGGGTTAATTATTATACTTATTATCTTTCACTTTGTATGAATATATAGAACTTTAATTTAAGTCCTTCCCTAAATTAAGTGGGCATCACTAGCACTTTTATTGTGTTTCAAAATGCATAAATAGAATATTAAAGATTCACTCAAAAACTTCCTTTTACATAAGGCACGTCACTAGCACATTTACTCTTTTACTATTTTATATATTTATGCACTGCCTTTGGAGTCCTGCGTTGTTTATGAGGAGCTCAAGGAGGCTGTCCTGCGGGCATATGAGCTACAACCCGAGACATATAGGTTAAAGTTCCGGGGTGTGACTAAGGGGCGAGACAGTACCTTCTTGGAGCACGCCCGGGACCTGTCCGACGCTATGGGAAACTGGCTCAGATCAGAGAAGACAACTACGTTTGATGAGATGAAACAGTTGATGCTTCTAGAGCAGTTTTATAAATGTACGGGCGGCGACTTGACTTTAAACCTTAAAGAGAAGAACCCAAGAACTCTCGTAGAAGCAGCAGAGATGGCTGATCGTCGGTTGTCACTAATTCGGGGGTGCGGCTCTGCACAGAGAAACGATGTAGGCATTAAGGAACGTTACCCTCCCCCTCCCCGGAATATGGACACACATAAATTTAAAAGCAATGACACCAAGACTGATCACAAACCTAGCACCGCCCCGTTTAAGAAGGGTCAGGGGACTTTTACACCTCAGTATAAGTCCAAGGGGAAATTTGAGTGTTATCACTGTCACGAAGAGGGGCACATGGCAAAAGCTTGTCTGAGCAGACCTCCCACGGCGGCTGTGTCATTGGCTCGCAGCATTGGGGTGTTCCAGAAGTCTTCTGTGTTTGCTGGAGGCATAAGATCAGAGGATGGAGCACCGCCAGTGAAGAAGGATCCGGAAGGCTCGAACCCTGTCCGCGATGCCTTTTGCGACCATAGAGGGCATGGCTGCATGAAGTGCAAGAAGGGCAAGAAGCACGGGGTACAGCTTTTGCGTGACACAGGTGCCTCTCAGACACTCTTGAAGAATTTCACTGGTAGACCCATAAATGCGGCGCGGGTAGTTGTGGTGCATGAGTTAATGCAACTAGGTCACACCCGCTTGTTAGAATGGAGCTTGAAGTTGACGGTGTGACTCGCGAACTGGATGTGGGAATCGTGGAGAAATTGCCTGTTGGGGGCGTCGACCTCCTTCTCGGCAATGACTTTGCGGTGCCTGCTTCTAAGGTTTCACCCTTATTCGTTGCCGAGGAGCCGGCCGACGTGAGTAGGGAGGAACAGGAGTGAGTTGAGAAGTGTCAGGTGCAACCAATGGCGTGTGTTGTAACCAGATCTCTCGCATCCATGGAGTCACAGCCTAACCAACAGTCTTCAAATAAGCGGAGGAACGGTCACGAGAAGGTGCTGAAAGCTGATACGGTGGAGAGTCTAGTACCAGCAGCGCTTCTCGGGGACTCCGTATTAGCACCGTTAGTAGAATCTGGAGAAGCACCACCACCTGTCACTGAGAGTGTAGAGGCAGGGCTTAAAGAGACTCAGAGGCAGCAACGGTATACACGGAGAGAGCAACGGGATGCAAAGTTCGATATTGGGGGAGGGCATGAGTTGTTTCGCAAACACTTAGACAGGCTAGCTCCCTCAGATATTCGCAAATTGCAGCTAGAAGACCCGGAGGTTCTAAAGTGTAGTGACGGTGCTGTCGAACTTGAGAGTAGAGAACGAATGTTGCGTAGTCTGGAGTTGGCTGGCCGCAATCTGGTAGGCTCTCAGGCCCTCATGAAGGACAGGTACAACCACAAGGTGAAACTCCGGGAGTTTCACGGGGGTCAGGAGGTGTTGATACTACTCCCTCTTGTAGGTTACCCCTTATCCGCAAAGTACGCTGGTCCTTATAGGGTAGCAGAGAAGCTCTCGGACTTAGATTACCTGGTGGCCACTCCAGACAGGCGTAAGAGGAATCAGTTATGTCATGTCAACCTGATGAAGGAGTATGTGAGGCGCCCACCTGAGCCTCTCACTGTCCCCGTGATGACTTTCAGCAGTCAAGGTGGAGAAGGAGAACGGGACAGTCATGCGCAGGTGGATGACAACTGGGATTATCATGTTTCTGCAGATCAGTGGGCGGGAAACACGAGACAGGCGGCTCATGAGGCTTTGCAACACCTACCTGAGCAACAGCGTGTGGCTGTCGAGCGCCTAATCTGTTTATACCCTACTATATTTGCGGAACACCCAGGCCTCACTACTCGTGAGGTGCACGACGTTGACGTCGGAGACCACCCACCCTTCAAATCCGTGCCCTATAGGGTGCCCCCTATTAAACTTCCGGTCCTCCGGGCGGAGTTGGAGTATATGTTGCAACAGGGACTGATCGAGAAGGGGGCGGTAAAGTGGACATCTCCCGTAACGCTGCAACCTAAGCCGGATGGCAAGGTGCGCTTCTGTGTTGATTACCGCAGGCTAAACGGCTTGACTCCCACCAACCCATATCCTCTTCCCCGGGTCGATGACTGTGTAGACAAGATTGGCGGGGCCAAGTTCTTGACCAAGGTGGACCTGGTAAAAGGTTACTGGCAGGTGCCTTTGTCTGAACGGGCGAAAGAGGTGTGTGGTTTTGTGGTGGATGGTGCTACATATCGTTGTAATGTCATGCCGTACGGTCTAAAGAACGCACCAGCGACCTTCCAAAGTTTGATGAACGAGTTAGTGGCTGACATTCCGAACTGTACCGTGTACCTGGACGACGTCATTATCTACGATGACGATTTCAAGAGCCACTGTGAACATGTAGAATCCCTATTTAAGAAATTAAGCGAGGCAAACTTTGTGGTCAACCTGGGAAAGTGTGATTTTGTGCGGGCTACCGTGCAGTATCTGGGGTTCATGGTGGGTTTGGGCCAGGTGTGCCCCCCACAGAACAAGATATTGGCTATTAACCACTTCCCCAGGCCGTCCACCAAGAAGCAGATCATGAGTTTTTTGGGCATGATTGGTTACTACCGCCGCTTTATAAAGGGCTATTCTACTGTGCTGGCTCCTCTGACGGACCTATTGGCCAAAGATAGAAAGTTTAAGTGGGCGCCTGAGTGTAAGAGGGCTTTTTTGCTAGTAAAACACCTGTTGTGTACTCACCCAATCCTCAGGGCCCCGGACTTTAGCCGACCATTCCAGCTGGCAACTGATGCCAGTGGTGTGGGGGCTGGTGCCGTTCTGAGGCAATCAGACGAAGATGGGCTGGAGCACCCAGTCAGTTTCTTCTCAAAAATGTTCAACTCGGCGCAGAAGAACTATTCAGCAGTTGAGAAGGAACTGCTGGCGATTGTGCCTATGGACCAATTGTGGTGATCTACACCGACCATCACCCCCTCAAGTTCCTGAATCAATTCCATAACCGGAATATGAGGCTGACCAGGTGGTCATTAATGTTGCAGGAATACAACCTAGACATACGCCATATTGCCGGTTCTGAGAATGTGATTGCAGATTGCTTATCGAGGGTGGAAGACCCGGGGTAGATCATCACAAGGGTAGCCTCCTACTTTGGTTTGATTAGTATGTTTACGTCTGGTGCTTGTTGGCTCGCGTGTGTAGCCCAGCGTATTGGGTCGTAAAGTAGGAGTTGCTGTTTTGGTATAGAAGAAAAAACTAGGCTGCCCCTGTAGGGCAGCAAGTATGTTATAGCAGAAATTCTGAATTGTACTCCTCTCAGAAGGCTGGGCTAGTGAAGTTCGCTCTTATGAGCATAACTATGTAATTTAATCTATTGTGTTGGGAAGGGTTGTTCATTTTTATAATGTGTTATTTTGAAGAGAACTGTGCTTTACATTTCATTGTCGCTGGGTGGCTAGGAGTGGCGAATTTTGTATGGGTTCTGCGTGTCAGATTTAGAGCTCATAGTTGGAGCCTCTTAAAAATCTTGGGTGGGGTGTGACGCTCACCGCTTCCCCCAGAACCGCATGGCTTACTCGCTAGGACTTGCCAGGGCAGAGAATGTAGCTACAGACTACCTATCATTGTGTACTTTCCTTCTCGAGAAAGCTTGTGTTGCAGACAGTTCAGAACTGTTCTTTGTTTTCGTCCGTCACAATCCTTTCTATTTTATTTAGTCAATTGAAAGTATTGTGTTAAATAGTTGAATGATGGGAAGGCGAGCGGGAGAGAGAGAGAGAGAGAGACCAGGTGGTGTGACTTGGTGGTGAGTGTGGCATGTGGCTGGCCCCCTTACATAGGCCTCGCGGGATTCGTTGCCTCCTGCCTAACACGGCCTACTAGGCGGCTGCTTACTGGGCGACTGTCGCGCACCCTCGTGCCATTCCTGCGAACTGGGACTCCACCCATGCGGTCCCTGGAAATATCCTGGTCAGATCCGTCCCAGACAGCATACTCTAAGCATCTCCCTTGAACTGTTCCACACTCTTGTCTTAGAATCTTTCTCTTCTACTGCCTCTATCATTTCCACTACTTCCTCACCTTTTATTAATATCAATCCCCCTCTGGTTCCCTGCATCCACACCTTGAATTGGTGGCCAGACTGTATTATATGCTGGATCTCACATTTCTTATGTACTAGGCTAAGGTTGAAGATAGTCATTGTCTTTTTGGGAGATTGTATTGCTCGGACTGTCTCCATCAATCACTAATGTTTCTACCGGGTTAAATAATGCTAGACTAGGGATCAGGTACCTTGCTGTTGGTGTTTTCACTGTGTGTAGGCTACTTTTGAGCTGCACGACACTACGGATTCTGGGGGTTACCTGGGTGGATCTTTTGTCTGTGTACCTTGGAGTTTAGACTGTGTAGTGCGTGAGGGCTGCTTGCCTAATCCACCCAACACTGTTCTAACTCTATTTGCTTTTACTTTTGAGGGTCGCCAGGAGGATACTCGATACTTGTGATCGAGAATCCTCAAGAGAGCACCCCTTCATATTAACATAATCAGGCCGCACAGACCCAAGGTCCACACTAGGCTAGGAGCTGCCTTGCTCCACCAGAATTCTGTACCTTTGCGCATCCCAGCTAGACTTTATTAACCCGGGTAGACATTAGCTGGATTAGATCATATACTCTTTTATGCATACCCATTATTTCTACACAAGCATTTTGAGGTCTAGGTTGCTGTAGAGAGACACAACCAGCATAGACCGGTTTTGTTAATAGGAGTACTACTTTTTCGTGGCGAGCATTATTACTGTTGCACCGCTTATAATATTCTTGTGTCCAATAACATTATATGTCCAGCCTTTTTGTGTATTTAGCCTACACGTGCATTGTCCTGCCTCCTGCTATTTTGTGGTAAAATTTCCGATACGTTCTTCTTAGTAGCATCCGACATTATTCAGAAGATTCCTTGTTCGGTGCTTGAGGACTTTACAACACTTTCTTTCATAAAGGAGTGCCAGATATTATTGATTAGAGTAACGTTAAGTAAACCTTCTTCTTGTTTGCATTAGATCACTCTTGTGATTTAATTAAGTTAACTATCTTTTCCTTGTGTACCATAACGAACATCAGCCTATAGTAGAAGCACATATATACTTTGAGTTAACCCCTTCAGAATCATATGACGTAGAAGTTGCCAGATTAGCAATAAGAAATAGAGTTCTCTCACTCTTATAATTACCTCTCCAAAATTAGTTTTCTGCCCACAGCTAACTCAAAGACAACTGCAGAGGTTGAAGTAACTAAACTAAAGGTTTCTAAATACCCCTGATGGTAACAAAGGTTTTAAAGTATCCCTAATAAGCTCAAAATCGCGTCATATGTCGGAGAGGGTTAAGATACCCCGCTATCGCAGATATAACTCTGGAGGGTATAATTGTGTTCTTTGTTCGACGGGATTATATATCGGGGGTTGGATCTAGCGTTTCCGTTGTTGCATTTATGCCAGTCTAGTCCAATGTATAAGAGCCACTGATTTATACGAGACCCGATCGTAACACTAGGTGCTGGCGAGATTTCCTAATTGGATGACACTGCAAGGGGGGTGCAAGCCCTTGGCCTGATGATCCCCTCCCCCGCTTCCCTCTCAAAGACAGATCTCATCTCACCCTGGCCCCTTCGGGGACCCAAGCATCTAGATGGCTTAGGTCTACCAGACTGGAGACTGCTCAGCCAGAGAGTCTGGGGAACTACAAAAATAACCACCCTCTGATTTCCATATACAGTATATACCTATAATAATCTGAATTAAATCGTATAATAATAGCCAGAAAACCGAAAAGAAAGGCGTCCTCAGATCTTGTAAGGGTTAAAATATAAATACAAATACTTTATGAGGGGGGCACTATGTTATTGACAAGGCAGAGGGGTAGGGTCTCCAGCCTCCCTTGGTCCGTCCCTGTGGGGTGGGTGGACACTATGGTAGCTTAATTTTGGGTCAGGTGATGCTAATCCTTTAACTCAAAGCATGGTTAAATACAATAAAACACACTTCCTCCTTCCTCCCTTCTTTTTAATTCATAATATATGTGCTAATTAAATGTTATTTTGGAGCTCTGTACGTTCTTGATCCTATGATAACAATTGGCCCCGTTTTCCACACATCTACAACTTTGGTATCAAACAAGTACTTGCAGCGAAATTGATCACATTTGAATCTTTCTGTAGAAGTTCGTTTAGTATCAGTCAGCTACAGTGCATCCTTCATATCCCCTGTGTATTTACCACTTATGCATGTTAACATCATATTTACAGTGTAGGTGCTCTCTTATTATATTTTAATTAAATTATTTATAAATTTGATTATTATAATATATTTAGTTATAATTATAATTATCTATTTATTTTATTTTAGTTTTGTTTTTAAATAATGATTGTGTCCATTTCCGTGCTTCTGGTTGGCCTCCCCCCCGCCCCCCTCCCTCCCCACCCAGGTATTGCAATGAAAACACGTGTTCATGTATTTTTTAGCGTTATTATCAAAAGTAAGTATTTCTGCGTGCATAAAATATGGTATGAAATTGCATAAATGTTTGCTAGATAAATTAAAGCGACCATGGAGTATGCGTTTCTCCCTATGCATAAATTGTGTGGGAGGGTAACACAGGAAAGAGCTTGAATAGTTAACTTCTCTACTACACAGAACCCACCTTGAGTCTCCCTCAGGAGCGCCCGTAGTTGGCCAAGAGTGTGGCGGTGAACGCCAGTTATCACTATTTTGGCTAACAGGAAGTGCTTTATATTGTCTTTGTGGAGGAGGATAGGTCTTTTCATAGTGTCAAGCCAATGTACAGTCTCGCACAATAATATCACTGATGCGAAAAGTATCAGCGAGAGTAAACAAGTTTTTTTCTTAATACTTCTATCTATCTATCTATTGCCAGACGCCTTACTCCCCTTAATGGGGGTGGCCATAGACAAAATGCCCCCAAGCGAACCTATCTCCTGTAAGAAGGACAACCCATGCCAGTTTACTGAAGGACTTACAGGATTAACCACTCAATTTAGGGTCCGTCTGAATCTGAGGCATTTTATGTATTTGTTAGCACTATTTTTCTACAGCGGTGTGCGGCTAATCCATCCACTAACCTGCTTCACCCTAAGATAGCAGTACTGATTTGTATAAGGTTTACTCCCCTAGACAGTTTGCCGACCAAGGCTGACGAGTCCCATCCACCCGGATTTTTATAAGGTTATCTCTCCTAGATGGGTTGCCGACCAAGGCTAACGAGTCCCACCCACCCGAATGGAGTGTATGAGGTCAACAGTGTCATACAGGGGGTGTTTGTGGAGTGTATAAGGTCAACAGTGCCATACAGGGGGTGTTTGTGGAGTGTATGAGGTCAACAGTGTCATACAGGGGGTGTTTATGGAGTGTATAAGGTCAACAGTGCCATACAGGGGGTGATTGTGATGTATAAGGTCAACAGTGTCATACAAGGGGTGTTTGTGGAGTGTATAAGATCAACAGTGTCATACAAGGGGTGTTTGTGGAGTGTATAAGATCAACAGTGTCATACAAGGGGTGTTTGTGGAGTGTATAAGGTCAACAGTGTCATACAGGGGGTGTTTGTGGAGTGTATAAGGTCAACAGTGTCATACAGGTGGTGTTTGTGGAGTGTATAAGGTCAACAGTGTCATACAGGGGGTGTTTGTGGAGTGTATAAGGTCAACAGTGTCGTACAAGGGGTGTTTGTAGAGTGTATAAGGTCAACAGTGTCATACAGGTGGTGTTTGTGGAGTCTATAAGGTCAACAGTGTCATACAGGCGGTGTTTGTGGAGTGTATAAGGTCAACAGTGTCATACAGGTGGTGTTTGTGGAGTCTATAAGGTCAACAGTGTCATACAGGGGGTGTTTGTGGAGTGTATAAGGTCAACAGTGTCATACAGGGGGTGTTTGTGGAGTGTATAAGGTCAACAGTGTCATACAGGGGGTGCTTGTGGAGTGTATAAGATCAACAGTGTCATACAGGGGGTGTTTGTGGAGTGTATAAGGTCAACAGTGTCATACAGGGGGTGTTTGTGGAGTGTTTAAGGTCAACAGTGTCATACAGGGGGTTCTTGTGGAGTGTATAAGGTCAACAGTGTCATACAGGCGGTGTTTGTGGAGTGTATGAGATCAACAGTGTCATACAGGGGGTGTTTGTGGAGTGTATAAGGTCAACAGTGTCATACAATGGGTGTTTGGGGAGTGTATAAGGTCAACAGTGTCATACAAGGGGTGTTTGTGGAGTGTATAAGGTCAACAGTGTCATACAGGGGGTGCTTGTGGAGTGTATAAGGTCAACAGTGTCATACAGGGGGTGTTTGTGGAGTGTATAAGGTCAACAGTGTCATACAAGGGGTGTTTGTGGAGAGAAACTCAAGGTGCACAGGCGCCCACATATCTTTGGCTTCCTCGTCCTTGTCATCATTGTTGCTGTTGTGGAGTGCTCAGGCAGTGCGGGGGGTAAAGGGGTTGGGGGGGGGGGGGGAAACTACTAGGAGATATAATAGTGATGACACCACCTCTGGTCAGGCTGGGTGTAAAGGGGAGGGGGGAGGGGGGGCAGGGGGCCGAGCTACCTTGGAGATAATGATCGTGGCCCTACCTCAGGCTGGGGGGCAGGGGGCTGGTTGAGGGGGAGGGGGAGAGGGCAAGCTTCCTGGAGATAATGATGATGTCCTTTACCTCAGGTCAGGCTAGATTTGATTTGATTTGATTTGATTCTTTATTGAGATAGTACACATACAACAAATTACAAATACATTGTCTCAAAAGGTCAAAGGTGATTATACATTCCTTTACCCTACTCATAAGACACATTAGCTCCCAGTGCACAACGAACCGGATCATGATTATGTCCGCCTGTATTAAATTATGTATTATGTTGATTTATACCATTGCCTATTTTTTAATAATTGTATTCAGCTAACTATGATCTCAATAACCATTTATGTAATGAAAATATGAATAGTCTCCTCATACGATTGCACTAGTTTTGTAGTGCTATTATTTACAACCTGTCAATTAATAATTTAGTCACTACAAGCTTGCTTGTTTTTGTTTTTTTTTGTTTTTTTTAATGAGATACGTATATACAGACCATGTGACAATTAAATGAAGAAACTATAATAACACATCTGAATAATGCCAACCTGACTTATAAACACACATATGAATGTAACCAGACGACGATGCTGTTGTTTCAGTGGAATAATGGCTCTTTGAGCAGTATGTATCGCCTTACTAGTGGTTGTCCCCTCACAGGATGGGGGGCGCTGCTCAATAAACTCGCCCCTCGGGGCAAAATCAAAATCAAATATTATACTTATATGTATACACACGAAAAACAAAACATTAAATATAAATCTGTGAATAACAGACCAAAGCCAAGCCGGGGCTGGTTCCTACGGCTTATTATATTCTTGTAAATACCCCAATATAAAAGAGAAAAGGTTCAGGGTAATACCCTAAATCCAAAAAAGGTTTCTTAGCTAACCTAATTTCAATCAAAGCTTCCTCCCGCTCCAGATGATCCCCTGTTTCCGGGGAAAATCCCTCCCACTTTTTGGTCCCACTGTTGTAAGTGGGCTTATATATATATTTGTACACACACATACATATATACATACCGGTATACATATATATATGTACACATATACATACATACACACACACATACATACATACATGTGCACACACCTAAAAATATACATACACCTATACAGTACATACATATATGTACGCATATACACATCAAAATATATTCATACACACACACACACACATATACATACATAAGCACCTATATATACATACACACACGTACATACATATACATAATAATAATAACTATTATACCAATAACAATTGCTAGAGTTGATGCAATTTTATACCCTTTTTTTTAAAGTGTGCTTATCTTATAATATGTTTTATATGTTTACATTTGGCTATGATTTGACCTATTTTATTTTGGTTGAACATCCATATTATTTGTTCCTCTACTGTACACTATCTATCATACTGTTTCTATAGTTCTCTAGATGTTGGCACTGCAAGATATAATGCCGCAGTGTGTGACATCTTGGTTGTTTACATAACTGGCAGCAAGTGTCATGATCTCCTTTAGGTACACCTAACTCCCACATATATTTATATCCTAGCCTGAGACGCGTACAAAAGGAATCCTTCCAAGCACTTCTATAGGATCCATAACTAAAGGTAGTTCTCCGTGCAATATTTTTATAATGATGAAATGTCGAGCTGTTTGAGTGTTTCTCTTCAACCATGAGTAGTTCCGTATCCTTTTGTTTTTTCTAATTATTGATTTAATTTGTTTGAGCGATAGAGTGCATTCTATGTCAGTTACATCTTTTTCTGTTCCCAATTTGGCCAGTTCGTCAGCTCTTTCATTATTATATATTCCCACGTGTGATGGTATCCACGTGAATTGTACTATTCTCCCATTGTTTCGTAAGTCATCTATAATAATTTTGCACTGAGAAAGTAGCATTTTATACACTGGTTTTCTGCTATTTAAAGACTCCAAAGCACCCTACTGTCTACAAAGAAGCACACATCACCTTCCCATCCCCTCACTTGTCTTAACCCGAATAACATGGCATATAATTCTGGTTGGGTGGAGGAGACATTGTCACTTATTCTATATGTATACTCACTTTGTACGTTATCATTATTTATGTTATCACTCACTAATATCCCACACCCAGCTCTTCCATTATCTCTGACTGAACCATCACAATATACATGTGCTACACCATTATTTATGTTATCACTCACTAATATCCCACACCCAGCTCTTCCATTATCTCTGACTCAACCATCACAATATACATGTGCTACATCATTATTTTATAGTTCACTTATTTTCTCCTCAACCATTAGTTTCATTTCTTCAGTCTTGTACATGCTTTTCTTTTTCTTAAGCTTGATAAAGTTAACATTAACGCCCTTTTCCTCCCAAGGTGGAATTTGTTGTACTCTCTCGTCCTCCATAAAATAGCTTGTTAGGTTAAATGTTTCTACTTTACCTATCAGCTCCTTCAGGTATCCTCTCTTGCCTTGCCTCCGGAATGTTCGAATTTTGCGAATGCCGTCATTAATATAATTTGCCAATTTATTTCCGCTCCCTGATCTTACGTGCCTCACTGCCGATATTATATTTACTTCCTCTATTTTATGGCGCAATGTTGATAAATTTAAATCTATACTCATGGCAGCTACTATCGGGTTTTGGGGGCAGTTTAATACAATACGCATAGCTTCATTTTGGAAGTTTACGATTTTATCCAACCTTCCTTCGCCAAGGCAAGAGAGAACGGGGCTGGCATACTCGATAACCGGCCTAATAGTGGCGAGGTACATCATCCGCAGTACCTGTACACCTGTACCACTCCGAGCTAGTGACCTCAAGGGTGCCATACGTGACTTACATTGTGTTTGTATATGGATCAACTCGGCATCTTTACTGTCTGACGTATATCCTATATAAATTCCCAAGTATTTGTAGCTCCTAACCCTATCTATATTTTTCCCATTTACCGTTAAGTACTTATTACCCATGGCACGACACTGATTTTTTTTTTTTTCTTCATTAATAACCAACCCTAGTGTCTGCAGTAACTGCCCAAATTTATTGAGGGCTAATTGCATGTTTTCCACACTACTACTTTGACACATTATGTCGTCAGCATATATGTTTGATTTAACTCCCGGACCTAACCTTTCTTGTGCTATTCTGCTCATTAAAACATTAAAGAGGGTAGGACTTAATACCCCGCCTTGTGGTGTACCCATATCGATATTCTTTACCTGCGAAAGAGATCCTTGGTAACACACCTGTGCTTTCCTTCCAAATAAATAATCGCCTATCCAGTATAACAATTTTCCCTTTACACCCATGTTGGCTAATTCAAATAAGATTACCTCCCCATTTGCTTTATCGAACGCCCCCTTGAGGTCCACAAAAACCCTACAGTAGTCATCGTCGTGTGATGATGACTGCATCAGATGTACCTCTCCCTTTTCTAAACCCAAATACATTTTTGCTTAGCTTATCATCAATAACATACAGTAGCCTCTCTAACACGATTATCTCCATCATTTTAGACATACATGATGTGAGAGAAACGGGTCTGCTCTCTCCATTCGGCTTTGGGATGGGAATGATAATGGCTTTCTTCCACGCTCTTGGAAGCTTACCCTCCTTAAGGCTCATATTAAATAAACGAAGCAGGGGGCTATCCTCCATACCAGCTAAACAGTTTAAAATGTCGTAAGTAATGCCATCTTCTCCCGGAGCCGTAGATTTACCCTCCTTGACTGCTCTGAGTAATTCATCTCTACTTATCTCTGTCTGTTATATCGGCAATGTTTAACGCATTAACAATAGTCTCCCTTCTGTTATTTTCCCAACTTTTTAATCCCTCCCTGATGTCTTGTGGCAGTGAATCAATACCGGCCGCAGTTGCCCACTTCTCCATTAATTCCTCAGCCACTTGGCGTGGATTCGGGTGTGCTACATTGTGTTTTCTTTTACCCCTTACTTTATTTACTTCTCTCCAAATTTCGTTGATATTTGTGCTATTCCCCACCCTATTTGCAAGTTTCTACCAGCATTCTCCTCTCACTTCTTTACGAGCTTTACCGCAAATCCGGGATGCCTCAAGTAAATCGGCTTTACTGGAGTCATCCCTTCCCGTCTCCACCCATCTTTTATGACCTCGTTTTAGCATTCTCGTCCAATCCTTTAATCGGTTGTCATTATAGTATTTATTTCGGTGGGACGAAAGCTCCCGCACTTTTCTTTACTCTTTAGTGTAAAGTAATTCTTCTATTATTTTGACTATGTCTTCATAAAATGAATTTGTGTTTACGGGTTCATAGTTAGTATACCAATTTCTAATGTCATTGATAAACTTAGCCGTTTTCTCTAGAGGAAGCTTTATCCTTTTTCTATTATATTCTATATCAATTTTTCCCAAAGGAATAGTAATAGCGAGAGAGAAATGGTCACTTAGTAATTCTGGCGTAACTTCACACTTCCCGTCCAAACCTTGGCCATTTATAATCTCTGCATAATCGAGCCTCCCTCCCTGGATATGCGTTGCTTCACGTGTTCCTAGCAGTTTGACGTCTGGATAATCTTTCAGAAACTGATTAAATCTCCCCCCATTAGTGTTCGTACTTTCCCCTTCCTCTAAATCCTTGTGTCGAGCATTTAGGTCCCCGGCAAGGAGGGTTACCTCATTAAAGACGCTATTCGGTACAGTGTCAACGGAGAAGCAATTTTTAGAGATGTAAAGATTAACTATATAAATTGACCCATCTTTCAAAAATAGTTTAATCGATACCGATTCTACTCCATCTGTCTTATGAGGGTTTTCTACTAGTTCCGAGGGAATAGCACTTCTTACGTATGTGGATACGCCCCTAATACCCTCGCTTGCTGGCAACATATATTGTTTATAACCGCTTAGCTTAAATATAGCACCATTCCCATCCCTCGTCTCTTGAAGGAGTATAACATCAATACCATATTTATTTATATAATAGTGTAAATCATCAGTCCTATTATGTAATCCATTTATGTTCCATGATATAACCTTAAGTTCATTTTGATCCATTATTACACGCGGTATCCTCTACAGACTCAGACAGACCTTCTATTTCCTTCATTATAGTGTCCATCTGGCGGTACATTTGTAGCCAGCCGTTAAATAACTTATCTTTTTTCGTTCATCTTGGCACTTCTCCAGTACACTCTGGGGCCCTGTTAGGTCATTTGACATTAGTTTGTGGGACCACAACATTTTATATCTTCCGTTCACTTTAAATTTACATTGGGTCTTTTCACTTTTCTTTTTTTCATCTTTGTCTGCATTTGCTTGTGTAATTTGGCTCGCCGAGGCTTGTGTTTGATCCCTATCGCTAGCTTCATTTGCCTTGCCTTTCACAACCTCATTTAATTCACTCACTTGTTTTTCCAACATTCCCAATGGGGGACAATACAAAATTCGTCTGATATTTTTCCCGCCTTTGGTTCGCACCAACCTAAATTTGTTGCCATCGAGTGAATTGCATTTTTAAAATCGCAGTCATCAAAATATCACTGGATTTCTATAGTCATGAATGTTAGACATATTACTCTAACATTCTATTCAGTACATTGTCCAATATACACAGTATTTATGATTAATAAAACATATTTGATTAGGCCCACAAAAACACATGGCAGTCATTCGAACAATAGTCCTGTTAATATTTTAATAGATAGGTATCCATGTCCTAAAATTAAAATTATATGTATAAAAACTCGAGATGAACTTATAAAATAATCGTCATTAGCCACTTTACTGGATATTAGATTATACAATTATAAACTAGTTTCAGATCTGGCAAGCGCATAATAAATTGATGCCAGTGTTCGCTACCCATAATAGTCATTATACGAAACTTCTCGGACAGTAAACATCTCTTCCCCACTTAACTTACTTTGTTAAATTTGATATTAGTTGTGCATCTATGTGCACATTAGCAGTAATGGTGGTAGATATTTGTTTCTCACAGATGGAAATCTTAATATAATGTGGATTATAGTCTTAATAAAGGTAAAATGTTCAGTTATAGATGTGTCGTGCGTGCGTGTGTGTGTGTGTGTGTGTATTCCAAGGTTGCCAGTGCACATCACATCTCCAAACTCGCCCAAAAGTAGCCCAATCACTTAATACCGCACAACAGACAATTTCAGCTATTTTAATCCTATCACACACATTTTCTGATATGTTTATCTTTAACAGCCATGCATGCATGATACTATGAGTTCCCCAAATATAACTAGGCCTAGTCCCATATAGCCTACTGTATGAGTAGTGGCCTACGTGTCACATCATTTAAATATTAATGAAATACCACATACATTATGATCACAATCATGCACTCATCAAATCTGCATCAATGTCCCAATCCCCCCTCACAAACAATCACTTAATTAGGCTATTCAGTCACCACCACATAGGCTACCATACATGTATAGTACAGTCACCACCACCACATAGGCTACCATACATGTATAGTACAGTCACCACCACATAGGCTACCATACTATATAGTACAGTCACCACCACATAGGCTACCATACATGTATAGTACAGTTCACCACCACATAGGCTACCATACATGTATAGTACAGTCACCACCACATAGGCTACCATACATGTATAGTACAGTCACCACCACATAGGCTACCATACATGTATAGTACAGTCACCACCACATAGGCTACCATACATGTATAGTACAGTCACCACCACATAGGCTACCATACATGTATAGTACAGTCACCACCACATAGGCTACCATACATGTATAGTACAGTCACCACCACCACATAGGCTACCATACATGTATAGTACAGTCACCACCACATAGGCTACCATACATGTATAGTACAGTCACCACCACATAGGCTACCATACATGTATAGTACAGTCACCACCACATAGGCTACCATACATGTATAGTACAGTCACCACCACATAGGCTACCATACATGTATAGTACAGTCACCACCACATAGGCTACCATACATGTATAGTACAGTCACCACCACATAGGCTACCATACATGTATAGTACAGTCACCACCACATAGGCTACCATACATGTATAGTACAGTCACCACCACATAGGCTACCATACATGTATAGTACAGTCACCACCACATAGGCTACCATACATGTATAGTACAGTCACCACCACATAGGCTACCATACATGTATAGTACAGTCACCACCACATAGGCTACCATACATGTATAGTACAGTCACCACCACATAGGCTACCATACATGTATAGTACAGTCACCACCACATAGGCTACCATACATGTATAGTACAGTCACCACCACATAGGCTACCATACATGTATAGTACAGTCACCACCACATAGGCTACCATACATGTATAGTACAGTCACCACCACATAGGCTACCATACATGTATAGTACAGTCACCACCACATAGGCTACCATACATGTATAGTACAGTCACCACCACATAGGCTACCATACATGTATAGTACAGTCACCACCACATAGGCTACCATACATGTATAGTACAGTCACCACCACATAGGCTACCATACATGTATAGTACAGTCACCACCACATAGGCTACCATACATGTATAGTACAACCAACAGAAAGCCATGATGAACGTTTGTATGAAATAGGCTACCAAGTGATATAGTGGGATCAAGAACGATAGGGAGCTTTAAGAAAAAATTGGATAAGCATATGGACGAGAAGGGTTGGGTGTGAAGGGGGATCAGCCGGGTTGGGCCAATCAGCGCTCTGCAGACCCCGTAATCCTGCGTTAATCTCTAACCGGTTTGGTAAGATGATCCTCAGGGTATTAGAGTGTTGAGCCTATAATTGGGCTTTGTAATTGGGGTTGTGTGGGACAGGGATCTGCCTTGCTTGGGCCAATCGGCTTTCTGCAGACTCCCATTTTCTTATGTTCTTATGTTCTTAAATGTAGCCTAGCTATAGGCTACTCAACACTCGACACCTCTACAACTTTAATAGTATATAGAACCAGCCCAATTCCGCTTTCCTCAATGTTAGTTAGTTAGCATAATACTTCAGAGGCTATCCACCCCATCACACTGTAAATCAAGAATATAATATCGTTTGAAATGGAAACTCGCAAATCTACGCTTCTGAACGAATCCTAACTAGCCCAATGGTGCGAACAAAAGAAGACCTTGGCAACACTGTGTACGTATATCCCGCCGCGGTCAGCTGACGACCTAAACAGTCGCCCGTGGAAAAGGCAGTGTTGTAAAATGTTTTGTCATCTTTTTCGAATTTCCTGCATCTCCACGTATGTAATTTGCTGCCTCTGTGTTCTATGACATTCTGATTCACATTGATTGATTTCCTGTCACTGGTCTAATAAGAAATATAGCCGGTAACATATTTAGCTGCCCGATTTGATAGTGGATTATAAATTGGTAACTTAAAAGCGCACGATAGCTTGTTTTGTAGGAAAGAAACTATAGTGCGCAGGCGCAGACATTCAACCTGCCAAATTCTACAGCTACAGAATATAATACCGTATGTTCAGCCAATTTCTACTGAAACACGTATTTGTTAGTAACTAAAAAGGAAGTAAATACAATACTTCAATGAGTATTAAAATTTCGCCCAGCCTATCACACCACATTAGATGAAACTAAATTTCTTGTTCAATAAGCTGATATTTATGTATCGAATTATGTTAATTATTATATATTCACTGCATTAACCAGTATATAACCATCATATTATGAATCTAGTAAAAATATACTACACAACTATGTGTCAGATAAGTGTGCAAACTGTATTAAACCTCTTAAATCACGAAAACCCTCAAACACCTCAATGGTGTATCACACACGATAGTCATTTGAATAAGACCCCCAGCGCCATCTGGATTTTTAGTACTATTTTCCCTCGTTGTGCCCGAAATTCCCTGAAACAATTAAACAATTCATCTAGCACTGACTTTTCATTCACCACCACATCACCATTTTTGTTCACTGTATTGTTAACCCCAGGGCTTGACCTTACCACTTCACCAGGTGTGTGATCCCCCTTAGAGTCCGTCCCCTGGAGGCCAGGGAGATTAGGCCGACCAGCCCAAGCGTTGTTTATTGCTCCCTCGCACCTGGCCGTAGCCCCGGGCTGACTGCGTGCTGGTAGAGGCGGGGTGGGGAAGTTCTGAGGTGGTGATGCGGGGGAAGCCTCTTGTGTCCTTGTCCTCTGTCTGTCGCCTTTCCCACCATCCACGCTGGTCGTTGTTGCTGTCTATTTGCCCCAGGTCTTTTAAGGCAGACTACAGATTTAGCATTATGGGGGCCACCACAGTTGCAGCATCGTGGTTCAACTCTCATTCTCGCCTTTATTTTTTCCCCACACCGGGTAGAGATATAGTTACCCCCACAGAACCGACAGCGTGGGTCTTGTTGGCAGCTCCACTCTTGGTGACCCCACCTTGAGCATTTTAAACACATCTGTGATTCCTCATATACGGTGCTACGTACCTATATCCGATCCCCGTCACAAATATTTTTTTCTGGTGCCTCTCCTTTAATGAGGGCCACTGCCTGACTTTTTGCTTCTCCCCTTACAATGTTTCTTCGAGCCCACACTCTCCGCGAGTCATCAAGCAGGAAGTCAGGGTCTATCCACACTGGGTATTTAAATATTATTACTTTGGTCATTTGTTCTTGCTAATCGGGGATTTTCATCACAAGCCCTTCATAACCAACCGTGGTCAGCATATCCACTGCTTCTTGTCCTCCCACCGTCACGAATGGACGGTTTTTTCCACCTTTTAGAATTGGCTGGAAATGTTTATATTCCCGGCCAAGTTTCATAATCCACAGTACCTTTTGTTGATAGGCGAGCTTGTTGTCTGCCGGAAATAGTAGCCGGGGTCGCCTCGCCATTGGTTCTGCATCTCCCTCTTCTCGGCTAGGTGTCTCTCTGTCTCCAAACTCTCCTCCTCGCTCTGCCTCACGTGGTTCTACAATCATGTTCACCGTTTCGTAGTCTTTTTGCGTCCCTTGCCTCTTCTTCATCACTGCTTTCATCCCCTCTCCCTTGATTCTTTCGTCTCCTACCCTCTTTTCTGCTTGGTATTCCATATTTTCGGTAAGGTTAGTGCTTGGACCGCTTGTAGTTTCTTCCTCTGCTGTTGTACTAGTAGTAGTATCGCTGCTGTATTTGGCTCCATTGTATCTGCTGCAGTAGTATCTGTCGGGCAGGACGGCATGCTGTCCGCCTGGCCACAGTCACACAACGTTGGGAAGGAGAGAGCTCAATTTTGTTGTTGACGGTCCGGAGGTCAAAGGTCAAGTGGTCAGGCTAGAGGTAAATTGGGGGTAGGGGGAGGCAGGGTGGGGGTGGGAGCCACCTGGAGATAATGGTGATAACTCTACCCTCTCTTGGCTTCCACTCACACTCTCCTCAACCTTTCTTTTTCTCAACCTGGATGATAATGACAGCCATGTAACACCAGAACTCCCACGTGCATCATCGTCAGAGCCCTCGGATAACCTGTACAGTACATAATTGTATTATATAATTATACTATATAATTCCATTAATATTTATGTTTGTTGAAATGTTTTGATTATATAAGTAAAGGCTTGAGTGATTGCAATTGATAAATATAACCAAATATGATGAATGTCAAATTCTCTGGTGGTACGTGTGCAATACTTTGGTTCAGTAAATATGAAGTAACATGTGTTTAACCTTAAACTATATAATTACAATGATAACAATGACAGATAGTCCACATTTAAGCCAGTGTCACCTTTAACAAACACATGTAGTTACTAAAACAAACCGTAAATTATATATGACTAATATACTATATTATAATATATATATATATATATATATATATATATATAGAGAGAGAGAGAGGTTTGCAGCTTGAAGGGGGTTTGGGGGGTTTTATTGACAATAAAAGAGGTTAATAATATTTGGGTTAGGCTTATGATTGCCACAGGTCCTTCCTAAGATGAACAGCATAATATAAATATATCGGTATTATATATCAATGAACCAATTGTCATCGTACTGAAAGGGTTAAATATTCATTACTAAAAAAACCACACTTAACAAACATTTAGTTTTGGTCAATTAAAAATGTTAAAATGATAACTTTGATATTATTTTATATATTAGGTGAAAACAAATTATATTATGCATTCATTGTTAGTACATTGTAACTCCTTTAATATAGTTCACTTGAGTTAGTGTATGGTACTTCATAAACTTAGGCTATGTTACCATTATAGGATCAGAGTAGGAATTGTTGGATGTTGATGTTCTCAGGTCTCCTTATCACGTCTGTGGTCTCTCCCACTTACTTAAATCGTCCCTGTGAAGATAGTTTGTAAGATTATCAGGTGGATGTTATGTTGTGGTGGTGACAATAATGGTCATGCTGCTAACAGATCATAATGATGATGGCTGCCAACATAGAATGTATAATGATCATTATCATGGTATAACACATTCAACACCATGACAACTTTAGATATAGTGTGGCTAAGATTATGTGATTATATTCTGGTTAGGAAGGATTTGTGGGAGTCAGAGGGATGATGCAGGTACTTCATGTGACAAACCAGTGAGTAAAATAGAAATAATCAGTCAAGATAGTGCGGATATAGTGATGTGTAATAGTAGTATCGATAACACTACACATGTAACTGATAGTAAAGATGAGAATACTGATAGAGTAGAATTTCCGTCTAGAGCTAGTAGTTCAACAGGAAATAATAAGTTAGCTAAACACAATAGAAAATTAGTTGCAAATAAAAGTAATAGGTTGAGGGTATATTATACAAATTGTAGGAGTTTATGTAACAAAATGAACGAACTTAGAGCACTCGTTAGCACAGAAAATATAGACATAATAGCGCTAACTTAAACGTGGATTAATACAGAATCTAGGCATTTTTTAGCAGAATTTGATATTCCAGGATACAGTTTGTTTAAATATGACCGAACAAGTAGGAGGGGCGGGGGTATAGCAGTGTTTGTCAGGAGTACATTAAAAAGCTGTATTAAATCAGGTATTAGACTAAATAATGATAATGAAAGTGTTTGGGTAGAGGTTAACGAAGGTAGTGAGACCATAGTTATTGGAGTTATATATAGACCGCCTAATATGAGTAGAAATGGCGGAAAATCGTTATGGGAGGAAATTAAAATAGCATCAAGGTTTAGCAATGTGTGCATTATGGGGGATTTTAATTTTCCGAACATTGATTGGCAGCACCAAATAGGCGACTCCGATTCAGTAGAGTTTATAGAGGTAGTACAAGATAGTTTTTTATTTCAATTCATAGATACGCCGACTAGAGGTATTAATATTCTTGATTTAGTTTTCAGTAACAATGAACATATGATAAATAATGTAGAGATTGGTGACCACCTAGGAAATAGCGATCATAAATCTATTTATTTTAATATACAATGGACAGGGAATGCTAAAGAGAATACGACACTTATCCCAGATTTCAGAAAAGCCGATTATGGTGGGCTAAGAAGAGACTTAAGGGTGGACCCTATTGTTAAGCGATTAAGTCAGGATATGCCAGAGTTAAACTTGCCACCTACATATAACCAGTTTATTGCTTCACTCCACAATGCTCAAAATAAATATATCCCTAAAAGAAGATTTAGATCGACGCAGAACCAACCAAAATGGATGACTAATAAGCTAATAGATCTTATAGGAAAAAAGAAAAGAATATATCGAAAAATAAAGAAAGGTGAAAATCATTTACATATATACTATCAGACTCTATCAAGACAGGTCAAAAAGGAAATCAGGAAAGCAAAAAGAAATTATGAAATAAGGATAGCCAGCGACTCAAAAAATAACCCTAAAGCTTTTTACCAACTATATAAATCTAAAGTTAGAGATGTAATAGGCCCCCTAAAAACTTCAATAGGAGAAATAACAGAAAATTATTTAGAAATGTGCAGTACATTAAATAGTCAGTTTCTTTCCGTTTTCACTAATGAAAATTTGGCACAGATTCCAGAAGTCAATATGGTATATAGTGATAGTATAGAAAATATGTTAAGTACAGTTAGTATAAGTAGAAATGATGTGCTTAAGGAAATTGACAGACTGAAACCTCAAAAATCGCCTGGTCCTGACGAGGTATATGCTAGAGTATTAAAAGAATGCAGAGATGAGTTAAGTAGTCCATTAGCATTTATATTTAACAAGTCATTAGAAACAGGTTTAGTTCCAGAAGCTTGGAAGCTTGCAAATGTAGTTCCGATCTTCAAAAAAGGTGATAAATCGATAGCATCCAATTACCGTCCCATTAGTCTCACATCAATCATAGGAAAGTTGCTAGAGTCTATTATTGCTAGGAAAATTAGAAGCCACTTAGTAAAATTTAACTTAATAAATTCTTCTCAGCATGGATTCACTCAGGGACGTTCGTGCCTTACTAATTTACTTAGCTTTTTCTCAGAGGTATATGAAGCAGTAGATAGTGACAAGTCATATGATATTATATATTTAGATTTCAGTAAAGCTTTCGACAGAGTCCCTCATGAGAGATTGATGAGAAAGGTTGAGGCACATGGAATAGGAGGGTCGTTGTTGGGATGGATTAGGTCATGGCTAATTGGTAGGAAACAGAGAGTTAGCATAAATGGTACCAAGTCAGAGTGGGGAGCAGTCAAAAGTGGTGTCCCCCAGGGATCGGTATTAGGTCCCCTGTTGTTTCTTATATACATAAATGACCTAGATTTAGGTATAACTAGTAGGATAAGTAAATTCGCAGACGATACTAAAATGGGGAGATCAATTGATTCAGATAGCGATATAGAGTGCCTCCAAAGGGATCTAGATACCTTACATGAATGGTCAGTAAATTGGCAGATGAAGTTTAACATTGACAAATGCAAGGTATTAAAGATAGGGAAGATGCAAACAAATGTTAAATATAAACTAGCTAATTTAGAATTAGAAAATTCAGACTGCGAGAAAGATCTAGGTGTGTTTGTTAGCAATGATTTGAAGCCTAGAAAACAGTGTATAAGCGTTCGTAATAAGGCAAACAGGATTCTCGGGTTCATCTCTAGGAGTGTGAGTAACAGAACTGCTGATGTTATCTTAAAACTTTACTTGTCATTAGTGAGACCCCATATGGATTATGCTGTCCAATTTTGGTGTCCTTATTACAGAATGGACATAGATTCATTGGAGAGAATTCAGCGTAGAATGACAAAAATGATCCATAATATTAGAAATTTTCCGTATGAAGAAAGGTTGAAGAAATTAGGTTTACATTCGTTAGAGAGACGCAGAGTTAGAGGGGATATGATAGAGGTGTTCAAGTGGGTTAGTGGGATTAACAAAGGGGACATGACAAATGTACTAAAGCTCAGTGATAGCGAAAGAACTCGTACCAATGGTTTCAAATTAGATAAATTTCGTTTCAGAAAAGATATAGGCAAATATTGGTTTGGTAACAGAGTTGTAGATGGGTGGAATGGGCTACCAAGTGATATAGTGGGATCAAGAACGATAGGGAGCTTTAAGAAAAAATTGGATAAGCATATGGACGAGAAGGGTTGGGTGTGAAGGGGGATCAGCCGGGTTGGGCCAATCAGCGCTCTGCAGACCCCGGTAATCCTGCTTTAATCTCTAACCGGTTTGGTAAGATGATCCTCAGGGTATTAGAGTGTTGAGCCTATAATTGGGCTTTGTAATTGGGGTTGTGTGGGACAGGGATCTGCCTTGCTTAGGCCAATCGGCTTTCTGCAGACTCCCATTTTCTTATGTTCTTATGTTCTTATGTAGATAGATTATACCATTCATATGCTTGGAGATCATTCCTACCACCCTCCACACCCCTTCCCTCCCATACACACACACACACACACTTGGAAAAAAAGACAAAAACAAATATGGTATTTTTTGCATGTGAACATTCTTAGTTGCATAATGTTAACAATAGAAGGGGGTCTAGGGGCTCCGAGGGACATTTTTAGGCTGAAGGGGGTGGGTGGGGGGTGACTGGGGAACCGTTTCTTTTAGCTTGAAAAGGTCGGGAAAATTTTATTTTATTTTATTTTATTTATTTATTTATTTTTAGCTTGAAGGTGGTCTTGAAGCTTAATTTTGCTGGAAGCTAATATTTCTTTTCTTTTCATCCTTAGCTTGCAGGGGGTTAGTGAGTTGATTGCGATGGACTAAACAACTTTGGTACCTAGAGGTTCTTCCTAAGCTGAAAGAAGCCTGCTTAGCTTGAAGAAGGTTGGGGAAATATTTGTAAGCTTGAAGAATGATATGAGGAAGCAGTTTATAATTTGAAAGGGTGTCTGGGGAGCAGTTTATTTTTATTTATTTTTATTCATTATTTTTATTACACTGAAGGGGGTCTAAATTAAGACGTACAGTCCCATTACATGATCATTTTAAGACTATTGCCCCATTCAAATATAGAACAAATCCTGGAATTTTAGATGAAACCGTCCTTCGGCTGGGGCAGTTTTATAACAGATAAATATCAAATTTGGTTTGAGCTAGGAGAGGTGTTTTTTAAGTTGAAAGATAGATAGATGCAGCCAATAGATCTATTTCCTTCTTATGCTGAGTATTATTATTATTGTATTATTGTAATTAATATTATTATTATTATTATTATTATTATTATCAACTCTGCGAAGCAGAGTTGTATCGCAGACACAGATCCCGCGCGTATACTGTGCACCATCAGTCAGCTTGTTTGTCGTCGTCGTCCATTGTCGTCTTCCGTCCGGAAACTCCTCCTAGACCGTTCGATGGATTTTCACCAATTTCACAGGTATATTCATTTAGTCAATGCAAAGGTCAGACTAAAAGAAATTTTCAATTTAACTGAAAAGTTAAGGGGACCGGCCGCTTATTAGGCTTAAAAAGCTCGAAATCCTGAAAATACCATTAAGTGTTAAAATGTGTTTACTCAACTTCCCTTCACAAGCCAGTGAAATATTATTAGTGAAAACCCATTGGATTTGTTTTTTTATGATTTCCAAACTTTTCCTGTATTTCTAAGAACGTTATATAGCGACCTTTGAAATTGACAGGCTCGGTAACTACTGGTCGTACGAGGATCGTAGATTTATAAATGGAAAGAGCGTAACATATTCTAGAACCTCCCAAAAGCTGTATCATCTACTCTGCCGTGTTCCTGCCTACAAACAAAAATTAAAAATGTTCATCCAATTACCTTAGACTTTCACATTTTTTCTCAACACGTTTTGTTGTACTTTGGGATCTTATAATTAATATATTATTAGGCCTCGAGGAATGTTTTATATATAGTCAGGATGCCATATATATGTAAGTCATGTAGGGGTGTGACAGGGCGTACTAATACAATTTGTTTTGATCGTAAAGTACATAAATTTTAAGAATCTGGGAGGTCCCAGCGCAGCACGAGTGGGGAAAATATTTAATTAGTAGAAGTTTCCAAGAGTTTCCAAATGTGCCGTGTATTTATTCATGGAAATGGAAATATGTTCGTTTTGGTCACTTAAATGATCGGAAGGAAGCAATTTATAGATTAAAATAATATATAATATGTGCCTATTCACTCAAACAGGACACTCAGATTCCTTCCAGAGACAGCATTATGAAAAGTGAGCAGAATAAGAAATATTTGAGTTCTTGTGTAGCACTGAACATAGCAACATACATTTATATCTGGTGGGAGAGAAAAGCCAATTCACACACGAGGAAGCTGATGTAACACTAATCAGTTATGTTCTGCATTTTCACCACAACAAAAGGCACATACAGGTGCTCGCTGACGACACAGACATCTTTGTACTCTTACTGTATTTTTTCTGGCTTCACAAACCCAGTGCACAGGTGACCATGAAGAAGTTCAATGGGCATATTATTGACAAAATTGCCACAGCGCTGAAACTGGGTGACAAGTGCCTGAGCCTGTCCGCAGTCTTAGTGGATGTGACTCTGTGTCTTATCCGTTTGGTAAGGGGAAAGTCTCAGCAGTTAACGTTTTGCTGAACTCATCTATTTGTCTTGAAGCATTTGTCAAGAAAAATACAGAAGAAAAGGAATGGGCTGAAGAAGGACTTTGTTTCCTGTCAGCTGTGTATGGAACAGCACCGGTCTCCTCATTCATTGACTTGAGATTTTGCTTGTTCACCAGCTAGAAAGAACCTCCTAAAATTAAGAGCCTGCCGCCAACATATAATGCTGCACTTCAGCATATCAAGCGTGCATGCCTCCAGGTTCTACTGTGGACTGCAGCTGATCAACCAAGTCCTCCAGAACTTGACATTTCTCAGTATGGATGGAAGACAGAGAACAAAATCCTAACACCCATGCTTGGGACTAACCTCATTGCGCCTCCTAATCTTTTGAAAACCGTGGCTTGTGGCTGTAAGTCTAAATCGCCATGCGCCACCCAGAAATGCAGCTGTCGGGTAAATGGGACTTTCATGCACATCGTACTGCAAATGCGGAGCTGAAAACATCTGTTTTGAATGAACACACAAACAGTTCTCTCCATTTGAGGCCCAGTGTGAGGATGACGATGATGACATTGAAGACGAAGATGCTCAAGACATTTATTAACTTGCTTAAGCGTGATGCACCACTCTTCCATTTTTGCTATTCAGGTGTGGTACATGTTTTCTATAGTTGTTACATTACTGTCAAATGTATTCAGTTACCCACTGGTTGTAGCAGTGACTACTAGAGTCTAAAGAGATAGTGTAATACCTTCCTTATACTCAAGATTAATGCATTACATCTTTTGGTTAGAGTCCATCATCAAGTAATTTCTTTGGCTGATGGAGGTCAATGTTTCAGATGGTCTCTTGTAATACGTTATTTTTTTTCCTATGATGGTGTATGAATTTGACCCAGTCTCAGGGTCCTTAGTTCTGTTCAGCCCATGCATTTTTGTTTCACACACAAATTATCTCAAAACAGGAGTAGTTTATAGTGAAACCTTCCTTAGGGTTAAGTGCCCCATTAATTACTCTTTCCATTCACATATGCATAGCCTCCGATAGTGCAGTTGGAATGAATGTACATGCTAAGATTGATATGCAGGATTCGAAACTGCATAATAAATCGTAGGCTTGTGCATCATTCTTAACTGTCTTCGTGGTGCAATGCATAAGTGTGTTGATTTTCGGTGTGAGCATCCTAGGTTCGAATCCCCGTACGGCCACATGTGTTTATTAATTTCATTAATCGAGCTTAAGAGTAAAGTTGGTTGGTGGAGAGAACATAATAAACAATGCATTTTAAATGAGCTAGATTTGTTCCTTTTTTTTTGACAAAAAACAAAAACAAAAATAGAGGGAAGCGAGGACCCCTTCCTAAAAGGCTTCTGTATACGTCCCTGACTAAGGCTAAAGTTTTAAAATACATTCAAATCGTGTTTAATATAATTCCTTTAACCGTACAATCCCAGCGATGGCTATAGCTGTCAGTAGATAATTAACTCCTCAGTCCCAGCGACGGTTATAGCCGTCATTACTGTATTTGTCTTGTAACTGCCTGTGCAAGGCTGTTTTTTTTTTATTTTTTTTAAGTCTTGTAAAACAAAACAAAAAAAGGTGATAGATCCACTCTTGCCTCATCTCTTGAGGTGAAAAGGTGGTCTCTCCTGTCATTTTGGCCACATTGCTTGGGACTGCTGGGGACTTTTATTACTGTATCCTACGGTACAGTACGGGTTAAAAGCCTGAAAATGTAAAGGCACTGGGGCCAACAGTTCTGGTGCAATTTAGGGCGATCATTTTGCTTCCTTGGCTTGAACAGGGTTAATGATGGAAAAATAATGCTTTGAACGGTTATGTTTTGTAATTATTACATGATAATATAAGGTGCTATGAATCTCATGACTGTAAATCATTCCAAAATTATTGTTATAATCTGTTTTAAACATGCTATGGTAACTGAGAAGAAGGTAATAATGATAAACGGTGGCAATTTTGGATTTGACCTAATTTTTAGAAATTCCCCAACTGTTACGAGCTGACACCTTCCAGTTCCTTCAACTACATGCACTCTACTATCATTTTATAAAAAAAACACTATATTAGTATGCAATGTCACACTATAACGTGTTGGCATCCTGACTAATGCCATTGGAAAGCGCGTGAAATGCTCTATAAAGCTCTTGACGCCTTTTTTTGCATTTGAGACACAGCCCCTTGGCATAGGTAGCTAACTACCGAGTACAAGTTCATTACCTAATTTCCGAGTCACCTAATTCCGCAATTAGATAAAAAACAAAAAAAGTACATCACAAGAGTTGTAAAACAACCTGTCCTGAATTGTCTGATCCCTCTGAAAATAGTACACAGTGATTGGGTTTCAAACTATTCGACTTTGGAAATTTGTTTTAATTTTCGAGCTAATTTCCACCCTAATTCAGGAACTAATTGACCTAGAATAAAAAAACAGGAAACCAAAAAATCTTTGTTTTATCATCCTCTATACGTGTATGAAATCTCATTGAAATCGGACGAACTTCAGTGTTACCCCCTATTAAAAAGCGGCCGGTCCCCTTAAGGTCAAAGGTCATGGTTAAAAATATGGTCAATATTTCATGTCATACTTTTTACTAAAATTTCTTAATTTTCACTATACAAGTTACTAGTAACCTCGATATCCTATTTACCAAATTTTAGATAAATATTCTGAAGGGTAAGGTCAAAGGTCAAGGTCAATGGTCAAAATATTTGTTTTACTAGTATTTCTTGTATTAACTGTTTTATTCACACTAGACTTACCGTGTATATTCGAAATACTCAGGACAAGGTCATACAAGAAATAATACAATTCCATATGAAAGGTCAAGTTCACAGGTCAAGGTCAAATAAAAGGTCAATATGCTAATTTCATTACTTTTCATGCAAACTTCACAACATTTGGCGATAAAGTTGCACTTTACATGAAAAGGTAAGTAATCAATTTTGAGACACATATCATGAAGGTCAAGGTCAAAGGTCAAGGTCAACTATTCTATAAATATATATGAACCTAACTGATGGGTTTTAATGAAATTAGTTATGCTTACTTTATCTTCCGGGGCAATGTCAATTAATTTTGTTTTTACTCCTACAAAAAGGTCAAAGTCACAGGTCAAGATGAAAGGTCAACTTATACTATATATTTTTAGTGTTTATTCAAATGTACTCATTTTCACTATACAAGTTACTGGTAACGCTGATATCGTATTGCACAAATTTTTAGAAAAATATTCTAAAGGGTAAGGTCAAAGTTCAAGGTCAAAGGTCCAAATAGGATTTTCACTAGTATTTCTTATACAAACTGTTAGATTCTCACTAGGCTTACCATGTATATTCAGAATATCTAGACCAAGGTTATACAATAAACTATTCAATTCTATATGAAGGGTCAAGATCACAGTTCAAGGTCAAATAAAAGGTCAGTATGCTATTTTCTTTACTTTTCATGCAAACTTCACAAACTTTGGTGAGATAGTTGCACTTTAAGTGAAAAGGAAAATAATAAATGTTGAGACATACAAAGGTCAAGATAAAGGTAAAAGGTCAAGGTCAACTATTCTATTACTATACAGTATATGAAACTACAGTAACTGATGGGTTTTAATGAAATTAATCATGCTTATTTGATTTGCATGGGCAATATCAATACAAACAAAAATGTACTCCTACATAAAGGTCAAGGTCACAGGTCAAAGGTCAACTTTTATTATTCATTAAAAAAAGATTACTCACATTTTTAGAAAACTGGCTGTGCGATGTCTTATTACTTAAATATCATATACATCAAATTTCATATAAATATTGTAAAAGTTAAGGTCAGAGGTCAAGGTCAAAACAAGAGTATTTGTCATTTTCCCTAAACTCCTCCTTGACTGTTTAATGTATTGTCATCAAATTATACAGGCAAATTCAGTTGGTCAATGCGATGACCATCCAAATATATGTATTTTATTTTTAGTATAATGTCAAAGGTTAAGGTCACAGTATATGATCACTATTTGTAATCAATAGGTTTTTATACAAAATACACCATATTCATAATGCTAGTTTTTACAAACATTTCTGTTAAGCTAACTAAATCCTTGATAAGAAATTCTAAGGTCAAGGCCAAAGGTCAACGTTAAAGGTCGAAATATGATTTTACTAGTATTTCTTATATAACGTAAGATTCTCATTAGGCATATCATGCATATTCGGAATGCCTAGAACAAGGTCATACAAGAATAAACATAATTCCATTTGATAGGTTAAGGTCACAGGTCAACGTTAAATATAAGGTCAATATGCTGATTTCTTTACTATGCATGTAAACTTACACAAAATTCGTTGAGACACTTGTACTTTAAGGGAAAATTAAAATGTTAAATTTTCAGACATCATGAAGGTCAAAGGTCAAGGTTAACTATTCCTTAACTCTGAAACTTACTGATGATCTTTAATGAAATTTGACACACTTATAATATTGTCTAGGGTTACGTCAAAGTAAACACAAATATAATAATCCTACATACAGGTCAAGGTCACAGGCCAAGGTCATAAGTTAACCATCATAAAAAAAATACTCAATTTTCGATAAGCTGACGACTGTTAGTTGCATTATACTTAAATTACATTTTTCAATCATATATATACTGTATATTATAACACTTAAGGTTAAAGGTCAAGGTCAAAGAACAAAAGAAGAGTGTTAATAATTTTCTTTAAACTCTTCCTAGACTGTTTAACCCTTCGTGTACCGGTGACGTCTTTTTTATTTTATTCTACTATAATTAGGCAATTTTGTGGAGCTTATGAAGGATCTGTGGTAATAAAAAGGGTTAAGATAGTTGAAAGCCTGCTCATTTTATGGAGGCCCTTCATAAACTAAATACAATCTTCTAAATATCCAGTATGAAATGAAACCGACAGAACTGTACTGAACGAGTTACATATCGTCACCAAATTGTGCTGGCAAATTCGGTTGGTCAAGGAAACGGTTGTCCAAATTTTTTGTTTTTGTTATTCAAAGGTTAAGGTGAATGGTGAAGGTCACAGATCATTGTCACTATTTCTTTCTTATATGTATTTTAAATTTGAATTACACCATATTCAAAATGCTACAGAATAGTGTTACGATGACCTTATTATAGTTAAATATTCCAATGGTTAAGATTCAATGTGACCATAAATGTAATTATATATATATATACTCCCAGGCGGACATGAACCACCAACAGTCAGGACAAGTGTCCATGCTTTAATCCACTACACACAAGTATCCTCTATCACGCCGTGGTATAGTGGATTAAAGTATGGGCACTTGTTCTGACTGTTGGTGGTTCAAGTCCGGCTGTGAGTATAAAAACATTTAGTAGCTTATGTGTATTATCAAAATATATATATATATATTAATCATTAACCATTAATTCTGCAAGTAGTATTGCAAGTAGTATTGAATATCTTAGGGAAAATCGGTTTATATACAGTATATATATAATACCGGTATATATATATTATATATATATATATATATATATATATATATATATATATATATATATATATATATATATATATATATATATATATATATATATATATATATATATATATATATATATATATACTGTATATAAACCAATTTTCCCTAAGAGATTCAATACTACTTGTAGAATTAATGGTCGCAGAGTTGCGTATGCATTTTTTTTCTTTTTTTGGTAATGCGAAAAGTGCACACCTACTTTATTATAATATGTATTATAATTAAAGTGGGCTAGACAAGTGATAGTGAGATTTCCGTCCTTCAGCCGGGACATTTTTCTACCAAAAAACTTAAATATTTAGCATGAAGGTGAATGGACGGATTGATTAAAGTGTATGATACCCTCTTTAATAAATTATTGGTATATATCTTTCCTAAGCTGAATAAAATGTAGTGTTAACCAGAATAACTAGGTGGGATAATAGTGAAGGTGTTAAGAGAGATAACTGGAGTTAACATTATTGAGGTAGAACATGACTATTGGTGGTGGGTGTACAAAAGATAGGGGATGAAGATATAATGGACAACTTACCTGTACAAACCATACTTCGCCCCCAGCTTGGTGTTGATGAGTCTGTTAAGCTCCTGGTGCTGGTCCTTGGTGATGGTGGTGGTGGTGTCGGGTGTGGCCAGACAACCGCTAGCTCTAACACTGCTACACTCCAGTCTCATCACCAATGTCTTCAGCCTCTCATAAGTCATAGCGCTCCGGGGGAACCTGATGGTTCTGTACCTGGTGGTGGTGGTGGTGGCGGTCACATTTCTATCAACTACATGACATACTTGTTTGGTAATAATGTCTTTGTTAGCCTTGTTTCACTAACTTGTAGGTTTACTGCACAACATAATATTATTTAGTGTTGAACATAAAATTAACAATGATTTTTTAGCACGTTTTTATCTAAAGTATTATTTATAAACAAAAAAGTAATGCGAAATTAGGGTTAGAGCGATTATAAGACGTTTTGCCTTATTCATTTGCTGGGTTTTTTTCTGGCGAGCGATAGCGAGCATACAAAATGGAAGAAATCAGTCTTCGGCCGTGACATTTTTCCATTTTTTTTTATAATTATAGCATAAAGGGGATTTTGGGGGGAATTTTATTTTAGATTCAAAGTGGTTTAATTAAGTTGGAAATAAATTATAAAAATAGTTAAAACAATACAAATCCTCAACAACAAAAGAACAAAAAAGACAAAATCCTGTGAACGCTTCAGATCTGCAATTATTGAAGTACTAGCAGGGGTACCCGGCGTTGCCCGGGTACTACCACCACTACTACTACCATAATCACCATCATCAATCACTACTACCACAATCATCACAATACTACTACTACCATAATCACCGGCCTCGACCTCCCTGTGCCTCATTAAACGGCGACCTCGATTTCGGCCGCTAAATGACCTCCGATGTTGGATCTGACCTCATCCGTACCCCCATTTTGGGGGGCTGCGAACAACTTTCGTACCATACACCTTTTCGATCGGAGGCCTCCTTCTGCCCCAAACGGCAATTTTTCCAATTTCGCCCCCATTTTCTCCGTCCCTTTCACCCTGTGGAATTCTATGTTTTCACTAAAACCTGCCTAGGGACCCCGTTACTATGCATACCAAGTATGAACGCTCTAGCTTAAAACATGTGGCCATGCATCAAGAACAGACACACACACACACACACACACAGACAATCGAATATATTATATAGATTATTGAGCATCTTTAGAATATCATAGTTAATCAGAAATAATTCAACTAATGATATGAAACTACATAGTTACAGTATACTAATTATTGCATGTTGTTGTTGTTGTTGTTGCTGTTCCCCAAGCTATAATAAAACTAATAATAATAATCATAATCTGGTCTATTGTATCCCACAAATGCCAAATTCACTAGCGCTCGGAATGCATTACACCACAACTAAGATACATGTGGCGTTGAACATAATTATATATAAGCTGTACTCATGGAAATGGCAGCAGGTAAAGCCGGTAATAATGATGATACTGACCCACATGAAGGTTGTAGTTGTACAACAATGTTGACTGCTCTGTTAACACTGTCGGTGATGGAGAAGACTACGTCACTGATGTAGAGGTCCACAAAGCTGTCACCATTATCCTCAGTGACCACTGGTAGTTGGCAGGTCAGGGTGGCTGGTGACACCTCCTTAGTAACATGGACACCTGAAAGGTCATCCATACTTGTTAACCCTCTCAGAAAACCATGGCACATTCTTTCCTTTTATGTTGGATATTATAAGACATATTTCTTAAGTTTAGTAAAGATCTGTCCGAGTTAGAGGTTTAATTGATATACCTTTATCCCCTCTGATTGTTAAAGGACCTTCCTAAGCTGTATGAATATATTTAGTGTCGGAAAGAAGAATAAAATGGAACTGACACCTTGTTACTGAGAAAGTTAAATATTATAAACATTTATACTAACAATTAGAACCATCAGCAAAAAATAACTTGCCAGATGTTTCCAGATGCTTTAATATATAATAAATGGAATCAAAAATAAGTATGAGCATTGCTAAGATTTGCTAATTTGCTACAACTCTTTTGTTGAGATTTAATAATATTGAGTATAAATTAATTTAACCAAGCCTACATATTGTGTGTGACAGATGCATCTAATGCATATATATTTTACTAAACGAATAATTATATTTTATTTTATTATGTTTGTTCAAACTAGAGTATTGTAGACAGATGATGCTGATTGGTAGTTGATTTAGGTGTGTTGGATCAAGTTGAGATATTATTGTTATTCAATATTTGTTAATGAACCTTTGAAATTACAAGTAAATTTAATAATAAAGTGTTAATCTAAAGTGAAATTCGAGCCCAGATGGCTACAAAGATGTCACATACAACACATTAATAACCTATAGATATCATAAAGTGAACACAAGCGAAATAAGACATGATAAAGACAACAACTAAGTAAGATTGAAGGCTCACAGAGTCTTGGCTCACACCTAACCCGCCTTACCCAGTCAAAGGCCGTCTATTACCTCTTACATTGTTAAGGAGAGCTATGTCGTTTTTTCTAGACCCCCTTCTCTCACATTAGGTTTGAGATCTTAAGACGGTCGCCCCAATAGTTTGACGATTTTCAAGACCTTTTGTCCCCTTTCTTTGTCAATACTGTACTAAGACATTTCGTGCCATTTAGGTGTCAAGTGTTTTCCTGGCGAGCGATAGTGAGCCTGTATTTTCGGAAGAACCAGCCAAGGCTGGGACATTTTTCTACCGAAAAATGTACATATTAATCTAGAAGAGGGGATCTTAAGGATGTTTTGTTGTTATATATTTGTTTATAGCTTGGTGGAGGCCAAGGGAGGAAACTAAAATAATAATGAACAATTAAACAAATAGATAACACCTACCCCTTTACCTGATATAGTAATTATTATGTTCCTTCCAACAACCAACCATACTCCTAAAATCGATTAATGAAATTTACAAACACATGTGGCAGTCCGTGGATTCGAACCCAGGATGCTCACACCGAAAATCAACACCTTATACATCGCACCACGAAGACAGTTGTTTCGGATCACCAGCGTAAGTCACCATGGTGTTGGGAGTTCTGCTTCTGATTGGCTAAGAAGGGCGAGAACTGAGCTAGTCTCGGCAGTTAGTCTCCATTCTCTCTGTTTTTTTTTATTATTGTTTGTATATCTCGTCTGTGTTCGCTTTATGATATTTACGTTAATAGTTTGTTTTAGAGACTTAGTTTATATCACTATATTCATATATCTCTTTAGAACAAGACTAATTTTTAAAATATTACTTGTAATTGCAGTTATTGTGTGTTCGTGTATATATATATATATATAAATACTGTATAAAGTGTATATATATATATATATATATATATATATATACAGTATATATATATATATATATATATATATCAATTATATCTCACAAACACACGTGAGCTAATATATGTTTATATGCTCTCAGCCAGACTCATATACATTATCCAAGTAGGATTTCCCTAATAAAAATAGGAAAAGGTTAAGCTTCCTTTATCACGCCGTGGTGTACTGGATTAAAGCTTGGACACTCGTTCTGAATGTCGAAGGTTTTAATCTGGCTGGGAGTATATACAGTATATATATATATATATATATATATATATATATATATATATATATATATATATATATATATGTATATTATAAATATATATATATATATATGTATATTATATATATATATATATATATATATATATATATATATGGAATAAAGAGAAGCACCAGGGCATTATAAAAGAACATTCATTTTGTCTATAATTAATGAAACATTTCGGAGACACATATTCCATCATCAGGCACATCTAAGAATAACAGATACACACACTTGTAAGAAAACACAAATGTGTGTATCCGAAACGTTTCAAATAAATATAGACAATATGGACATGTTCTTCTATGTTATATATATATAGAGAGAGAGAATTAAGATATCTTAATTTTCTAAACACATACCTATCCCTTTGCCAATTATGAGCCTCTATATTAGTAATGCACTGTTTCACAAGTCCAGTAGTCTTGTTCAGCGAGAAATATGGAAGTGACAGAATTGTCATTTCAACCTTAAATTTGTTGCTTAATAAGTACCTGGCATACGACAGAGTGTACTATAAATGTTTGCAGCCTGTATTAAACATTTTATACTTTTGTAGTGGATTTATGTCATGGATCAGTATTGATGCTCTCCTAATTTTAGCATACAATTAAGGAGTGAGTTCAGATATATATCATATTATTATAATACAGGTATATGTGAAGACGTTTTAAGATTATTATAATACAGGTATATGTGAAGACGTTTTAAGATTATTATAATACAGGTATATGTGAAGACGTTTTAAGATTATTATAATACAGGTATATGTGAAGACGTTTTAAGATTATTATAATACAGGTATATGTGAAGACGTTTTAAGATTATTATAATACAGGTATATGTGAAGACTTTAAGATTATTATAATACAGGTATATGTGAAGACGTTTTAAGATTATTATAATACAGGTATATGTGAAGACTTTAAGATTATTATAATACAGGTATATGTGAAGACGTTTTAAGATTATTATAATACAGGTATATGTGAAGACGTTTTAAGATTATTATAATACAGGTATATGTGAAGACGTTTTAAGATTATTATAATACAGGTATATGTGAAGACGTTTTAAGATTATTATAATACAGGTATATGTGAAGACGTTTTAAGATTATTATAATACAGGTATATGTGAAGACGTTTTAAGATTATTATAATACAGGTATATGTGAAGACGTTTTAAGATTATTATAATACAGGTATATGTGAAGACGTTTTAAGATTATTATAATACAGGTATATGTGAAGACGTTTTAAGATTATTATAATACAGGTATATGTGAAGACGTTTTAAGATTATTATAATACAGGTATATGTGAAGACGTTTTAAGATTATTATAATACAGGTATATGTGAAGACGTTTTAAGATTATTATAATACAGGTATATGTGAAGACTTTAAGATTATTATAATACAGGTATATGTGAAGACGTTTTAAGATTATTAATACAGGTATATGTGAAGACTTTAAGATTATTATAATACAGGTATATGTGAAGACGTTTTAAGATTATTATAATACAGGTATATGTGAAGACGTTTTAAGATTATTATAATACAGGTATATGTGAAGACGTTTTAAGATTATTATAATACAGGTATATGTGAAGACGTTTTAAGATTATTATAATACAGGTATATGTGAAGACGTTTTAAGATTATTATAATACAGGTATATGTGAAGACGTTTTAAGATTATTATAATACAGGTATATGTGAAGACGTTTTAAGATTATTATAATACAGGTATATGTGAAGACGTTTTAAGATTATTATAATACAGGTATATGTGAAGACGTTTTAAGATTATTATAATACAGGTATATGTGAAGACGTTTTAAGATTATTATAATACAGGTATATGTGAAGACGTTTTAAGATTATTATAATACAGGTATATGTGAAGACGTTTTAAGATTATTATAATACAGGTATATGTGAAGACGTTTTAAGATTTAAAGGAGTGGTTATTTTCCGTTCCATTAATTAATGTATTTATTTCAGAGTAAATTCGCTAGAACTCCATCGAGCTTAAAAAATCACCTGCTAGTCCCACCTTCAAGATATATCTGTACATTTTTCGGTAGAAAAATGTCCCGTCCAAAGGCCGAGTCCTCTAAAAATTACAGGCTCACTATCACTTGCCAGGGAAAGAATCGACACCTAAATGGCACGAAAGTTCTGTAAATTGACAAAGAAATGGGTCGAAAAGTCTTATAATCGCCAAACTAAAAAAATGAACATTCAGAAAACATCAACAAATAATTTATATATTGACAACCTTCCTGGCCTTGTTCACATTCATACAATAATTGGAACGTCTGGGGACAGACTGAAGGCTGAAGGCTCCTTATGGGTTGATCCTTGCGAGGCTGATTGTAGCGATATTGTTGGAATAATAATTCATATAAATTTACTTAAAAAACCTTTCTAAACTAAGAAAGGTGAAAAGGGTACTGGTAAATATGCAAATGTTTAAATATGGTAATACTAATAATTATCGTGATTATAAGTAGTTTCATTATTATTATTAGCATACTATTAGTATATTAATTTTTAACACAGCAAATAAAATATATATATTAAAATTAAAATAATTATGATACTGTAATAATGCATTAGAAACAGTTTTAAAATAAGACACATAATAATGATGATAATGATAATAGGCTAAAATACTAATAATATAAATAAGATTAATAATAATAATAATAATAATAATACAAATAATACCAATAATAATAATAATACATACTTAGCTAATGACAGATAAATATAGTTACCTAGTCGTATAAGGTTTGTTAGGTTGTTGAGGTTTGGCAGCAGTGCGGCTTGACTGTCAGAGTTAACCGTCAGCTTCAGTATTGTGATGGTGGTGGACAGTGATGACGACACCACAGGAGTCAACGGACCAATAAACCACTCCAGGTCATTCCTGTTTAGGTTAAATATTAGTTATTTGTTCATGACTCACTACATACACAATTATACAATATTTACACGCTTACCATACTGCTCACTTATAATATCCGTACACAACTGATACTTTATTCATATGTCATACTTCCACAACTATCACCCTGCTATACCTGTTACACTTTCGAGATGGGTTGGGTGTGAAAGGGATCTGCCGTGTGTGGGCCAATTGATTGTCTGCAGACTCCCGTTTTCTTATGTTCTTTCATATGTTACATCTGTCAGAAACAATGTAGGCCTACTATCCACGTTACATACACACATGTCATATATGTCACCATACACTTACACATCTGCCATACAGAGGTCACATTCACACACTGTTACACTCATACATATGTCATATGTCATCATACACTTTCACATCTACCACACATCTGTCACATTCACACAACTGTTACACTCATACATCTGTCATATATGTCATCATACACTTACACATCTACCACACACCTGTCACATTCACACACCTGTTACACTCATACATCTGTCATATAATATATGCCATCTTACACTTACACATATACCACACATCTGTCACATTCACACAACTGTTACACTCATACATCTGTCATATATGTCATCATACACTTACACATCTACCACACATCTGTCACATTCACACAACTGTTACACTCATACATCTGTCATATATGTCATCATACACTTACACATCTACCACACACCTGTCACATTCACACACTGTTACACTCATACATATGTCATATATCATCATACACTTCCACATCTACCACACATCTGTCACATTCACACACCTGTTACACTCATACATCTGTCATACATGTCATCATACACTTACACATCTACCACACACCTGTCACATTCACACAACTGTTACACTCATACATCTGTCACACCATCCAACCCCGTCCATGATCATCCATATTATATATTCCCACTTATGACATATTCCCACTTATGACATATTCCCACTTATGACATATTCCCACTTATGTCATATTTCATTCCCAAGTCATATTTTCGTTGTTCACATAATTAACATTATATTCCTGAATCACACAACCAATTGTATTGGTGAATATCTTCAGTCGCTTTGTTTAATTATGTAAATAAACTTTAGTTAATTTAATCTCTTCAGTATAAGATAACGCTTTCCTTCCCTACAGTCTGGCTATCAGTAGATGATCATATTCAATTTAGGATGGACCTCTTAAGAATCAAGAAGATAAACACTTTTTCAATTAACCTTTGGACTCCCACGTGTCCTTTTCTAAGTTAATGGAATCCTCCATTGATGACCACAATTATAGTTATTATATTGAAAGAAGTAAGTATATATACAATGAACTTCACCTTCAATATGGCAGATTCAATATTTAGTGTGTGTATATCTTGGATAGTAACTTACAATAACAACCATCACTTATAAGTATTCAATGACTTATAGCAGACACCAAACTCTTCTTATAATCGGCCAATATATTTGCTCTATGATATCGCCTTAACCCCTTCAGAACAAAGGCAACATTTTACTTATATAATGGCTAACATTAGGCAATTTTATTCAGCTTAGTATGAACCCATTTTTATAAGAGAGCTCAATTAATCCTCTGAATTCACCCGGATCTTCCTAACTAAAAATTCGTCAATTGACATATATAATCAAGCTTAGAAGAGCGTCATCATACTGAAAAGGTTAACACACACCAATATATATTTGTATAACATTTAAGAGTTAATTATAGTTTTATAATTCTTAAGGTTATTATGTTAGTTTGTTACTCTTATTGTTCCAACAGTCGTATAATAATTGTGTGCACTATCAACCAATATTATCTTATTGTTCCAACAGTCGTATAATAATTGTGTGCACTATCAACCAATATTATCTTATTGTTCCAACAGTCGTATAATAATTGTGTGCACTATCAACCAATATTATCTTTTATATATTCTTCTTAGTCAATTATTTATACGAGATAATGTTGTAGTTAAGAATAATAAATGCCAAAACATTTAACTCCTTTCATGGAATAATACCTTTTTTCGTTCTCATTCTGGCTTCCTCCACAAAATATTAAGAACAAATTAACTTACCAATGTTATACAACTAAATTGAAGGGGGTAAGGTTTATTTATTTGATCGATTTATGTATATATTATGTATGTCTTTAGAGTCCTTGCTAGACCTCCAACAAGCCTAAGAAACCATCCCTGAGATCGCCTTAGAGATACATTTTGTGGAAGAAAATGTTACTCAAAGGCGAATTCGTCCTAAATTACAGGCTTGCTATCGCTCGCCAGGAAAAATTCGACACCTAAATGGCACTACAAGTATTGCCAAATAAATGAGGCAAAAGGTCTTCAAATCAATACTAATGGGGCTTAATATGAGAGCGAAGGGGGTCCAGAAAGACCTTATACCCTCCCTTAATAAAGGTTTTAACATTGATGTCTATTAAGGGGAGGTCTCTACTTGAGGGATTGTTTTCTTGACCCCTTTTTCCCTCATGTTTAGCCCCATTGCTTTTGATATTCTAAAACGTTTGCCCCACTAGTTTAGCGATTTTAAGAACTTTCACCCCATATTAAGACCTTTCGTGCAATTCAGGTGTCTATTTTATCCTGGCGAGCGATAGCGAGTCTGTAATTTAAGCGGAATCGGCCTTCGGCCGGGACATTTTTCTACCGAAAAATATACAAATTTATCTTGAAAGGGACTTGGGGTGTAATTTTAAGGTTGATGGAGGTCTAGGGAACAAACTAAATACCTCCCCTTAATAGCCTGAAATTACTGAAAATGGCATCATTGTACTGAAACGGTTAACCTCTTCTGTATGGTAACACCAATGCTGCCTAAACTTAAGACACATATTATTCAGCTTAGGAAGGGCCTGTGGGACTCAAAGGGTTAATTGATATAGTTTACACCACCTTGATTATTCTTAGTGAGTTTTCCTAAGCTATATAAAGTCTACTAATTATTGCCAGAATAAAGTGAACATGATGCCACCATACTGCAGGAGCTAGGTAGGTATTATTTAAGTAAATGATGGTAGTCAGTATTACATAAATGTGACTAACCATATTTGCTCAACACTGCCACATAAAACCTAATATATGAGTCATAAGGTAAATGTGATCAGTAACATGTGGTCCTCACACCTGGTGAAGTAACAAGACCTACCTGGGTAATATGTGGCGAAGGAAGTTGTCCACAACTCCCATGTCGGTGGTCTGGGCCGGGTGACGATAATACAGATGTAGCTGTACCAGTGTGTAGCGGTGATGATGGAGACAGTCCAGGGAGAGGTTGGCCAGGGGGCTGGGGTCACCATAAAGATCAATCTCTACCTTTCTCTGTTCCAGGTGAGGCAGGAGTTTACACCAAGATTTGAGAGTGCCGTCAGTTACCGTGATCTCTTTATCATGTATATGAGGAACAATGGCTTGGAGTAGAGCGGGAGACATCTTGGTGTCCTCCAATAATGCTAACCAGTAACTGGTTGCCTCGACTCCAGCTTGGTGCAATAGCTTCACCACCTCGCTTGCTGCCGTGACCCGCCGAGGATCATTAGCCTCCAGTTGCTGATACAAAACACCTGCAATGTGTTGTATCAAATTGATACAATTACTTGGTAGTTCTGGCACAGCATTCTTCAGAATTGATTTAATTGTACAACAGCCTTTGTCATTAATTAATTTGTCAACCACATACAAGCATGCAATGTATTCTTGCATTCCTTTATGTGGAGCAGAAAACGTTTCTTCATCTTGCATATGGCTTGAGTCGCGGGTCAATACTAAAAAGGCAGACAGCACTTCCTTATACTGTGTCAGTCCTCGTGCTTTACATGCAGACTTAAACTGTTTTATTGCTTGTGGAGACAGGATAAGCTGGTTTCGTTCAAGGTCCTGTAACATTACCAGACCTAGATCCTCACACACCAGCTGTTTCAAGTCCGACATATCTAAAGAGCAGTCTGTTAGTCGTCCCTTCAGTTTCTGTAGACCAAGCTGATGGACCCATTGGTAGAAGTCAGTGGGTGTGTTGTCTTCTTTAATACTACTTGGGTCTTCGATGAACTTCCACACAAGAAACACCAGGTTAATAGGCTTCCCATAGTGCTCCTGGTGTAGTACCTTTCCACATACCTGCAACAACTCGTCTGTGCTTTCATTTGGACAGCAAGCATTGAAGTACCTCAACAAAAACTGAGGTCTCTCTCCCTTAGCAATCCCAAGGAGTTCAGTTTCCCTCACAATATATCTGCCAGCTTTCCTCTTAAAATCTGGGATAGACTCAGGTCGGGACGTACAGATTATTGTGCAACTTGGACGGTCCTGTAGTTCATCAAGAAGGTTTTGAAGGAACTTCTTTGACTGATCAGTTTGCTCATCTAGACCATCGACCGTCACCATCAAGCGACAATCCTTGATAATGTCTAGTGCTAGGTCCCCATACTTGGAGCAGAACTTTGGCATCATTTTCTTTATCAGTTCTTCAAAGGATTGGATGTGTGTTTCTCGGCACAATACTCTTAAAACCAAATTATATTTGTCAAGACCCTCAAGAGCTTGGCTGCCATCCAACCAGTCCTGGGCCACATGTTGTAGCAGCATTGTTTTACCAATACCTGCTTGACCTTCGATCATTAATATTTGAGGTTCAGATTCTCCAGGCTTGATTGCACTTAATAGTTTGCAATATTCCAGCTGTTCTTTGTTTCCACTGGCATCTGCTCTCTTTATCATGACCTTATAGATAAGCTTTGCTACTTGTAGTTTCAGCCCAGTGGGACGCACTGCGTGTAGAGGGTCAAACATTGTAACATTTGTCAGAGTCATTTCTAGTTCTTTCTTGCCTTCTTCGATGATGTCATCTAGTGAAGCTGCTAATCTGTCATCCTTTCCAAAAATGCTCTGACGTATGTCGTGAAGCTTATTCTTCATTTCAGACTTTTCTGAGTCCAACTCTGAATCATCCCTCTTAAACGTTGCTTTGGCTGCATCTAAACTATTAGTTAAGACATTTGTAAGTTTCATCATTTTATCATCAAGTTCTGTATCAGTGAGGCTTATAGTTGTAGCATGAGCATAGTTATTCCTAAGGTCTTTCACTTGCTTATTGTAGTCTAACACTTTGCTACAATCAGTCCAGTTTGGATCATATTTACAGACTAATAATAAGCATTTAGCAAGAAGTGACTCATCAAAGTCTGCACAATCACAGGAGTTCTCGATTTTCGGCTTTTGAGTTTTATCAAAGTTACATTTTGTTTTGGAAACTTTAAGATCGTTAGTAAAGTACTCCTCAAACGTAGCATTAGAACCTTTAGTAGGGGTTGCCCATGTTAAGATTGTAACTACAACTAGTCTTGCTACATCCTTTAGCATAAGTGAATATCGCAGACCATTAATTAGGTACTTTCCTGAAGTAGGCATTATTACTTTAGATTTACTTTAGTCCATAAAACAGAGAAACTTTATATATTATGTTAAACTCTTCACAGACACCTCAATATTCACCCTAGCATTTTGCTTTATATATTAATGTATTTTATTAAGTAATTTACAATGTTTATTATGACCCTAATGTACCATGATGATTATATTTTCAGATACAGTTCACAATGTTTTTCTTTGACATTCCAGTATTATGATGACTAAGTTTATATAGTCATAATTTTCACCTTGATAACTATATTTAGACGACTGTTCTCATATTATATAATGAGTGACAATGTTCACCTTGACACTACAGTAATATGGTAATTATCTTTATTAACAATATTTATGTGTTTTGTTTACATTGTCAACACTAATTGAATAATGTTTTTCTTGAGCACCAGTTTGTGTGTGTAATGTTTACTTGAGCACTATCACAGATTACCTTCACTCTATAATTGAAGCCTCGTGTAAAGGCTTTGATTATTGCCTCACTGGTGATACACGTTGTTCCTGTGGGAAAATAAAATTTATTTAACATTCATCAATGACTCTTTGACAATCTTTCATAATTATATATATACAGTATATATATATATATATATATATATATATACTGTATATATATATATATATATATATATATTATATAATATATATATTATATATATATATATATATATATATATATATATATATATATATATATATACTTATGTAAACAATACACTATACCATATAGGAAGTGTTGTGAAGAAATAGAGACAAATTACAATACAAGATCAAAATAAAAAAAAGCACAAATGTATATGCTAGAATATAATTGAAAAGTCGCTAGATAGTCCCCAGACACTAAAAATTTACATAATGTCACAAGGAAAATATGGTAATGTATCTAGAATGATCTATAGCAATCAAAATATCCACACAATTCCTAAAAATGGTAGAAATGTCTTTAACATCGCTAGATTTCATCATATCTTCATGTTGCTAGACGGAACTGATTCGCTGGATCTAGTGGTATCAGCTACATTGTACAAGACTATTCATTTAAGATAGTATGAACAAGGCCATATTTCGAAACTATTACAATTATTTCAAAGTTCCGAGATCATCACATTGGTTTGGAAGTCGATATACACAATTTCAGTTCCATTAGTTTAAAACACATTCACATACAAAGCTACTAGGAGGATTCAATAAACGAAGCATTCCTTTCCCCGAGGATCGTACAAGCAAACACACTGCTGTTGTTGTTGTTGTTGTTTTAACAACAACAACAACAACGCTATTATTTCCTCTTATATTCGGTTTTGGAGAACATTTTGGAGTTTCTAATAGTATATTAGAACATAAATATATATATCATTTTCACACTCATAAATGTCAAAACTCACTCGTTTTAGGATTAAAATACAAAATTCCAATTTCGAATGATCATGAATTACTTTGCTTTGGTGTATGTTTAGAATATTTTAAGGCTACATTTAGATTGATTTTTTGTTTACACTCGCCAATGAAATATGATGACTTGCTTTCAGATATACAGTATACTTAAAGCCCAAAACTATTTACTTCTTGACTTCCTCAAACCAGAGTAGGAGCAGGATTGAGTTGGTTTGACATTAGACACCCTTAACCCTTAATTGGCGGTGCGCAACATATGTCGAGTGAAATAAATTAACTATGTGGCGGTGCACGACAGCTGTTGAGTGCCATTTTCAGCACGTAATGCTGCTGAGAGAGAGAGCTGAGCGGTGGGACGAGCGTAGTAACCTTATGACCCCACGATCACCGTGGACCTACTGAACTGTTTCCCACCCTTCTCCCCCCTTTCTCACTCGCTACATAGGGGATTATGTACGGAAATTGCCTTACTTTAGGGTTTTTGCACTCGTGTTGCACGATCGTTGCAAGAGAACCAGCGGTCGTACAAGGATGGTTCGGGTGTCATTGGAAAGCTCTGTTTACGCCCTTTCAGGGATAGATACTTGCTTTACGCTCTGGGTCTTTTTTATGCATGAAAATTAGCACGGAAACAACCCTATTTAGGGTAAAAAAAAAAGCTGTGCGGTACGGTGTAAAATACACACCACCCGCTCATAAGGCGTTAAACCTTTCCCTGTGGGAGACGTTCCCGAACGCCATAGAAATTTACAGGATTTTAAAGCCTCTTAACCCCTTCAGACTCATATGACACAGAGGTTGCCAGATTAGCAATAAGAAATAGAGTTCTCTCACTCTTATAATTACCTCTCCAAAATTAGTTTTCTGCCCACAGCTAACTCAAAGACAACTGCAGAGGTTGAAGTAACTAAACTAAAGGTTTGTAAATACCCCTGATGGTAATAAAGGCTTTAAAGTATCCCTAATAGGCTCAGAATTGCGTCATATGTCGGAGAGGGTTAAAGCTTGTCGAATCGAGTGCGAGGAAGCGGGAGCGCAAGAGGCCACACGTCCTTCTCCCAGCCAGGCGGCCGCGGCACTGAGTCAGAGTCTCGCGAGAAATACAGTGCTGCCAAAGGCAAATGTAGCGCGACATTAGCGATAATTGCTCATTTTAGCGAGTGTCTATGATAGCGCTAAGTGTAAACCCCACGAGCTACGAAGCTCGTTTTGGTTGTTGTTGTTGTTCCCCAAGCTGCCTGGCCGAACAGGCCCAAGGCCCCGAGCAATTCCAAGGCCATAACCGAGCGCCCCCACAGAACCCTCCCTGCCGACCACAACAAAGCCTGGGTGACCGAAGCCACTCCATGGCGGGGAGCTCAGGAGGGTGCGGAAACGCCCGGGAAACCAAAGCCCCACCCAGGGCCCTGTGCCCCTCCGCAATTATGAAGAGAAAGTTGAGGGGCAAGGGAAAAATGTGACGCTTTGGCTTCCAATCTTGGTAGATTGGGAGGTCAATCCACGGAAAAGACGCCGTCAATTGAGATCTAGAAAATGTATAAGTTAAAGGAACAGTCAGAGTAAGCTATGGGTATGGCAGAGATCGCTCAGTTCTCACTCTGATAGACCAGCCCATCATCACATGACTAGAACCTAATCCTCTCAGCATCAGCTAGGAAAGGCCCTAGAAAGCCGCCTTTGGCGGGGGGATAGCTCCCCTATTTCAACCCCTTTCGGGGTCGGGCACCCGCCCGTTTTGGTGTCATTTTGAAGCTATTTTCTTCTAGTTTTCGGCTGAATACATTTAATTTGATTCAGACTTTTGCCTAATCAATAAGAAATGCCTGAATGAGCCCTAATATGGCAGAAATAGGCGGAAATATGCCCACAGCGTAAATGTTAACCCGGTAAGCGTGAGCTATGTGTAGTGAACACCACACTTCTGGGCGGCAATATTAGACTCCACTCCTGCCTATAATCGTCATGTTACAATAAATAAAATTATTACTTATTCATATGCGCCTATTTTACGTTTAATATGAAGATAGTAACATGTAACAACAATAAAACAAGTGGGAATAGTGTATGGATGGTTAAAATCGCAATTAATTACCAAACGGCCATTCAAGAATTGTGAGCCAGCAGCGACGTACACCCTCTCTCTCTGGAGCCTACAGTCACACTGAACCTGCCCTCCCTCATTCTCTCGCACTCCATACGCTCGGTAGCAACAACACCACACCCTGGAACCGGGTTGCAGATATTGGCATGATAAATACACCAATAAAGATGGTTCTCATCACTTCTTTCTATCCAGTTGCTATATCCAAATCCCTGAGTAAGGCACTTGCCATGCGCTAGCCACCAATTTAATGCTTCTTCCACATTCGTAAGGCCAACATATAAGCAAATTGCTTCCTGGTTGAGGTATTTCTACAGAATTACAAATTCTCAATTCCTAGATTTCTTTTTCCTTTCATGTACTGTAAAAGGTATTGATTTAAACCAACATCATTATCGTGAACGAGTAACGATCACAGCGGTAATATGTGCCTCAAGATTAACCATATTAGACCAGGATAGATGAATTTATCATATTTAGCCCTCAACAAATTATTTTTATAAATTTAGGAAATATATCTTGGGCGGGGTAAAGCAGTGTTCTAAACCTCTTAAAGATTATGACGCTTTTTGACAGTTTATTTTGGGTATCATCAGACGATTGTATTCAAAGTTGCAATGGGATACGGACGTCAGAGGGTTGATTAGGCCAGTCTTTGTTCATATAACTCCCACAGATCCTTCCTGACCTATATATTACTGTCTAATGAAAACTAGAATTATATAAGTATCATAATGCATCAAGATCGTCACAGGGTTCATTTCCTGAGGAATATAAGCGTAACCGGTACTGGATAACACGCTGTAAGTTTTGACATACAGGAAATTCACCCGCTATTGTTTATTAACCCATCTAGTACCGGTGACGTCTCTTATATTATATTCTGACAATGACGATTATATTCGGTTTCGAAAGGCCGTCCACCAAATTGAACGTTAAATATTATATAAATTAATCCCCGTAGCTGCCATATATGTTTCCTTACCTTCTTATTATCGTCTACTTACAGCTGAAACCAAATACCACAAACAGCATCGGTACTGGATGGGTTAATGTAACGTAATGTAATGACTATAGTATTTATTTTAGTTTCTAATACGATACTACTATTGTGGGGGATAAATCGACAGTCATTTAGAAGTTCGTATACTTTATTTAACAAACTTCCTAACTACGCTAATAATGGGTCCTTTGTTCGGGCCGAGATGAGTTCAAGACACAGATTGAATATTATGTCGATTCAAGATAGGTTGTACTTTGGATCCCTAGAGCTCCCGTTACTCCCTAGCTGAATTCCCGCTATTCAAGTATTGACTCAAGTCGACTTCGATCCAAAAAACACGTGTTTTATTAGTTACTAATCCTAAATAATTTAATCTGAGCCCTGCTGTGTCTACTGTTGAGACCAGGGCCTAATGAAGCAATCCCTATTTACCTAATCTAAACAAAAGTGATATTCTTTCTCTATTCTTAAGAATTAACCACGTCCACTGAGCCTTCTGTGTCTATTTCCGAGAATAAGGCTTCAATACATATAATCTATTAACTCATCCGACACAAACGTCGTTACTAGACAAGTACCTTAACACTTATATAAAGTCTCACAAATTTACCGGCCGGAATCACAAGTTCCCTCTCAAATATAATATTGGGTTGTGTCACCCAGTTACTCCCATTTACATTGGTTTACAATATTTACCTCAATAACACCCTCGAATTATACTCTCACGTAATCCTATTACAAACACGCTATGTTTACAATATACCTTAATCAATAAACGTTCTGACATACGGAGCCCTGTATGTTAATTTAAGAGTTAGAATTAGAGTTGAAGGAGTGTCAACCTACCCAAGCGGCGAAGCAGACTAGCGAGCGAACCAGCGAGTGGGAAACCAGCTCGTCCGCATACCAGCAAACAAGCCTTCACACCTGCGTGCGTCATAGGGGACCCTGCAAACTACTTCGATGACCCGACGCTATGACGTATGATAGACGCCAGGAGACTCCATTGGACCACGCAACTCGAGGAGCTGTGATTGGAGCGGGCACTACCCCCGCCTCCTGATTCGTTCCTACACAATCATTGTTCAGTATATAAGACCCGAGTTGTGGGCATTCAAATCGGTCTCATTTGGAGTTGGGGAAGGTGAACTTGCAGCTGGAGGAAGACGGGGTGAAGTATTATAATGGGATTGTGACTGTCAGTCAGATTATATAAGTGTGTGTTAAGTGTGTTCGGTGTAAACACTTACGTTATGTTGGTTAGTGAGATATGTGATTGCGAATTAACGTTAACGCTATTATTATGTACTTAACTATTTTAGTTGACTAACTTGTGGACTAAAGCAACTCTTTAAGTAATTGGGTTATGATGAAAGTAATACTATTGTTTTATATTAATACTTACGAGTTCTTTCATTTTCTTTTAATTAAGCTTACATTGCTTAACGGTGCTTAGTACGGTGATGCTATTGTCTCATATTAGTAATATCGCCTTAGACTAACATGGCTGTGTTAATATTACTTCTAGTGATTTCCTAAGCTGAAGAAAATTCTTTTAGCTTCAAAATATTATTTTTGCTTTTCATATTATTTGAGTGAGACCTGAATCGAATCTATGAAGCGATCCTGTAACTTAATTTACTCATAATCAAACCTCAATGTTACGTGGTTAAGAAATACATTTAACTAATTATTAAATATATATCTAACTTTTTATGTGACTTTGATATTAATCCTGATGATAATAATAATATAATACTATTAACGTAAGACAAGAACCAAGAATAATAACTACATTTAAATATAAATAAAAGGACATATAAGAAAACTATTTATTCATTTCAAAGAGGGTAAGAGACAGAAATATTCTTACTTTAATGTTTATCTTTCAAGACTTTTTATAGAATTAATAGTCCTTCTTTAGATATACTTCTTCGGTTCATAACCATAGCCTACTAAGCTTCGGGTAAATAATAATTCTTTATAAATACTACATGACTTTAATTAGTTTCAGTATTTTTCATAATTAAAGAGTATCAGTCAATAAAGGATACTAAGTCCTAAGATCCAAAAGGAAAGGAAGCAACAACAGGAAATACTTTTATTAGATTTTACTTTTGTATTGCCTTCAGCTGACTGATACCTTAATATATATCTCTGTGCTATCTAGATTCATCAAGTTAACCACTTGAGGATCAAGATACGTAACAACGTTCAAACAAAAGATAAGCCGTGCCTCCAAAACGCCTACATGGAACAGATTCACGATTATATTCCATTTCATAGCTTCTGAGGAATTCTTTGTTATACGTGATATCCCTTTACACTTTTCCAAGACTGCCCCAATGACCCTTCCTATTTATATGAATATAACTTGCTTTCTAAATCATAAGAAACCCGTGAGTCGTATGGACTAGTGTCCTTCTATATAGTTTCCTTATTAACAAATTAGTTCATGATTTTAGGGGGACTAGTGCCCTTTCCTAGCTATAGCTGATCTATCGGGCAACTAAACACAACTGTTTCCCCTTGAGCTTATTGGTTGCCTCTCAGTCTAGAAGGATGTATCTTTTCCTCCCCTCTTTACTTTATACTTAAATCTTTCCTATCAGATCCTATCTAATAACAACTCTTGGCATTACGCCTTGGCTAACAAAAATAACTACTTAATACACATCATCATTTTATAAATACATATTAGTCTAAATTCTTTTTCCTTTAGTTTCGTCCTAGAAGGACACATCAATTTATATTGAAACCACCAGGTTAGTCAAATATCTTCTCTCTTTCTTTATTAATCTTATGCGGGCCCAATATGGGTCCTTAAACAAATATATTTATGGGTTCTGGAATCGGGTGTGAGTACTGGAACTGTGTTTTACCACCTCAGAGCTGGCCAATAGCTCCTCTGGAAATCTTCATTCCCGTCCACTGTCTGTCGTCCCTCTTGAATTGCTTGACTGTGTGTGTGTAGACTAGCAATGTGACGACAGGCGGCAGGATACTGAAGGTGTAACCTCCGAGTGGGCGAAAGTGAGGAGAGATCAGGGGTGGTCTGTACTGTTGCTGTAGATAAGGGCAGGGTAGCTGGCATGGTTGGCTCCTGGTTTCCCTTTGTGCCCGAGCGAGAGAGAGAGCAAGCGGGTTGCAAGAAGCTAACCCGGTGAGTTCCGAGGGGTGAGTGACCCCTGTAACCCCTCCGCGCCAGACTTTATAGTCCCGCCTCCCGCTCTCCCGCGCTGTGATTGGCTGAGCAGCACGCGCGGCAGCCCGCTCGCTTTGAATTCTTGCCTCCTCCACCTCCACTCTCTTCTCCTCAAAAAAAGTTCCTGGAAGCTGGTTATAAACATCTTTCAGTGGCTTATGGGAGTACAGGGCTGGCACCGAAGTATTGGATCGAGTATAACCAGAGGAAACTGCTCGGGAAGAGAAAGAGAGCGACTTTTGAGGTGAGGTAGAGAGTTCAGCTCCGTGCTCCGATAATGGAGGCCGCTGATTGGTTGGCCGGGAAGGTGTGGCGTGTTGTGGCCGAGAACTGTCAAAGTCAGCTGACGTGCAAGCAAATAGAAGGGAGCGCGGTGATTGGCGGAGGGCTTTTCTACTTTAATGACACTTTTCAGTTATGGAAAATTATGTTACGTTACACTGACATCATATAATGTTTATATATTTCAAAAAAACATTAATCATACTAAAATACATTCGGAATATCCTATCAAAATGTTGTTAGCCCTTTATATCATAGCCCATGTTTTTTTACTTCATTCATGTTAACTCCTTGCGACATATATGACGCGATCGCGTCATATGGAACTTATAACCAAAAACTCATATGATGCAATCGTGTCATATGGACTTATCTCTATACCTCTCCAATAAGTTTATGACGCGATTTTGCGTCATATGAGCTCAGTAAGTCCGATAAGTTACCATACGATAAAACCGTTGGTGGCAACCTCAGCCTCCTGCGATAATTCTAACGGCCGCAGTGTTGTTGTGAGTGTAGTGCGAGGCAGTGGCAATGATCCTGGGGCTCCCGCCTCCTCGGACTTACTGGAACATAATATGGCTAAAGGAGTTAAAGAACGATCTGTCAGTCAGTCAGTAGTCAGTAGCGAGCACTTCTTTCCAAAATGGGAAGGGAGGATCAGCCCCTGGAAGTTGGGACTGGGAATCTCACTGACAGATAATGTGCCTACTTCTGGATCAGCAAACCTTAAAGAACGATCTGCTTGAATACATAGATTGATTGAACCCATATGACTTAAATCAGATCCTTCCTAAGCTGAAAATTATTTCCTTGTTGTTTACTTCATATGAAGTAAAGCTTCGTCGTAATGAAATAGAGATACTCAATTATTGTCAAGAACTGATTCTCCATATGGAATTTTAAATCACCAAACAACCCTACCGCTTCCCTCCCTCCCAGCCTCCACACCCACCCGCTCCTCCTCTTTATACCAGTTCAACTCACTGTAGATGTGATCAACGTGGATATACAATGGTTTGTATCAATCTGCTATAAAATTTAATATACTTAATAGAGTTGGATTTTTCATATTGATGGGCCAAGCGCCTTCCTAAGTTGTATAAGATCGTCTAACGATAGTCAAAATATGTTGTTAAAATGTCTCTTAATTCTGAAGCTGTTAATATGAGAATGGGTCTGGCAAAAGCTATTGACAAATAGTCTAGACCTGAACTCGAATTAGTTATTTAATTAACAGGAAGCATATAGTATAGGGCTTACATATGAATGCATAGTAGGAATAAATAAGTGAATATCCTGGTATGTCAAAAACTTACAGCGTGTTATCCAGTACCGGTTACGCTTATATTCCTCAGGAAATGAACCCTGTGACGATCTTGATGCATTATGATACTTATATAATTCTAGTTTTCATTAGACAGTAATATATAGGTGAGGAAGGATCTGTGGGAGTTATATGAACAAAGACTGACCTAATCAACCCTCTGACGTCCGTATCCCATTGCAACTTTGAATACAATCGTCTGATGATACCCAAAATAAACTGTCAAAAAGCGTCATAATCTTTAAGAGGTTTAGAACACTGCTTAACCCCGCCCAAGATATATTTCCTAAATTTATAAAAATAATTTATTGAGGGCTAAATATGATAAATTCATCTATCCTGGTATACAGTAGGGTAGTGATTGAGAGAGTGAGAGTGAGAACGGAGAGATGGATAGGCGACGAGCAGGGAGGTTTTAGGAAGGGAAGAAGATGTGTAGATCAGATTTTTACACTGAATTGTGTTGTGGAGAAATATCTGGAGAAGCAACAAAAGGTGTATGTTGCCTTTATGGACTTGGAGAAGGCCTATGACAGAGTGGATAGAGAAGGTTTGTGGAAAGTACTTAGAATATACGGAGTAGATGGCAAGTTGCTGAAATCAGTGAAGAGCATGTATGAGGGTGCAAAGGCAGCAGTACGTGTGGAGAGTGAGCAGAGCGAGTTCTTTGACCTGAATGTTGGTTTGAAACAGGGGTGTGTGATGTCCCCGTGGTTGTTTACTGTATATATGGATGGAGTAATGAAAGAAATACTATCAAGAGCAGTGGATGTTGGTGTATCGCTGAAAAGGGAGGGAATTGAGTGGAAGCTACCTATACTGCTGTTTGCGGATGATACAGTTCTGATGAGTGATAATGAATGGGAGTTGCAGGGTCTGGTAAATGAGTTTGGAACAGTGTGCGAAAAACGGAATTTGAAGGTAAATGCGGGTAAGAGCAAGGTTATGGTCTTCGAAAGGGGTGAAGTCACAGAGTGTGAGGTGAAGCTGAACGGTCAGGCTATGGAGATAGTCAACTCTTTTAAAAGTATCTGGGCAGTGTGTTGAGTAAAGATGGGACTATGGATGAAGAAGTGCGGGAGAGGGTACAACAGGGGAAGAGGGTTGTAGGAACGCTGAAAGCAGTAACAAGAAATAGGGTGGTCAGTATGGAAGTGAAGAAGTCCTTGCATGACAGTGTGGTAATCCCGACACTGACTTACGGAAGCGAAGCATGGACGTTGCTTGAGAAACTCAGACCAAAAGTGAGAGCAGTGGAAATTAATTACTTAAGAAGTGCGTGCGGAGTTACATGGAGGGATAGACAGACTAATGTGGAAGTAAGAAGGAGGTGTGGTGTGGAGGTAGATGTGCTGGAAAGTGTGAAAAGGAATAACTTTGGATGGTTCGGCCATATGGAACGTATGGAAAGCGTATACACAAGAAAAGTATACACACAATGTGTCCTTCCTGTACTAATTCATGGATCAGAAACTTGAAGCACAACAAAGTTTCCTGAACGCAAATGTTGTAGTGTACTTAAAGTACTGGAGAGGATATTGTTAAAGACAATAATTGATTTCACATAGGAAAAAAAAGAAAAAAAAAAAAAACCCAAGTAGAAGATAATGGCATTGTTTAGAAAAGAAAAAAAAATATATACTGTATATATATAATTATATATGATATTGTTACGTATGACTTTTATGTGTAATCAAATGTATTCATAGGGTTAACTCCAGGTAGGAGTATTAGGATGTTTTGTGCTACGATCCTATATTTATGATAAGGGTTAACTGTTGACTCTATATAAGGCTGACTGAAGGTGTCGATGGCCTTAAGAGATGTAGATATATATTTTAGTTATAGGTTGATTGTAGATGTTGATCTCAACTCTCTCTGCTCGTTGATGATAGATTAATCGATTGATATATATATAAGTAGTTATAATGCTGCCACCACCGATTACCATATATATATATATATATTATATTGATAGATATAGATAAAGGGAATATAATTAAAGATCTCTGGTCCAAAACCACTTTGATATAATTATATTCAAGTACAAACTGAACTAATATACAGAGTACTAAAACTTAAGTAAGTGAGATAGCCTTCCCTATATTGAGAGGGAACTCTAAAAGGCGACTTGTCTGGCCTGTGGTTATAATCTATCTACCTCCTCAATACCTTCTCACCTATCACCACCCTGGGCCACACCTTCTGGATACAAGATGGCTACCCGTGTTGAGTTACAAGATGGTGGTTGAGAATGTATGAATTAGCGGAATGTTAGCCAGTGTACAGAATCTAATCATGACAAATCTGATAAGGAGTTACAATGGATGATCCTGTTGACCTCTGAAATGTACAGTTCTTCACACAAATACAGACACAGTAACTAAAACGTCTTAAAATGATATGATAGTTGGATATAATGAATCCATAATAAATAGTATAATCTTGAGATGTAATACGCCCACACTAAAATTCTTGCTTCCCACAGCAAGGTAGCACTTAAAAGTATATGAGAGTTAGGCAAATTACAGTTAAAATGAGTAAGGTTTGAATCTAACTAACTCCATACCTCGCACATTACCTCCCGGCTCTCCTATGGTCCCCTCGTAGCCCCCTGCAACACGATTCATTATTGGCAAATGAACAATGTCTGGGTGACTACAGAATACAAAGGTAGGCCTAATAGCGAGGCCGGCGGAAGTACATGAAGCTACAATGAAAATAAAAGATGAATAGTCACCTACTGTAAGTAAATAAATTGCAAGTTGATGACAAAAATCGATGGACATTTTCTAAGTATTTTGTTAATAAAATAAAAGGTTATAGTAAAATTATAAAGAACGGATTACAAATTGAACAAAGCAAATACAAATGCAAAGACAATGAACAAAAACAAAATTGTAAAAAGAAAAATACTATAGGTATTATCTTCAAACAAACTTCCAATAAGAAAAATAAGGGGAGGTGTGCCAGAGTGGTCTTGCCACTGGACTGGTAATCCAATGGACCCGGGTTCGAATCCCAATATGTCAATGGGAAGATATTATTGGGATGGAATTTGTGCTGTACCTAGTATCAGTGCATTACCACAGCACACCGAAATGCCAAAAAAATACCCTCATTGTTCCCTGATTAAATAGCATTGTATGAATATTTCCATATTCAAAAATATGCTACAGGTGGGCAATGCCTAGTGAGTTAATTGCTCAATAGGTGGCGTTCTGAGAGTGAGGGTCCGAGTCTGTGGGGATGAGACTGTGAAGCGCAGAGGCGAGGCGGCTTCAGAGATGGAATTGCTTCGAGCTGTCAAGCTTTGCATGTCTCACTCCCTAGACTGGAACAAGACCTCACGGGCCTCACCGTGTTCAGCGGTTGAGTGTAAAGGCTATCAGCCTATGCCCAAGAGGGAGTAGTTGGAATATAGAAAAAAAAAAAAAAAAAAAATATATATATATATATATATATATACCGGTATATATATATACTGTATATATATATATATATATATATATATATATATATATATATATATATATATATAATACTAATACTAATAAAAAAAAATAAAGGAAATGGGCTGGGGTAGATCATATTTAGCAGAGAGAGTAACAAATGAACCACTAAAACAGGATGGGAACCTAGAGATGGAGCTAGAGGCAGGGATTGAAAGAGAACCAGATGGAGGGATGAGATCGGAATGTTTTTTGTTTTAAAGTTAGATAGAACAGAATAATATTTGACCAGCTACAGTAACAATGTTTGGGAGAGGCCTTCGTCCTGCAGTGGACTAAATAAAGCTAATGATTATTATAATCATGAAAATAATTAAAGTATAACAATAAAGTAACTACTGTTAAATGTAAAACATGACAGCAGGTAATTCTGTGTTACAAGCGCTACACAAGGTATCATCTAGCAATTTAACTGAGATAACCAGGGATTTGGAAGTTATTAGCACAACAATATAAGTATTATTTTATACGCATTAATTGTTTACTGAATACAAAATAATTACAACAAGGGACTGGGGTTCTCGAACAGAGGCTCCGGTCTTGATTCGCTTACTACCATATGCTGGCTTGAAAATCCAGCAGGGTTGATATACACTAAGCCATATTTTAACCATTCCAGCAGGGTTGATATACACTAAGCCATATTTTAACCAATCCAGCAGGGTTGATATACACTAAGCCATATTTTAACCAATCCAGCAGGGTTGATATACACCCATATTTTAACCAATCCAGCAGGGTTGATATACACTAAGCCATATTTTAACCAATCCAGCAGGGTTGATATACACTAAGCCATATTTTAACCAATCCAGCAGGGTTGATATACACTAAGCCATATTTTAACCAATCCAGCAGGGTTGATATACACTAAGCCATATTTTAACCAATCCAGCAGGGTTGATATACACTAAGCCATATTTTAACCAATTATTTAAGCTAAGAATACACTTGTTAATATTTCACACCATCATTATATATTTCAAGGAGGTACGTTAATATAATTTACATAAATTGTAGCTATTTTTCATGAGATAGTTATATATGAAAATTAACCTTAACATTGGAAAGCTGCAATTGTGGTGGTAGTTAAAAGAGGACTTCAGAGAATATGAACCCTAACATGTTGTTAAACCAGCACATCAGGACATTAAACTCTTGAGTCTCCTTTGAGATGCCCAGTCTTTTGAACCTTTGTTTGTGTTAGCACATCTCTCTCTCTCTCGCTCTGCCTCTCTCTCTCGCTCTGCCTCTCTCTCTCTCTCTCTCTCTCTGTATGATAATTTGTATAACTATATCATGGCACTGACGTATGCTAAACGAGGTCAGAAAACGTGCACTATTGTGTTTCGCCATTTGCTATAATCGTCTCTCTGACAAATTATCCATAGGTAAAGACTTTTTATCTTTCAGTACTGAAGATTTTTTTATATTTAATTGTACCTATATTTAGACGATTTTATGCAGCTGTAAAAGGATGTGTGGTAGCTATAAGATATAATTTTGATAATATGTAGCCTCTTAATTCCTAGATGTCCTTCCTAAGCTGAATAATATCGACTAATGGTAACTAGAATACACGTTACTCGCACTAAAGGGGTAAAAACCTAACTACAGTAGGCATTATGCAAGGGACGTGGGTATTTAACGTAACCCTCGTTTTCATCTTGAATCCTATTCCGTTATGTGCCTCAACATACTGTATATAAATAACTAAAGCCGTCTCTGCAAAATATATCAGTGAATATATAACTTGGCATAACTACGATACATAACGTCAAATTGGCAATCTCTTCGGGACTTAATATTACATAGTTTTATCATATACACACGTTTTCTAAAAGCATATAATACAGTGAGTGCGTTTGTCATTTATGTACTTGATGCCTTCTGCCAACTGACTGGCGACCCAGTAGTGGTCGGGGCCTGGCAGTTTAAACTACCCATTTTCGTCGAGTGTAGACTGTGTTCGGATGCGATACATGTGTGTGGTGTCTAGAAGGGGTTCATTCCCTGGTCCACAATTTACCGCTGTGACTGTACCTTAGGTAATAATTATGCACTATCTCAAGTAATCAGGCTTCGTAACCCCCCTCCCCCCCAAAGGCTCCGAATGACAAATGAACCTCTGTATATAAATGTCACGTTAACGCACATCCTAGCAGATGCCCCCAACTGTTTACTCACCTCATTAACTAGGAAGTTGTTGTTGTCCATTGTTTATCTCGAGCACAATTCTTGTTACTACTGTTGTCACTAGTATGTCAGTCCGCAGGTCACCAGTAGTACCTTCACTCACTCCTCAAGCCTATACTATGACGTTCCCTCAAACTGTAATCTATTCACTCCCCACCCTATCAGTCCTCAGGTAATTATATATATTTTACACCCAGTCCCCAGTTCCCTTTATCTGCAGCCCACTTAATTATCAGTTGCCTTTGTCCCTCGTCCACGTAATTCTTTGTTGCATTTATTCTCAGTCCAGTTACTTCTCAGTACCCTTTATTCTCAGTCGAGCTGTTTTCTCTGGTCCATTTATACTCAGTTCACGTAATATGCAGTTGCCTTTATCCTCAGTCCAGCTAATTCCCAGTTCCTTTTAACCTCAGTCCACTCAATCCTCAGTACAAATATTAAATAATAAGTTGTCTTTATCGTCAGTCCACTTACTCATCATACCAGTCAGTCCTGCATTTCTTCCAGCCATTAAAGTACTCACTCATTTATCCCAGTCCTCAGTACACCCAATCCTTAGATCACTTAGTAATCCAAAATTCAACAGTCCACATAATTGTGTATGTTTCTAACCAGTGAGACCCATTTTGAGGTGATGGATCCTGGTAAGTTCAGCCGAAATAGAAAGGTAATGTTGTCTGTGGTGGGCAGTGCTAGAAGAGAAGCTTGTCGTTCTTATCACTGTAACTGATATACTGATAAACGCCCTCAGTTATTTTTTTTTTTTTTTTTTTTTTTTAAGAGACAATGAACGGAGGAAGGAAAAACACAGATAAAACAAAAAGGTCCATGTGCCTAAAGGCATCCTCCATTCATAAAATGTTTGTAACAACTGGATTTAAACATTTGTTGATTGTAAGTTTGTGGAAAGCAATTCGAGGGAAGTGAATTCCAAAGAGTAGTAGCTCTGGGGATAAATGAATTCTGATAAGCAGAAGTTCTGCATTGTGGAGGAGAAAGTGTAAATGCATGGGCGCTCTCAGCTGCCCTAGTTCTACGGGGAAAGATGTGGAGAGGCGGCACAATTGAAGCAAGTTCCTCGGAACAATTGCTGTGAAAATATCTGTAGAATAATGCAAGGGATGCAACGTTTCTTCGTATGGCTAATGTAGGAAGGTCCTGTGTGATTGCAGGGTTATTGATTAATCTAATAGCTTTATTTTGAATTTTGTCCAACTGCCTCAATGCAACCACTCCACTTCCACCCCACAGAGGTGAACAGTAATCCATCTGAGAGCGCACATGACTTTTATATATTACGGCCAACTGCTCGTCAGTGAAGAATTCTCGAACTCTGTACAGGAGTCCCAGTTTTTTAGAGGCATTCTTAGCAATGCTTCTAACATAATGTGTCCAGCTCAAGTTAGTAGTTAATGTTACACCGAGAATGTCAATACTAGGGGAAGTGGGAATATTTACATCATTAAAAAATATATGGGAGTCCGTGAGATTCTGTCGGTTAGAAAATTGAATGTACTTGGTTTTCTGTGCATTAAAGGAAACTAGATTCTCTTGTCCCCATTCCTTAATTCTAGAAAGGTCCTGGTTCAGAGAAATTGCAGTGTTTATTTTTGAATTTATAAGATCGGGTTGGGTGAAAGAATTGGTAAATGTGAAGGAACTGTGGAGTGTTGAGTCATCTGCGTAGGAATGTATTGGATTATGAGTGGTAGATATGAGATCATTTTGCCCTCGTTTATCACTGCTCTGTGCTATCTGATAACATTTAGACAAAGTCATCATGGCAACCACAATTATAACCGTCGACATGAAACAAATATATATTGACTGCTTCAGAATGGATGATATAAAGTTGTATTGTGCAAACTAACACTTGGCTCCTTGAATTTAGTTCATGATGGGAAAGCAAATGTCAATACCTCCTAGACGTTTAATGTTATAAACCAAAGGACTAAGGTGGAGGCTTAATTTGAAAGTGAAATTTGTCCCGACTTCAAATTAATATATTACATACTGTAACTCATACACATCTAGGCTCGAGCCATAATACTTATAGAGTCATTAACCTATTCATGTGTCCTACATGTAATATTATTTTAGTCTGGAATTCATCAGATCTATTAGCAATTATGAATAATTTTATTTGAAAGACATTAGTTGTCAAACGAACACATTCAATCAAGTGTATATTGGTAGGCACTCTCTGTGAGTGCAGTATATATATATATATATATATATATATATATATATATATATATATATATGGGAACAGCGGTATCGGGTTTGGGAAATACACAACCGTCTTGTCCTGCTCGGGAATTGTACTTATGGTATCTCAGTTGAGTCATGTGTGTTACCCAATGCTTCACAGGACAATCATTTATAAATGTAAATACATATTATTTGTTTTTATTTATTTGTTTATAATCGTAGTTTAACCAGACCACTGAGCTACAGAACCAAAGCCAAGGATTTGACAATATTAGGGAGAAATCACAAGCTCTTAACCCTTGTCTGGCGGGGGTGGACTTACGTCGGGCTAGAGAACCATGGACTATGTGGCGGGGACCGACTTAAGTCTGTGTGCAATTTTGGAGCAATAATGGTTCTGAGAGAGAGACGAGCGGGTGGAGGAGCGTAGGTCGGCTCATGACTGCTCGGCACGGGTCCCGCACGACTACTGATGTTTACTCCACACACACACACACCCACACTCACTGCCTCACTACACAGGGAATTATGTAAGGAAATTACCGTAATTTAGGGATTTTGCACTCGTCTTGCACGATCGTTGCAAGAGAACGCGTGGTCGTAGAAGGATGGCTCTGGTGTCATTGGAAAGCTCAATTTACACCCATTCAGGGATACATAATTGTATTATGCTCTGGCTCTTGTTTATGCATGAAAAAGAGCACGGAAACAAGGTCGTTTAGGGTAAAACCACCAGCTTGGCGGGTAGTAGAAGTTACTGACGGGCCCGCTCGTAAGGCGTTAAGGAACGTTAGAAGCTGTAGAGGATAACAAATCAGATCTTATTAAGGAGTAAGCAGGATGCAATGCAACGAACAACACGATAGATGGAGAAGGATGGTGAGTCCATCAAAATGTCAGAGTAAGTCTTCCTGTCAAAATAGAGAGTATGGGACTGAGCGTAAAGTGGGCATTCAATAAGATTTTTGTGTGTCCGAGAGAATTAGGTGGAAGTGTCTTCTACAATAAGACAACACAACGGACCATCTAACAGCTGTGCTATGTGTGAGCCAGGAACATCCGCAACACAGCAGGTAGAATCCCAATCAGGCTATGAGCGTTGACATCGCCAACAAAAAGAAGTGGAGCAGGGAAGGAATGGAGACGGTAAGGAGTGATGTCGAGCACGCGGACTAGACGACACACGCGATGACAATTCACAAAAGATAATAGCCGCATTGAAGTGCGATTTGTCCACTCGAGATCGTAAATGAAACGTGCATAAAAAGGATGGATCATGCACAGTAGCGTCAACGGGGGTAGGTGACTCTTAATCACGCATAAAGGTATGAAGTAAATCAGAGACAGAGGTCTTAGTCAAGGTTGGGAGACTTTGACACTCTTGAATAAAGCAATCGTGACAGCCACACATGGGTCCATGAAGATCGGCAGTGGCAGTCAATGCGGTCTTGCGAACATGAGACATACGTTCACAATGCTTATCATGGGTCACACAAGCAGACGAAGCAAGTTCAGGGAGAGTGGGTCGAGTGTTCGGAAGGGGCGGGGGCAGGGGGCTCACTGGGGCGACGAGGATGGGAGAGAACACGTTGGGGCTACGGAGGCAGTATGGCTTTAACCCGCTGAGACCCAGCGTTGCACGTGTTGCGTCTGCAATGTTCGATCACCAGAACCCAGCGACGCAATGGTTGCGTCCAGGTTAATTACTTCGGTCCTATGGCACCTAGAGGGCTCAGATTTGTATGGGAACTGTTTATGTATCCCACGCAACCATGCCGATGGTTGAAAACTCTCAAAGTCCAACCGCGTGCGCGTGAGCACGCAAAAAAAAAATTTGGGGAGGAAATTGCCTTCAATTTTTTACTCTTGTAAATCCGTTTTCGGGGGCTCTGTAGGACCATTTTTTGAGCTTTTTGATCGGTTTTTCGTGGTTTTTCCTTCATTCTTAACCCATTCGCTATTGTTTCTGGAAAAAAAAAAATCAACCCTCTGGGCCCTGGTGGGACATTTATTACTAACTAGCTGGGGCTCAGCGGGTTAAGAGTCTTGCGTTTCACAGGAGGAGAAGGGATGGGAGAGGTGATAACACTAGAGCAGCGTTTACTGGAGATGGGGGCGGCATCCATCGCAGACTCCACATCACTCCCCTCAGGAGACTGGTCGAGGCCTGTGTCAGGGACAGGAACAGAGGCAGCTAACACTTGACATTTGTTTGAGAGGGGGGTTACAGGAGAAGCCAACACACTCTGAGCCACACTAGTAACCACTGACCGGTCATTGTCAGGAGATGGAGGGGCAGGACGACGTTCGTCAATATCATTTTGAGAGGTTGGACGGACACGAGCACAGGCACTATACATGGAGTCACAAGCAGGGTTCTTAATACCCCTGACTCTGAGTTCCTGTTTACCTTCTAACACTGACATACTTGACCGGCTGATGAGAAGATTAAGTTCAGCATTATACTTATAGAAGACACATTCCTTTGTGCGAGCATGATGATCAAGGCCACAGTTGATGCATCTGGGAGGGCCACAATTCCATCGGGTGGGATGAGCATTGGAGCCACAGTAAGCACAGGTTTCGTCCTTCCTGCATCTGGACGCAGAAATTCCGAAGGTGGAGCAACGCGAGCACTGGAGAGGCTTGGATACATGAGGTCTCACCTCTCGTCTGTGACCTTCAATCCTTATAGTAGCAGGAAGAGTGGATCCCTCAAACTTGATCCAGGCTACTCGCAGATCCTGAGAAGGGTTTTTCCTGTTCGAGATTGCATAAACATCTACATCAGCAACATTGGCATACCTCAAACGGAGAGAGGCCACAGAAGGTGTTTGTCAGGGAGTCCTTTTCCATCAAACGAAGGGGGTAAAATCACAGTGCCCTGGATGAAATTCAGCTCGTTATGCTTGGTGACGTGGACCAGCACACCACCCAGGGAGGAAAGAGACAGATAGGCCTCAGACTGAGCTCTGGAGGTGGACTCCACAACCCAGCGACATAAACCAGTGGATCGGAAGGATAAATCTGTGGATGCAGAGAGGTTGAGGAGGGCATTCTCCAGCTTTGCGCCTGTAATATGGGAGTCTGATTCAAAGACCAAGAAGCCCAATTATCGACTCCATAAAGGGTGTCAAAGTGCACTAAGGTGGAATGTGGCACACATTTTTGCTTGAACTTTCGATGAGGCAGGGTAGAGTTAGCAGTGGTAGAAGGTTGCGAGTGATCACGGAGATTCGGGATGTGAGGCTCAAGGGTCTGAACCAATGAAGATGCAGGAGGAGTGGGCACTAGAGCAGCAGGAGCACCACCAGATGTAGGTAGTGGAGCAGGTGCTGACAATGTGGCAGATGCGGTAGTTGAGGGTGTCGTCAAGACTGGTAGAACATGTGGTGGAACAGTATTTGGCGGCAAAGGAGATTCAAGAGTGGAGGTCACTGACGTGGAAGGCTCAGTGGCCGGTGAGGGGACACCAAGGTCAGGCATCTCGGCCAGACTCTTGAGGTCGCTGACGTGGAAGGCTCAGTGGCCGGTGAGGGGACACCAAGGTCAGGCATCTCAGCCAGGAGGACAGTGTGAGAAGCAGAGTCAGAAACAGTAGTCAAAGTCATGCAAGGGTCGTCAACAGGGTCCGGAAGAACATCCACAGAACCGGCAGCAGCCTGTAGGGAACACTCATCACCTGGGGGAGAGGAGGGGGAAGGAGGAGGGTCAGCAGGTAACAGAGAGTCTTCAATCAGAGTTGTCTTCATATAAGAAAAGAACAAGTGCCCAAGTTAGCAACAAGGATGTGAGGCCAGGGCCTAACTCACACGTCCAACATAGACCATGTTGTCAGGAATAAAGTGAGTGGGCCCATATAAGTAGTTGGTTTTACTCCCGTTATCACTGGGCACATACACCCTAAACCCAAAATGCCTGTGCATAATCCAGTGACCAACCGCGATAGCACCACAGTCTAGAACAACATGGCACTGCCCAGATGTAAATATGGGCAGGGGTTATGCTGACTCCCCGTCAAAAAGGGCGATAAAGAACTACCTATCCACCATAGTACCATCAAGTCATCCACAACCTCCTTGAATCGCATTTTGCGCGCCACATGGAAGGACCGGCGGTTCTTCCTTGTCGGTCATGCGACGGTGGTTCCACCTGGTTATATGGGTCCTGGGCGGCGAGTATTGTGCAGTAGGCGTGGCGGGGACCCTTTGAGATGGAGTGGCAGGTTTGGGAGGGGCCCGCCTTTGATAAGTTGGTCGGAAAGTCGGCGCCCATCGTTGAGGAGGTTTCACACGGCGACCAGATCTTGTACAAGGTGGGTTAGAAAGAGGTTGCATTAATGATGGTGGATTTACAGAAGTCTGGTGTGTTGGTGATGAAGAAGAGTTGGAGGAATGTGATGAATTTCTAGACAGGCTGGGTATAGTGCGATGCAGCTTAGAGGGAGTAATAGTTGATTTATGAGCTGAAGTAGATGGGTGTATTTTATGAAATAATTGAAGAGGTCTTTGAGATGATTTTGAGATGGATTTAGAGGCAGAGTTAGTACTAGATTTAGGCTTGTTCTGTTAATGGGCAGGTCTGAAAGAGGGTTGAGTGAGAGGAACAGGTAAGTTTGAAATATCGAGGGATGGTGCTGTTGACAAATTAGATGAAGGTTGTGAAGGAAGAGTTGGAATGTTAGCAATAACTGGTAGGCTGAGAGCAGGGTGATTCAGAAAAAAATGGTAAACTGACAGATGGTTAGGAAGGAGCAGGTATAGATAGGGGTTTGGTTAATAATTGAATAGGTAGTTTGGAAGGTGCAGATACAGTGCGTGTAGGTATGATAGGAGTAGGGTTGTGTTATGGATAGGCAAGAGGACGTGGGCGTGGCTGTACAGAGTGTGGATTGTGGTAGAATAGGTGGTGTGACATGGAATGGTTTCTTTAGAGGAACAGGAGTCAAGGGAGGAATGAGTTCATGTGTCAATGGTTTTGAGGATCCTAAATTCTGATTATTAGATGCAGGCAATATATCATTCTGGTCAGGATCTGCAAGCATAATGATATTCTCATCAATAGGCTGAAATTTACATACATGTCTGTTACGGTATGTGCGTGACTCACCATAATAGTTAATGGTAACCTGATAACAATTTGGCACAGTTAAGATTTCGAATGGACCTTTAAATCTCGGTTTGAGTTTAGACGGCACAGGCAATTGAGCAACCATCACAAGATCGCCGCCACGGTTTGGACTGGTTTTGGTAATTTCATCAGGTTGAAGATCTTGAACATACTGGATTTGACAGAGGCGGTTTTTCAGGTGCACTAGTGATTGATCGAAGTTGGAGGAGTCCTTATATGGGGCAGCTAGATGTCGCAGAGGTAGGAGCAATGGTGGTACTCCAAACACGCGTTCTTGGGGTGATATTCCGTCTTCTCTGGGGCAGGTGTTTATTCCCCAATGGACTATTTTGACTTGACTGGGCCAATCCTTGGCCCATTTGTTGCAACCGTGTTTTGATTTGGTTTGCAATAGTCCTATGGCTTCTTTCACAGATGGAGTTGCCTTGAGGCCAGTATGGAGATGAATGGCTGATTTTAAAGCCACACATTTGGGATAATTGAGACCAAATGTGACTTGTGAATTCGGGGGCATTATCCGAATGAATGGCTTCAGGTAATCCGAAATATGGAAAAACATGTTGAATGAGGGCTTCTGCTACTAATATGGCTGAGTGTCCTTTTGCAGGACAGGAAATTCCAAATTTGGAATAGGTATCAACAAATGTTATGATGTATTTAAACCCTTGATTTCCTTCCATTGGTCCCATAACGTCTACTGCAAGTAATTGCCATGGCTTGGAGGCTACTAGCTTGCCAGCAGGTCCTGCTGTGCGGGCCCTATCTTTACCCAACGCCCAAACTCAGCAAACGTCTGTTACTCGTTTCACAGTTATATAGGATGAAGGGGTCCAATACACTTGTTGAAACGTGATAATTAACTTTCTTTGTGCTAGGTGGATGCCATTATGCATGTGAATAGATTGCATGGTGGATAGTGCTGCTTGAGGTGTGATGAAATTTTTTCCATCGATGGTAAATAAATTGTCACCTCGTCTGGTCAGTTAAGAGAATACTTTGCTTGGCATCCAGTCTGGTTTATATTTCCTTTGAAAACATCGAAGAATGTCTTGTTGATCTTCATCTAACGAACTTTTACAATGAATGGCTAATATGGGTTGATTCTCTACTTGATGTTCTAGAGTTATGTCTGCCGAATTGAGGGGAAGTCTTGATAGGGCGTCAGCATTGGTATGGAGTTTTCCTAGCCTATAAACAATGTCGACGTCAAATTCCTCTAATGATTCTCGCCATCTGACAGTTAGTGCATTTTTGGTGTCAGATTTACGGAGCCATTGAAGGGCGTGGTGATCTGTGATTATGGTGACCTTGACAACGACCAGGTAAGCCTTGAAGTATTGTAGGGCCCATATCATACCTAGGCATTCTCTTTTAGTCACCGGATAGTTGACTTCTGCCGGATTTAGAGTGCGGCTGGCACAGGCGATGATATGTTCTTTGCCATCCCTGATTTGTCCAAGAATGGCACCTATTCCGAACTGTGAGACGTCTGTATATAGACTGAAAGGAGGGGTGTAATCTGGAAATGACACTACAGGAGATGCCACTAATTTCTCTTTCAGACTGTGAAATGCTTGGATGTGTTGATCTGTCCACTGGAATGGTTCGTCTTTTCTAGTTAGATTATGTAGTCGCTTAGCAATAGTAGCAAAATTCTTGACAAACCTACGGTAATAGGATGCCAACCCAAGGAAAGGTCTTACTCCTTTGACATTAATGGGAGGAGTGATTTTGCTTATAGCTTCTAGTTTACTAGGATCTGGTGAAATACCTTGTTCTGATACAATGTGTCCTAGAAAGTTTACTTTATTTTTAGCTAGGGTACATTTTGATGGTTTGAGTTTTAAACTGGCATCTCTGATTCTCTGGAATACTTGTTTTAACCTTTGTAAATGTTCTGCCCAAGTTTTCCCAAATACAATAATGTCGTCTAAATATGCTAGGCATGTTTCCCAGGTTAATCCTTGTAGAACAGACTCCATTAACCTGGAGAATGTGGCAGGGCCATTGCATAGACTGAAAGGCAATACAGTAAACTCATATAATCTGCCTTGGCTGGTGGAGAAATCTGTCTTTTGTTGTTGTTCTGGTAATACTGGAACTTGCCAATATCCTGCTTGAAGATCTAAGGTAGTGAACCATTTTGCTCCACGCAGGGAGTCTAATAAATCATCAATTCTGGGGAGTGGTGTAGCGTCTTTGATGGTGACGTCATTCAGTTGCCGGTAGTCAATACAGAAGCGGGTTGATACGTCTTTCTTCCGGACGAGTACTACCGGAGAAGACCAAGGGCTGGTGGAGGTTTTGACTACTCCTGTGGCAAGCATATCTTGTACCTGATTCTCTTATTCTTGTCTCTGAATCGGGTTTTTCAGACGGATTGGTTGCTTTATGGGATGCCCTACAGTACGTATAGGATGATGAAGCATGTCGGTTTTCCCCATGTCTCGGCTGGAGGTAGCGAATATGTCTTGATATGAGATCAGTAAGTTTCTGAGATCAGTTTGTTGACAAGTAGTCAGAGTGGAAGGAATATCAGGAAGGGGGTTAGTATGTTGGGTGGGAGTATCTGTATGTACAGATAATTCTTCTGAATATACTTCAAGCTCACCAATGGCTAGTCCCTTTGGTAATGTAATTGGTTTATCTGAGATATTAGCTATTTTGATACAGTTTAATTGATTTAGTAGGAAGCTAGGAGTGGTTAGGCAGGCCCCATCAAAAGGGCTTTGGAGGTGTGGGGTCAAAATGACAGATCCCATGACGGTGGGCACCAAAGCTATCCACTTTTCATGATGAGGAGGAACTGTCACAGATGTGGATATGATAGCTTGGGAAATGATATGAGTGTTGTATTTCACATCTTCCGAAGTTTTGTGGGGCAGGTTTTGTTCATTAGATGAAGGAAAAGTTGATGACTGTATCATAGCTGTTTGATTAAGGGGAGCAGGTAGGGAGCTTGAGATTAATTGCTGAGGTTGTTTAAGGCAGAGTTTTTTTTTTTTCTTGGTTGTTGGAGGTGGGGCGAATGTTAATGTGCGGTGCCTACAATCAATAGAGGCACTCAAAGAGATAAGCAGATCGAGGCACAAATATTCATCGTACTTAGTCTCATTAGGATCATAAATTACAAATGAATGATCTACTCCGTGATGGGGAACAGGGGTACTAACGTATAGGGGAAGAGCCTGTCCCAAATTTGGAATGACTTGATCATTAGCACTGACAAGAATTATGGAGGAAGGTTGTATCTTCCCGAAAGCACTGTGATGTTTTCGGAAAAATGGAAGGAAAAGGCATGAACGAGAAGCTCCCGTATCTATTAGAAGTCGTCCCGACTTCTATGTCACCCCATTGAGTGTGATCTTTTGATATATTGGAAGACCATCTGAAGTTGCGTCATCATGAGCCCCCGCCATTGTGATAACTATTTGTTTGGGGGGGGGCAGTTTAAAAATCCTGGGGGTCTGGTTTCACAGTCTCGTGTATATACCGTTCTGCCTCTTCTTCACTGTGTACGTCTTCTATTCCTGATGTTCCGTCTTCAGTGATAGTAGCTACCTTACGTGGCTTTATCCAGGGAATTTGTGCCCACCAGCTTAGCGTCCTGGTCCGTTTCTTGGTCAGCTCAGTGAAGGATCTTTTTAATGACCAGAACATGCACGGTCCAGTGCACGTTTTCCAGTCCGCTGGTCTAATTCTGGCCCATTCCTCGGCTTTATCATTGAGACGAGGCGCCACTGGACGATTTATGGGTGCTGCTGCTGATGGATTTTTTACATAGAAACACTGACCACACAGACCTTACGATCCCAGCGAGGTGGTCAGGACTTAATTCTAGTAGAGATAGCTAAGCCGAGAATAAAGGACAGTGGAAGGAAAGGATAGCAAAGAAGAGAGAGAGAGAGATACTCCATTTGTCTCTCGCATAATGAATGGTTGAGGCTGAATTTGCATATATATTGAATTACACATGTGTTCAATTTAATTTCAAATTATTCATCAATGTATGATTTCACAAGTTATTAGCGCAGTTTTAAAGGCCCTGTTCTTAAAACCTATTTTTATTCTCTCTTTCTCTCCCACTCTCTCTCTCTCTCTCTCTCTATCTAACTCACTCACTCACTCACACACACACATACTCACTCGCTATCTCTCTCTCTCTCTCACACACACAACACATATTTGCTCACACACTCACTCACTCTCTCTCTCCCTCCCACTGAGCCACTTTCTCAACCGTTCTTTTTTAAGAATATGTGTGGTCACCTTGCTGATAACGGCTATCTTGCTTTGTTCCCTGGTCTTTTTGAGAGCCATGATACGCCTTATCACAGGCATGTCAGCCTCATAAGTTGTAGGCTCAATAATGGAGCAGTGATCCGCCACTGTTTCCGGCAAAATTCTCACGAGTGCCTTTAACACACTCTTTTTCCATTGTGCTGCGATTTCTTCTGGGAATGCATTGATCGCTATCTGTTGTAGTTGCTCAATTGTGCCGTCTAAGTCTCCCGAATATTTAATTTCATGAAATTTCTTATCGGCAATGGTCTGACCAAGTACTGGATTGATAGCGATTTTTACATATGTTTCAAATTGTGCCCAGGTTAACCCAGGCATGTTATCATGCACATACCCTGATACCTTGGTTGCATATTTCCCTAGTTTCACTACTATCGTGTGGATCTTGGAAGCGTCCTCGTTTCCAAACATAATGTCCAAGACCGGTTTGACTATTTCCAGGCAGGTATACTGTATATGTCATAATCTTCTGGCTTGAATGCCGGAATATCAAGTGATCTAATTGCTGCCATGGTGAATATTGTGTGAAAATGCTGACGAGTACTTAAAAAACAAAATTATATAAGAAACTCGTTGATATGCCGTATCGAGTCACCGCTGCCGCCAGTGTTATGCCGGGTTGTAATACAACTTAGCTTCGTTATTGTCTTTACTCAAATCCAACTGTGGACTTTTAGACTCAATATATGCTCAACAGGGACACATCTAACATGTTCTTATTCGCAATTATGTACTCAATCAGGTTGTAATAGACACAATAAACACACATAGATAATTATATACTTTTATTTATTCAATAGCATAGAAGGTGATATTAAGGTTCGCTTAGCTACTTATCAGTAATAGCAAGAGAAACGCTGGATGTAATTAGAGTACAAGATGTCTCCTAATAGCAAGAGAAACGCTGGATGTAATTAGAGTACAAGATGTCTCCTAATAACATATATAGATGGACATAGAATGTGAGCGTAAGCTTCACTTAGCTACTATACATTATAGTAAGTGACTCACCGGATATAGTTAGAGTACAAGATGTCTCTTAATAACATACAAATGAACATGGAATATTAGATAGTATTACTGGGGAAATATGCAATTTGATATAGACATACATATACTGTACATAGAATAACTCCTTGATAATAATATCTATGTGAGTTGAGTGTCTATCGTGAAGTATTCTGATAAGCTCAAGAAAGATTAAGTTGAATTCTAGAATTACTTGCTAAACAATATGGTTAACCGCACAAAGATTTCTATAGTGATAGTTCAGGTGTGGGGGCGAGATGCGCCCAAGAAATACAAAAGATGTTGCGCGTAAATATACGGGGCAAGGTAGGTCAACAGGTCATCTGCTGGACTGCGGTACGGAAAATAACTTATGCGGTTAATGCGATATTTATCTTGAATCTGGGAGGAATACGTTAATTTATAAAGGAAGAGCGAAATTAATTATTGTGACAATTAATTCTGTAGTTAGTTTATTGTGAGGAAATGTATATTATATTTATACAATTACTTACCCTTGCATACTATTGTGTAATAATAATCTCACGGGTCGAGGAATTCAGATTTAATTATTTAGATATACTGAATAAAGATTCAAACTTGAATGCAACCTATCATGAATCATATAATATTTCGACTCAAATAGGATAACAAACGCATTGATAAAATAGCGTGTACTAATAGTTATATTTATACTAATAGCATAAAATGACGTACACGACGAAGTTGCACCTGGTAAGGTATGAAGGAGTTCTGAACTAGTTAAAAGATTCCAATAAGGAATACAGAACGAATTAGCGTTGTATTCGAGGTTGTGAAAGAGTTCTATAATAGATCTATATAGAACTAGAATTAGCGTTGTATTCGAGGTTGTGAAAGAGTTCTATAATAGATCTATATAGAACTAGAATTAGCGTTGTATTCGAGGTTGTGAAAGAGTTATATAATAGATCTATATAGAACTAGAATTCCTAGACGAGATGGATCGAAATTATCTATTTCATAATTGAATAAGTAAATAAGTTATTCACGAAGGAATAAGTTAATACAAAGGATCACAACGCGTGAATTGGGTTTTTGAAGAAGTTGGATTTAACTTATGATTATAATGATATTACTTCTCAAGAAGGAGAATCTGAAATAAATTAACTATAAAATTGAGCGTAGGTTCTAGGTAAAAGCTAGATTTGAATAGGGAATAGATACATGTTATACACTTCAACTTCGACTTGTTACATACACAATAAAATGGACATATACAAGGAAAATCTGTGAGTATTCGGCTAGATATAAGTTAACACGAGTATGTAACGTATGCGTATAATGATTCTGTAAGATGTTTAACACAAGTTAATAATAGATCTTGGTCACAGATCTAGTTAATAATTAATTAGGGCTTCTGAAGGATTAACACATAACGTAGTATATATCGATCTTGGGCACAGATCTAGGTAAGAATTAGCACTGGAATACTCGCATATTTTACCTTACCTTCACATCAATAATCACAACGTAAGATACTCAGAGACACTTAGGGTATGTTAAGAGGATAGCATTTCGAGTGCAAGTCTGGCCGACGTGGATCGTAGATTCGGCTGGCTGGACATCAAGTGGAACTGCCTCTCACAAGCAGGGGTCAGAGGTCCTGGCATCAGAGGGAAGCAGCAGGTCTGGCTGTAGTCTCGAGGAGAAGGGGGAGGCAATTTATACTTCAGTTAGATATCCCAGACTTTTCAGCCTGAGGAATATTACTTAGGTAGAGGTGCTTACTTTCTTTAATTTCAATGAAACTATATGTTTGGGTTATTTCTTAGGTTTAATTTATAGTAATTCAGCTTTAGAAGGACATAGTGAATGGTTATGATGTAATATTTGAAGGTAATACTTAGTCTAAAAAAATGGTGGTTATAGGTTTATACATAATCAATTGAAGTATTTTATTTAATACCCTCGTTGTTGTTACGGAGTCTAGGTAAGATATAACTGTGACTTCCGTGATTCTATGATAATCAGGGGTTATTCTTTGTGAAGTTTATATCTCCGGAAATTTCTAGATTCTCCGGGTTATGTTCAGTTCTCCGGAAAGGTACTGCAAGAGAGATCCTAACATCTCCACTTGTTCCTATAGCATTCCGGTCCCTGATGCCTAACTTGCATAAACATTTGCTCGTTATATTGCAAGTCAGGTTGTTGGGCGAAGGGAGGCTGGTGATAGGTCGAGATGGTTTGAAAGCTCGTGGTGATTGGTCCTTCATCCCACTCTTTTTTACGGGAGACTGACCTAACTTCCTGGTCGTTGGAGAACGGGAATATCCTGAGGGAATGGGGAACTCCTCTGCTCCGTTTTCTTCTAAAACATGGGAAGCTTGTTTATATTCCCATTTCTCCTGCTGGCTTCTCCTCCTGTCCTTCCTGTTCTCCTGCAGGCTGGCAATCTTATATGTCCTATTCAACCCTGTTACTTCAATACGCATTAGTAGTATATAATATTTATCAACTTCGTTCTTTACCATAGATTTCCCAGTAGAAGTTGTTCTCATTCTGCTGGGGGACTTTTTTCCCCAACTGAATTTCATGCCGACCAACCGTGGGTGGGGAGAGAGCCTTCTGCTTCACTATCCTTTGTGGCCATTTTTATGTTAGCATTAAGCCCGGACTACCTAGTAGGGACCGCAAGGTCTGTGTAGTCTGTGTATCTATGTAACTCTATGTAACCCTCCCTGTCTGTCCGTGTCTGTCACTCCCAGCACTTCATTACACGGCCACTCTTCCCGTTAATTAGCAAGACAGACTGGCTGTTTTAATTACCATACAACAATTAATTAATTTTCGCTCTCTGCCGTCATAATTTCCCTCTCTCTCTCTTGCTCTGGCACTAGTTTCCTTCCTCGCTCGCTCACACACACACACACACACACACACTCACACACCTGGATCAATCATTAAGAAAGGTAGCATTCCATAAAACACCTCCTATGCTCCTAAACGGTGAAGCCACTTGTACTGTAGATGAAACCTGATGGTGTAATGGTTAGAGCGTGTAAGTTCTGTATATGATATTTTAGGAGTATAGTAGGTTGTTGGAAGGAACATAATAATTGATATTGGTTCAGGGGTAATTTATCGAGAGGACTTCCCTAGTGGTTAAGGCCCCATTAATTGCTCTTTCCATTCACATATGCATAGCCTACGTGAGTTGCAGTTGGGATGTGTGTACATGCTTAGATTGATGTGCAGGATTCGAAGTTGCATAATAAATCGTAGGAAGTGTCCACCATTCTTTAACTGTCTTCGTGGTGCGATGCATAAGGTGTTGATTTTCGGTGTGAGCGTCCTGGGTTCGAATCCACGGACTGCCACATGTGTTTGTAAATTTCATTAATCGATTTTAGGAGTATAGTTGGTTGTTGGAAGGAACATAATAAATGATATCTTGGGTTCAAATTCTGGGAGAATCACATGGTTTCATTAATCTAATTGGGGGTGTTATTGGTGTTAAGGGGGGAATGGCGTATTTATTTCCTCATTTAAAATTCTTTTAGTTTCCTCCCTAGACATCCATCAGACCCTCCTTCAAGAAAAGTGTGCACATGTTTTGATAGAAATATGTCCCTGCATTGCAGGTTCGCTATCGCTCGCCAGGGAATAAATCGACACCTAAATGAGACTAACAATCTTAATATTGACAAAGAAATGGGGCGAAAAGTCCTAAAATCGTCAAGCTAATGGACCGAACGTAATACAATCTGAAAACTAATGGGGCTAAATATGAGGAAGAAGGGGGGTCATAATTACGACCCATCTACCCTTAAGAACGATGTTATAAATAATTATACAATATAGTACTGTCCCACTCGGCCAACACTGAGCAAACCGGCTAGCCCATATTATACTGTACAGGAATAAAGATAGGGTAATGATAATACGGTCAAATATAATAAGCATGTATGTGTTCAAGCAATCTATACCTGATATATTATTATGAATATAATATTTATTATGGTAGGTTTTATTAGCACGACATATTAAATGACATTTTTATCAACCCTTTAATTACAGAAGCTCAAAATTACTTGACCAATAAAGTCATGCTATAGTTGGATTATAGTATTATAATGGTGATATACCTATCTATTGTCGGACGTCTTACAACCTTCTATGATGGTGGCCATACACAAAATGCCCCCAAGCAGACCTGTCCCCCGTGAACAGGACAACCCGTACCACCTCGCTGTGATCACAAGCTCTATGTGACCAGTGTATCTAAGTAAATCTATGTATATTTCTCTCTCATATTCGGACATTACCAGAGTGACAAACAGCCTTGGTCTTTTCAAGACTATCTTTTAATTGCTTGTAATTAGGGTAAGAGTTTTGACTCATTAGCACTGAGAGAGAGAGAGAGAGAGAGAGAGAGAGAGAGAGAGAGAGAGAGAGAGAGAGAGAGAGAGAGAGAGAGAGAGAGAGAGAGAGAGAGAGAGAGAGAGAGAGAGAGAGAGAGAGAGAGAGAGAAGCACTGCAAAGGAGAAAAGCATATTGGAAGAATACATCAGTCTTAAGTACAAGCTCATTCTTAATTAGTCTTGTGAATTGTGTATATTTATCTTCTATATCTAATATATCTATATGTTGCATTAATATTGTTGTCTGACCCTATATCTAATATATCTATATATTGCATTAATATTGTTGTCTGACCCTATATCAAATATATCTATATATTGCATTAATATTGTTGTCTGACCCTATATCTAATTTCGTATAAATTGAAGTGCCGATTTGTACATATTGTATGACTTGCCTTTGTGTTTGTCTGTAGTACATGATTAAATATATATCCAGTATTCGATAAATGGATATATAATCGTAGTCATGTACTTAACCTTTAACTGTCTTCATAGTGTAATGGTTTGAGTGTTTTAGATCTGTATGTTACCACATACATATTCAAATCCCGGTAGGATCACATGATTTCATTAATTTCATTGAGAGGTGTTTGGTGTTGGGAGTGAAATTGATAAATTATGTTATACATATATCTTCCTGTTAGTAGAACTCACCAATAACCAGATTTGTTTTAGCATAATAAGTAAGTCTACATACTGTATGTTGTTATGCTAAATGTGTAAGATACAGCTGCAATAATCTAGAAGTTCAGAAGTATTAAATGTAACCCTTGTCAATGCAACAATGAGGCTTAATTACTTATATAAATGGCGAATATAGTAATCTTCAATAACATTCACAAACATAATAAACAGCATCACGGCACACACACACACACACGTATATACACACACAAACACATACAACAAACTATCATATACCAGTATTAATGCTCACTCACACACACACACACAACTTAGGCACACACCACAACAACTTGCACACCCACGTACGCACCCACACAAGCTCTCTTGCACAGAGTTGGATTTTTTTTAAGCAATATCATAATACCTCCGAAGACTAGACAGTATTTAAAAGGTAACTAACAATTATGGTCACTTTATTTACTCTTTTCATTTCAAACAGCCCGACAAAAAACACTACTTTCAAAACAAACTTTGCATGCAACCGATTTTGCTTCCAACAAACTATGCATACAGCCGACTTAGCTTACAACAAACTTTGCATACGGCCTTAGTTTCAACAAACCTTGCATATGACCGACTTTGCTTTGTTACGACCTGGCACTCGGGTACACAAGGGCTCTCAATCAGGACTCGAATACGGCTCGCTGCCACAACGGAAACACACGATCCCAACCCCTGAGTACTGCCAGCCGAACAAAAAACACCAATACCCTCCAGAGTTCAATCTGCTATAACGGGGTATACAAGAACTCGGTACTAGTGTTCAACAACAGACTAATAAAGAGACAGGAATTATCTAGTCTGGTCAACAATCAAACAATGAAGTAAGAAACAACAACACCAAAGAATAGTGTTGGCCGAAGCCGAAGTAATCCACCCTTGACTAAGAACTTAAGAAGTCCTCCACCCTCTACTTCGGATCGGCACTATTACGTTACGTTAATTAATAGTCCTTAAGCATCGAGCAAGGAATCTTCTGAAAAAAGTTAGATGCTTCTCGGATGCTCGTAAGAAGTACGTATCGGATTTTGAACAGTAATTCAATAAGCAAAAACACTGGCAGTTAAACACTATTAACCCTTAATTAGCGGCTCACCACATAAGTCGAGTTAAATAAAGCTGGACTATGTGGCGGCGCTCGACATAACTCGAGTGGCAATTTCAGCACGTAATGTTGCTGAGAGAGAGAGACAAGTGGTGGCAGGAGAGTAGCGAGCGTATGACTGCTCCAGACCACCGCGGCGAACATACTGACACGAATCCCAGCTCCCTCCTCCCTCTCTCACTCGCTATATAAGGAATTGTATCGGGAAAGTGGCTAATTACATGCTTTTTGCACTCGCGTAAAAAGGATCGTAAAAGGATCGTTATGGTGTCATTCGAAAGCTCTGTTTATGCCCTTTCAGGGATAGGTACTTGTTTTACGTTCTGGGTCTTATTTAGGCATGAAAATGATCACGTAAACAGCCATATTTTGGCTAAAAACACCCCGCTGGGCGGTACATATAAATAAACCGCATAGGCCGCTCGTAAGGTGTTAAAGGTTTAAATTGGCATAAGAATAATTAAAAGAATATGCAATAGTAAATGGCAAACATTAAAAAGTACTCCGCAAATGCACGGCAATAGCCTACTCGGATTGTGCTCGTGGGCCACTAATCACTAAAGTAGCCAAGCTTGCAACACATGAAATCAATAGTGCATAAACAATATCATACATAAGGAAAGCTTCAATACTATTCTGTATCTACTAATCGAGTAAAGTCTAGCTGGGGTACTGTGGGCAAAAGGTAGCAGTGACTGAGCAAAAACGGCTCGTAGCCTAGTGAAGTCCTCACAACTGTTTAAAGTATTACGTTAAAACTAACAAGTGCACTTTGAGAAATCCAGATCCCTTGTATCTGGTTTTCTCCGGCTCCTTGACAAAGTAAAAACAAACTGTTAATAAAATACAGGGTGGTTAGGCTCTTGCCCTCACGCACTGTAAATTATTAACTCAACACAGTCAGCCGCGAAGACAACCTAGGCTTCACTGAACCGAAACGAGTATGCAGGTTTATCGCTTAACCACTGCATCAAACAACAACTCGTAACACAGAAAAGCCTTACCCCAGTCTAGCATTACCTAGACTAGCAGAAAACAGGAATAATAATAATAACACAGGGAAATGCATATACAAGTGCAACAAACATAAATCAATCCTATTCTAAGTTAACCCTGCCAAAATAGGCTATCTAATAGGCAAGTATCTCTGAGAACTCAAGCGATAATACGTTGGCTGACTAGCTCTGCACCAACGGGACCATGGAAGTTAAAAAAGGCAGGGAAAAGAGGAGATAAGAATGTAAGGTAGTAGAGAAAGTTCACATCAGTCAGAAGAATATATATAGTTAGCAAGGGAAATGAGAAGTCGCTCTGCCTAATGAGTTCTGATGAAAAAATGGCTAGACTTCCCTTTTTATACCCGGCCCTCTAGTGAGCCCAACGGGAACTACTAAGGACCGCCCACTGGCAACCATTACGTAATTTCTCTCTCTCCTCTTGGATAGACAAAGGCTCCCCTAGCACTGAGGGGAGGGGGGAGTGCTAGTGAGTTAGGCCCACCTCCCGCATGGCGCACCCACTGACCCCCAACGGTGGCTGCTTCTCCCCCCATCATTACAAATAAGTTTTACACACAATACTTATAACTAATGATATAAAATAGAACTCATTGACTCAGATGAAAACAAAATACATATTCATAATACTTATAGTACAACGGCTCACATGAACTAAGTTAGGAAACTCTACATAGACTACAGCCAAAGTTCCTGCCCTGACGATCCTAGCGAGAGTGGGGCATGACTAGGCGTTCTGTACAGCATGCTCACACTGGACATGCGTCACACCTCCCCCAAGATTTTACTTGCTCAACCCTGAACTAAAATCTGACAAACACAGAACCCCATCAAGCCCCTCACACCCAGCGACCGCATGGCACTAAAACAAAGCTGAGTTTATCACCAAAATACATCTTATTATTATAAAAAAAATTCACATTTTATAACTCCTCCCAACAATAGCAAAAAGACACAATATCATGCTCCCAGAGCGAGCTTACAGCAGCTCAGCCGTTTGATAATTCGTGGACTACTCAAACTCTATAGGCTATGACAAACTTATACGATTACCTATATCAAAAGAAAGAGTTTTTATATGATTTTTTATATTTTAATATGTTTTTTCCGGCTGCACTATAAGGGCAGCCTATTTTCCTCCACTCAAACCCACACACCTGTGATAGCCTACGACTGATCATCCACCCTTGATAAACAATCCGCGATCACATTGTCATATCCAGCAATATGACGGATGTCCAGGTTATACTCCTGCAACATCAAAGACCACCTGGTCAGTCTCATATTGCGATTGTGAAATTGATTCAGGAATCTCAAAGGGTGATGATCAGTGTAGATAACCACGACTGGGCCATAGGCTGGAACATACACCTCGAAGTGCCTGAGCGACAGCACAATCGCCAGTAATTCCTTTTTTATTGTAGAATAGTTCTTTTGTGCAGCATTGAACTTCTTAGAAAAGAAACTTACTGGGTGTTCCACACCTTCATTGTCTGTCTGTAGCAAGACGGCACCAGCCCCTACACCACTAGCATCTGTTGCCAGCTGAAAAGGCCTGTTAAAGTCTGGGGCCCTGAGTATCGGGTGAGTACATAGCAAATGTTTCACCAAAGTGAAAGCCTTTTCACACTCAGGTGCCCACAAAAACTTTTTGTCTTTAGATAACAAATCTGTGAGAGGTGCCAACACCGTTGAGTAACCTTTTATGAAGCGTCTGTAGTAGCCTATCATACCCAAGAATCTCATAATCTGCTTCTTGGTTGTTGGGTGCGGAAATTTATTGATAGCCTGTACCTTGTTCTGAGGAGGGCACACCTGTCCCCTTCCCACTACAAACCCAAGGTACTGCACAGTGGCTTTTACGAAGTCACACTTTGCCAAATTTACTACCAGACCTGCTTCACTAAGTTTCCGGAACAAGGTCTCAAGGTGCTCACAATGGCTCTCAAAGTCGTCATCATAAATGATTACATCGTCCAAATATACGGTGCAATTTGGAATGTCCTTTACAATTTCATTCATCAGGTTCTGAAACGTTGCTGGTGCATTCTTAAGTCCGTAAGGCATAACATTGCACCGGTAGGTACTCCCGTCGACAACAAAACCACATACCTCTTTAGCACGCTCGGACAAAGGTACTTGCCAGTAACCTTTTACTAAATCTACTTTAGACAAAAAACGAGCATTACCAATTTTGTCAACACTATCATCAACCCGAGGAAGAGGATATGGGTTAGTTGGAGTCAAACCGTTTAACCTACGGAAATCAATACAATAGCGTACCTTGCCATCTGGCTTAGGCTGCAGTGTTACGGGGAAGTCCACTTAACTGTGCCTTTCTCTATCAACCCTCTACCGAGCATATACTCCAACTCATCCCTCAGAGCTGGTAGTTTTATGGGGGGCACACGGTACGGGATTGACTTAAAGGGTAGATGGTCCCCCACGTCAACATCATGCATAGCCTGAGTAGTGAGGCCTGGGTGTTCAGCAAATACAGTGGGGTATGAACCGAACAACTGACGGATAGCATCAAACTGCGGCTCAGGCAAATGAGCTATAGCCTCGTCAGCCCTAAGGCTCGAGTTCCCCGCCCACTGATCCGCTGAAACATGTTGATCCCAGCTATCCTCCTCTGAAGCTTGACTGTTCCCCTCTCCTTCTCCACCACGGCCGCAACAAGCCAACACAGGGACAGTGAGAGGCTCAGAGGGGCGCCTCACATACTCTCCTGGCTGTGCATCGCCGTCCTCGTCGAGCTCTACAGCTCCATTAGCACACGTTTGGAGCTCAGGGTCCTCTAGTTGCAACCGACGTATATCTGAGGGTGCCAAGCGATCTAACTGCTCCCGGAGCAATGCATGACCTTCCCCGATACTGGGCTGCTCCCTCTGTCTCTCTCGATGTACATAACGTTGCTGTCGTGGAGACTCGTCATGCCCAGCCTCGTCACTCTCGATGACAGGCCCAGGGGCTACTCCAGAATTAAGTAATGGTGCTAATACTGAATCACCCAGGAGAGCCGCCGAGTCAAAACTCTTAAAACCAACTCCAGCTTTAGCCTCCTCCTGTTGATCGTTCCTCCGCTGGTCTGAAGACGGAGGACTAGGCTGTGACACTTTAGCTGCCCGAGCTCGGGTGACAACACACGCCATGGGTTGTGTCTGGCACCGCTCGACCCACTCTTGCTCTTCCCTACTCACGTCGGCCGGCCTCTCGGCAACGACTAAGGGTAGAACCTCAGAAGCGGGCATTGCAAAGTCGTTGCCGAGAAGGTCGACGCCCTCCACTGGCAGTTTCTCCACAATCCCGACATCCAATTCACGTGCCACACCATCCACCTCCAACTCCAACCGCACCAGCGGGTATGACCGAGTTGCATTAATACCCTGCACCACTACCACCCGAGCCGCGTTTATAGGGTAGCCAGTCAAGTTTTTCATCAGAGTCTGGGAAGCACCTGTATCACGCAAGACCTCTACTCCATGCTTGCGCCCCACCCACATCACGCAACCCCGCCCTCTATGGTTGCAAAAAACATCCTGAGCAGGGTTCGAGCCTCCCAGGTGCTTCTGCATTGGCTGTGCCTCAGCCTCTGACGAACTGCCCCGGGCAAACTCAGATGACTTCGGAGACACACCAATGTTGCAGGCCAAAGACACAGCTGCTGTAGGTGGTTTGCTAGGACAGACTCTTGCAAAGTGCCCCTTTTTATGACAATGATAACACTCCAACTCCCCTTTGGGCTTCCCTTGGTACTGGGAAGGGCCCAGCCCCTTCTTAAATGGGACGGTGCTAGTCTTGTGGTCAGTCTTGGTATCATGGCTCTTGTACTTGTTTGCATAATGTATATCACTAACTCGGGGGGGTGGGGCGTCACGCCCCTTGTTACCTGCCTCACTACGCTGGGCAGACCCGCACCCACGAATTAGTGATAGCCGGAGGTCAGCCATCTCAGCTGCCTCCTGTAGAGTTTTTGGGTTCTTTTCTTTAATAGTTAGTCATTTCTGCACCAGTACACTTATAAAACTGCTCGAGCAGAAACAGCTCAGTCAACTGTTCTGCCGTCTCAGCTTTCTCAGAACGTGTCCAGTTTTTAAGTGCATCTTTTAAGTCCCGGGCATGTTCAAGAAAGGTCGCCTCCCTAGTCTTTGTAACACCCCGAAACTTCAATCGATATGTTTCCGGTTGCAACTCGTATGCCCGTAGGACAGCTCTCTTCAATTCTGGGTAGTCAATGCAAGACTCTAAAGGCAGTGCATCATAAGCCTTCGGACCCTTACCCGTAAGTCTTGAGGAGACTAGAGCTGCCCACTTCTCTTCAGGCCAATTATGCTCCCTACACTTCTTCTAAAAACGATTTAAAATTCTGTGACTTCAGTTTCACTAAATACCGGCACCAATTTGACTAATTGGGCCAAGGACTGTTCTCTTACTTGGCCCTCACGGCCCATCCAAGTCCCTGTCGACTCTGCAAGAGTCTTATCTAAATCTAATTTAGCACAATATTTCTCCGAGTCGTACCTAAGCTCAGCCTCATGCCTCCTAACCTCAATCTCCTGCCTCCTGGTCTCATTCTCCTGCTTCCTAGCCTCAATCTTAGCAAGCTCAAGTCTAAATACCATATCTGGAGACAGGCAGGAGAGGGAGCTGCCACTACTGAAGGAGGGGGGGCAAAAACTGGGGAACCACCATGTGCACCACCCGAGGGCACTCCAATCTGCCAATTCTCATCCCTCTGTGGGAGAGTGCTAACCTCCGGTAACTGAGTGGACGGCACTGTGGGAGTCGAGTGAGAGGGGATCTGGGGAGGAACCCCCCCAAACGCCCTCTCCTCCGAAACCCCATGTCGCCCACGCAACACCCAGGAAATCAGCTCCCCCTTGGACATCCCTACTACATTGGAAATGCCCAAAACCTTGGCTATCAGGTGCAAGCCACAAACATCCACCCCAGTCAGCCTCTCCTCCGTCACGTGGTACCGCTTACTCACAAAAACTCTAGCACCCTCCTCACTGGTTACTAACGGCACACCTTCAAATGGCATCTCTCGCTCATCGTCAGTGCTAATGCACGACATACTGAAGTCCACAAAAAATTCTCGAGACAAAAGTGTTAAACTTCCTATGCAAGCACTAATTACTAAATTAACTGGAGTCTCTTAAATGCTTTACTAATTGCCATACAAAAAAAAGAAATATTCTTCAATATGCACGCTAAAATACAAACAAATGTTGTACAACTCTGCAAAAATGTATACTGTTCACAAAATCCTAAGCAAGGTCGCCATTTGTTACGACCTGGCACTCGGGTACACAAGGGCTCTCAATCAGGACTCGAATACGGCTCGCTGCCACAACGGAAACACACGATCCCAACCCCTGAGTACTGCCAGCCGAACAAAAAACACCAATACCCTCCAGAGTTCAATCTGCTATAACGGGGTATACAAGAACTCGGTACTAGTGTTCAACAACAGACTAATAAAGAGACAGGAATTATCTAGTCTGGTCAACAATCAAACAATGAAGTAAGAAACAACAACACCAAAGAATAGTGTTGGCCGAAGCCGAAGTAATCCACCCTTGACTAAGAACTTAAGAAGTCCTCCACCCTCTACTTCGGATCGGCACTATTACGTTACGTTAATTAATAGTCCTTAAGCATCGAGCAAGGAATCTTCTGAAAAAAGTTAGATGCTTCTCGGATGCTCGTAAGAAGTACGTATCGGATTTTGAACAGTAATTCAATAAGCAAAAACACTGGCAGTTAAATACTATTAAAGGTTTAAATTGGCATAAGAATAATTAAAAGAATATGCAATAGTAAATGGCAAACATTAAAAAGAAGTACTCCGCAAATGCACGGCAATAGCCTACTCGGATTGTGCTCGTGGGCCACTAATCACTAAAGTAGCCAAGCTTGCAACACATGAAATCAATAGTGCATAAACAATATCATACATAAGGAAAGCTTCAATACTATTCTGTATCTACTAATCGAGTAAATTCTAGCTGGGGTACTGTGGGCAAAAGGTAGCAGTGACTGAGCAAAAACGGCTCGTAGCCTAGCGAAGTCCTCACAACTGTTTAAAGTATTACGTTAAAACTAACAAGTGCACTTTGAGAAATCCAGATCCCTTGTATCTGGTTTTCTCCCGGCTCCTTGACAAAGTAAAAACAAACTGTTGATAAAATACAGGGTGGTTAGGCTCTTGCCCTCACGCACTGTAAATTATTAACTCAACACAGTCAGCCGCGAAGACAACCTAGGCTTCACTGAACCGAAACGAGTATGCAGGTTTATCGCTTAACCACTGCATCAAACAACAACTCGTAACACAGAAAAGCCTTACCCCAGTCTAGCATTACCTAGACTAGCAGAAAACAGGAATAATAATAATAACACACAGGGAAATGCATATACAAGTGCAACAAACATAAATCAATCCTATTCTAAGTTAACCCTGCCAAAATAGGCTATCTAATAGGCAAGTATCTCTGAGAACTCAAGCGATAATACGTTGGCTGACTAGCTCTGCACCAACGGGACCATGGAAGTTAAAAAAGGCAGGGAAAAGAGGAGATAAGAATGTAAGGTAGTAGAGAAAGTTCACATCAGTCAGAAGAATATATAGTTAGCAAGGGAAATGAGAAGTCGCTCTGCCTAATGAGTTCTGATGAAAAAATGGCTAGACTTCCCTTTTTATACCCGGCCCTCTAGTGAGCCCAACGGGAACTACTAAGGACCGCCCACTGACAACCATTACGTAATTTCTCTCTCTCCTCTTGGATAGACAAAGGCTCCCCTAGCACTGAGGGGAGGGGGGAGGGGGGAGTGCTAGTGAGTTAGGCCCACCTCCCGCATGGCGCACCCACTGGCCCCCAACGGTGGCTGCTTCTCCCCCCATCATTACAAATAAGTTTTACACACAATACTTATAACTAATGATATAAAATAGAACTCGTTGACTCAGATGAAAACAAAATACATATTCATAATACTTATAGTACAACGGCTCACATGAACTAAGTTAGGAAACTCTACATAGACTACAGGCAAAGTTCCTGCCCTGACGATCCTAGCGAGAGTGGGGCATGACTAGGCGTTCTGTACAGCATGCTCACACTGGACATGCGTCACAGCTTTCAACAACCTTTGCGTCCGGCCGACTTTGCAATCAACAGACATTGCATACGGCTGACTTTTCTCGCTTTCAACAAACTTTGCACATTGACAACTTTGCTTTCAACAAACTATTCATACAACTAATCCCCCTTTTATTAATAATTGTTTCCACCACATCAGCAGCAAAAACAGCCAGTCCCCTAAACTACACTCCCTGACTACTAGAGACCCTATAGTAACAGAGATCGGCCAACCTCCGCCATCTTGGTGCCACTGGTGATATATGCCTCCCATGACAATGTATAAATGCACTGAATTTCGGTGTGAGCATCCTAGGTTGGAATCCCTGGACTGTCACATGTATTTGTTGATTTCATTAATTGAGTTTAGGAGTAAAGTCGGTTGGTGGAGGGAACATAATAACTCACATGTCTCCATACTCATACAACACATTTGGAAATACAGGTTCAGGATAATTATAGAGATTGGTTTTAGAATATTACATGATCATAATTATAATAAAATCTCCTTCTTAAAGGGGAGATGGGCTGGTTTTTATGGCCCCCTTCTCCCTCGTGTTTAGCCCCATTGATTTTTATATTTTAATACGTTCGCGGCATTAGTGTGGCGATTTTAAGACCTTTCGTCCCATTTTTTTTTATCATTATCAAGACCTTTCGTGCCACTTAGGTGTTGATTTTTTCCTGGTGAGCGATAGCGAGCTTAACATTTTAAGAGAAACCGGCCTTTGGCCGGGAAATTTTTCTATCGAAAAATTTACAAATCTATCTTGAAGGGAATTCTAGGGAGCTTTTTTAGCTTGATGAAGGTCTAGCGAGGAAACTAAACTATATAGGTATTTATAAATAGATAGACCTCCATAATTATTGAGGCACCATAATGGCGTCCAAACAAACAGATGGCCACCAATCATTCCGGACTATGCCACTGTTCCATTTATTGGGAGATGACAGTTTTTATTTGCATATTGTTTTATCTTTACATATTTGTTTAGTTTCCTAAGTAGACCTCCATCAATCTGTAAACACACACCCTAGAACTCCCTTCAAGATAAATGTTTACATTTTCGGCCAGTTACTCTTAAAACTACAGGCTCGCTATCGCTCGCCAGGAAAACATCTACACCTAAATGGCATGACAGGTCTTAATATTTACAAAAACAATTGATGTAAAGTCATAAAATCACCAAGCTAATATACCGAACGTCTTAAAATCTAAAAAAAAGTAATGGGATTACACAGTAGGGAGAAGGGGGCTAGACAAATCAGCCCATCTCCCCTGAAGAGGACAACCATATTTACCCGGATATTTCTGCCAACAACAGCCGAGTGGTTGTTGTTGTTGTTGTTGTTGTTTCCTAAGCTGCCTGGCCGAACAGCTAAGTGGTAAAGGCGGGTGGCTGGAAATGTGTATATATATGGTGAGCTGGGATTATTTTGTTATGATGTGTATGACAGATATTGTTTAGGATTATTAACTAACATATATTCTGCAGTGCTGAAAACAACCTTGCTCTTTTGCTGTATTGTGTGTCTACGGTAACTTCAATATTTGTTTAAACATGCACCATGCACTGGTTCACTTATTTATTATGAAAATAGGACAGCGTATTGGGTTGTATATACTGTACTTGACGAGAATTCCCACTATACTGTAGGTCCCCAATTATGGCTCCCACTACGAACTGGAAACTTGTATGTGTAGTCTTAAACAATGATTTCGCTTCGCATTGTATAATACGGTCCATTACTGTCCAATATTTTGTTTTATGTGAATGAGGGAGACAAAAGGCAGAACTGCCTGTGACGGGTGCCTTCCCCAGAGTTGAAAGAGTGACAGGGAATGTTCGGGACAAAATGCCTGGACACACGAAGTTTGAAGCAATTTGTGTCATAGGAAGAGGGGAAGATGGACAAGGGGAGAGAGTTCCAGAGCTCAACTGTTGAATAGAAGAAAGTATGGGAATATCGTTTCACTTTTGGATTGGAGAGTTGCACAGAGTAGGGGTGGGATTGTGTTGCAAGACTGGTGCTACGTACTCTACGTAGAGGATATGGTATACACTGAGAGAGCTCTGAGGAACACTGATTATTGAAATAGCGGTAGAATAGCAAAAGAGATGCAACACTGCAGCGAAAAGAGAGAGGTTGCAAAGAGTCAGTGAGTGGATGAGAGTTAATGGGACGAAAGGCTTTCTTTTCTACTTTGTCAAGAAGTGCTGTATGTGAGGATCCTCCCCACACATGCGAACCATACTCGATACATGGACGCACTGTGCCCCTGTACAGAGCAAGAAGCTATGCATGGGGTACTCCCACAGATCTTTCCTAAGCTGAATAAAATCTCTAATGATAGCCAAAATAAAGTGCTGAAACGCGTCATAATCCTCAATGGGTTAGCACAATTTCCAGAAGTAATAACGATATATATTGTATATGTTTGTTTGTTCTTTCTATGTTGATAAATGAGTCATAAAGCAAAGCTGCCTGTAGCAAGTGTCTCCCCCAAAGTTGAAGGAGTGATAGCAAGCCAAATACAAGGTAAGTTAGAGTCAAACTGTCTGGACACACGTAGCTTGAAGTAGTTAATGTCATAGGATAAGGGAAAAAGCAAATTGAGGGAGAGAGTTCCAGAACTTACTTGTTGAGTATTAAGAAGTCTAGAAATATCGGTTCACTCCTGGGTTAGACAATTGGGCAGAAAAAGGGTGGGAATGTGTTGAAAGGTGGGTGCCACTCAGTGGTAGAGGAGTGAGAGAGATGCAAGATTGCAGCGTTTAGAGAGAGATTGTAGGAAATTAGTAAGAGGAGAAGAGTTAATATGACACAATACTTTGGACCCTATCCTTTCCAGAAGTGCAGTATGGGTGTAACCTCCCCACACATGGAAACAACATTTAACACATGAGTGAACTGTGCTCCTGTACAATAAGAAGCTGTGTGAGGGTGAACAACCCACAGAGACGGTTGAGCATACATAACCTCTTGGAACCTGTATTTACTAAGAGTGGTGATATGGTTTTTCCAAGAAAGGTCTGGAGAAAATGAAACGCCACGAATACTGAGAAAAGATGAAGGGTTGATTAGTGTTTTGTTGAAGTATAAGGGATAGACGTGTAGAAGATTGTGACTAGTACATAGATGTAGACATTTGGGTTTGGTAGCAATGAAAGTAATAAGATGTTCTCTGCACCAATCGGAGATTATTGATAAATCAGAAGGTAGGCGTGCTCTAGTCTCATCACATGAATGTTGATGTGATTGCATGGCGGGTCGTTGTAGAGAACGAGTTGAATATTGTAAGGTAGAATCCTCAACATATGAGTTGATAAAACTAGAGGTACAATTGAGAAGATCATTATATTAGACAAATAACTGGACATAATAGGACAGAGCCCTGATGAACACCTGAGTGGATAGGCTGATGAAGTGAACAATGGCCATCCACAACCGTAGATATGGAACAGCCAGAATATAAATTAAATATAAATGCACAGATGAAGTAATTGAGACCGAGGAGGTTAGTTTACAGAGAGTACACATATTGGTATAACAATTTCTAAAGGTAGCGTCATTTTTCAACTTATGTCGTCCATTACCAACACTGCGGAGGGAAAGAAATGCTTGACACTATCTGATCCGATGTCTTGGGGGTTATTATGATATTTTGTTTAATATTATTGAGGATTTTGATTGCATTTGTCATTTTCGACCAATGTATTTTAGTTTGTCACCTAGGCTATCAAAAACGTAGATGAAGGCGTAGACGATGGACTGTTAACGAGGCGTCCAGCACTCCTTATCCCTATTTGGTCGGAGGAGTATTTTTTTTAGGACCTCCCATGTTTCGCTACATTAGTTTGGACATTTGAAGACGCTTCGCCCTATTATTTTGGCGATAATAAGACACTCCACCCGATTCAGGTGCCGATTCTTTCTGGGTGAGAGATAGCGAGCCTGTAACTTGGATGAAATGGGCCCTCGGCCGGAAAATTTGTCTATAGAAAAATGTACACATTTAACTTGAAGGGTACCTGGGTGGGCAATTTATTTGTTTGAAGAAAGTCTGGGAAGGCTTTTTTGTTATACGAGGGGACAACTAAAAGATACATTGCTCGAAAAGGCGAAAACAATCAAAATCCTCCATAACAGTATAACAAAATAGCATAATAACCCACAGAATATCGGATCAGATAGTGTTAAGGCATACAGCCCGTGAAACTATTGTTACACGGTGGTCATGCAAATACCATTATGAATATGTTAATGCCGCACATTAAAACTATTGTTACACGGTGGTCATGCAAATACCATTATGAATATGTTAATGCCGCACATTAAAACTATTGTTACACGGTGGTCATGCAAATACCATTATGAATATGTTAATGCCGCATTAAAACTATTGTTACACGGTGGTCATGCAAATACATTATGAATATGTAAATGCCGCACATTAAAACTATTGTTACACGGTGGTCATGCAAATACCATTAGAATATGTTAATGCCGCACATTAAAAATTGTTACACGGTGGTCATGCAAATACCATTATGAATATGTTAATGCCGCACATTAAAACTATTGTTACACGGTGGTCATGCAAATACCATTATGAATATGTTAATGCCGCACATTAAAACTATTGTTACACGGTGGTCATGCAAATACCATTATGAATATGTTAATGCCGCACATTAAAACTATTGTTACACGGTGGTCATGCAAATACCATTATGAATATGTTAATGCCGCACATTAAAACTATTGTTACACGGTGGTCATGCAAATACCATTATGAATATGTTAATGCCGCACATTAAAACTATTGTTACACGGTGGTCATGCAAATACCATTATGAATATGTTAATGCCGCACATTAAAACTCCAACCTACATATACGGTAATTCCCACAGCAAAGTTGGTGAGAGGTTATGCATCCACTATTTTTCCAATTTTTTTTTTTTTTTTGAGAGAGAGATAATATATACTGTTGTTGCTATGTGGTGTAGCACCCAACTGACTAATGACTCATTGCCAGCCCTTCATAACACCTCTGGCAGCCTGGCCAGGCTCCTCCGCCCTCCATGGTGAAGCTATCCTGTTTTTGGAGTCATTACAAAACCGATGAAGCTGTCAATCAAGATGCAAGCAACTAAAAGCCAGAACCAGGCACATTACACTGAAGGTTGGATCACATTGGGGAGATGTACGGAAGAGGCCTTCTAGTATAGTGATGCAGGAATAAACTTCCCTAAGCTGACTAATTAGGTGGTCAAACACAAATATTTTCTTTTCCATGGCTATACAGTACAATAATGTTGGAACCTGTCCTAACTATCACAATGGTCAACACTACCATCATAATTTAAAAGGACAAAACAATCTTGATAAACATTACCAAAGTAGTTTGTATCATATCTGGAAATGAAGTTCATGTGCTGGTGTGGAAACTATTGATAACTATGAAATATGTACTGGCTCCGAAATTATGACCACTCACCCAGAGAAACATATGAGTAACATGGTCTTAAGGGGAGATGGGTCGTTTTTCCGGCCCCATTTCTCCCTCATGTTTAGCCCCATTAGTTTTCAGATTTGATGACGTTCTCATTAGATTTTAAAACCTTTCGTCCCAATTCTATATCAATATCATGACCTTTTGTGCCATTCAGGTGTGGGTTTTTTTCTGGCGAGCGATAGCGAGCCCGTAATTTTAAGAGAAACCGGCCTTCGGCCGGAAAATTTTGAGTACAAATTTATCTTGAAAGGGGGTCTATGGAGCATTTTTTTAAGCTTGATGAAGGTCTAGCGTGGAAACTAAAAAATAAATTAATATATATATAAAACGACACACTAAAATAACCACTGTCCTTGACAGTTAGTACAGTTACTTGCATTACCCTGTATATCTGATAATTTGCAAGCTCTGCTTTCACAATACTAATATGCTTTTTTTTTTTTTTTTTTTTTCAAAAAGACCTCCGTCTACGTATTGTGAAAAACCTGTTATCCTCCGGCAAATTGTGGGGTTGAGTGAGTGAAGGGGGGACAGTGAATGAAGGAGGATACATGTTTTTCATAATACGTGTTGCTAGCCCCAAACGCGCGAGAAACTGTGGCTTTCAACCATCCGACACATCCCCTTTTATTTATGTGCATCACACATGTTAAATACAAATAAAGTTTATGTTTTGTTTTACCCTACTGTGGAAAGACTACGGATACACCACTCCTGCCCGGGCCTCACACAGTGGCATGACCCAGTCCAGTCGAACTGAGCTCATGACGCTGGTGGCATTGCCCCGGAGGATAGCCATCCCTAGTCTTTGCTTGAGCCAGAGTGTTTCCCGGGGTTCTCCTGAAACTTCTCTGATTTTACGGCCTATTTCATTCACCATCTTAAGGGTGGTAGGGCCGAAGACTCCTGAAGTTTCTAATGCCAGGGGCTCGAACTGATGATTTCTGGCGATGGCTTGATATTTTTCTCGCTTTTTATTTTCTGCTATCCGGGCGGCTTCACCTGCTTCGTCGGCATTTCTGGCGATGTTGGTTGTGGAGAAAGTGTCAACACATGTGGCATCCCACACGAGGCACCGGCCATTCTTGTAAGGGAAAGTGGTCATCCCATCTGGCCGTTTTGCCGTCTTCTCTGTGAAGTCCATGTGGTTCGAGGATTGATGCACGGTTAGCACTCTGCAGGGCCCGTTTTATGACATCATTTAGTGCAGAGTGTCTTGGCAGGCGGCCTGCGTTGTAATTACATGACAAGGCATGGTGACCTTGAGCATCCATCCCCCCACCACACTTGCAAGTGTGTGGGTGACAAACTGCCGCACCCACTCTGAGCGCGATGGCAATCCGGAGCGCTTCAGCATCCAAGTGAGTTCCAAGAGGTGGGATGGGGATGGCGTGTAACCACAAGCCACTCTCCGAATGGGCGGTTGCCTGGAGGCGTGCTCTTGCAACCTGGTCTGCATTGGTTAGGAGATTTTCTTGAGTTTTCTTCGCCGAGATGGTATCCCACGCTTTCTGCTTGCTCCTGGAGGTACCCTGAGGCTCCTCCTCTGCTCCTGTACTTTCCTTCCAGGTGTTAATCGCTACTGCTACGTCCTCATTAAGTGTCATTCCGGGTTGAGAAGAAAGGATGGACACTACAAGGTCGTTGGTCGCGATGAGGGAAGAGATAAAGGCTGGGGAGGCAATATCCGAGGCTCTCCATATGCCCAAGCCCCCGAGGCGGACAGGAAGGGTGGCTTGTGTCCAGGTCCGTTCTTTAAATTCCACGTTGGTGATGCTGGTCACTGCTTCTCGGATTATGCTGTCTAATTCTTGGAGGCCACCATTGTTCGTGTAAGTCATCGATGTGCGCAAGAGGTATTGGAGTTTTGGGATGGAGAAACAGTTCTTGAGAAGGGCCAGAGCTGAGTGGGCATCGATGTGTATCAGGCGACTCACGAGACATTGAAGCTCCTCCTTTTTAACTTGAAGTGCTGGTGGGATTGCTGCCAGAGTTAGTGGGGAACCTAATATGGTTTGCTGGTGCTCCTGAAGGATCTTTACATCTGGCAATATGCCTTGAAACAGGGCCTGAGTCTCTTCTCCTTCTTCACGTGTGTGGTTGAGGAGGACAAATTCACATTTGGTGTCATTTATCACTAGCCCAGCCTGGCCGAGGTCAGTTACGATGTTATTTAGGCCGGTTAGAACGTTCTCTACAGACCCACCCAAGGTTGCATCGTCCAGGTACCATACATTCAGTTCTGACCTTACTTTGTTATCTGCTGCATCCACCCCTATTGAGAAAAGAGCAGGACCACCTGGATCTCCCTGCTGTAACCCGGTCGCTGATGGGATTACCGTCTCGCCAAAAATCAGGATTGAAGGTTTGGAATAAGCCTGCCAAAGTAAGGGGTACAGAGTGGGGATGTGTTCTTGAGCTGCACGGAGGAAGACATCCCTGCGAATGCTGTTGAATGCATTCCGCATGTCAATCTTTAGAAGCACTCGTTTTTCTTGGGCTTGGCTGAGGTAGGTGCGGGTTGCATGTACAGCAGCTTCACACCCCCCTGGAGTTCCGAAACCTAGTTGAACTGGTCCTAAGTGTTGACCTAGGCCATTTGAGAGTGGTTTCAAACCCACTTTTGTGGCAAGGCGGTGGAAGGTGTTCCCTACTGCTATTGGGCGCACACCGCCATCTTTTTTTGCCAGTGCATAGAGTGATGCCCCCAAAAATAGGGGTGTGGCACAGTCGGGGTACTTCCTCTCTTAAAACCATGTTGATGAATTTGGTGAGGGTTTCCAAGAGTGCCTCCCCAGCAGCTCCTGATCCCTGCTGACCCCAGAGGCCTTTGAGGTGGGCGGGTCGGATACCATCTGGGCCCGCGGCTGAGCCTGCTGGGAATGAAGTCAATGGGGCAACCACCTGCTCCTTCGTGACAACTAAAGGTTGGGGCATCTGGTCATTTGGGGCAGGGGGGAGGTTTAGGTCCCTAGGTGTAGGTGGATGGTTTTCTTGTAGGGCTTCAACAACTTCGGTGCCTTGACCAGCAAAACCTTCTGAAGAGGACAACAGTCTGACGGCCCCTTTGATGTCACTATCCGCCAGCTTCGCCGCGACCCTCTTACGTAGCTGTTCAGCCTCTTCCTCTTCCTTGTCCTGTTGCTTCTGGGCCCTGTTTGGTTGCTGTTCGGGGGGTTCCACCAGTTTGTTTCCATCCATATACAGTGCTACTTGACGTTTCACTCTGGTGGCTAGTGAAACCTGAAGATGGTCTTGTATGTTGGTTCTGGGTGGTTTTCAGAGGGCCCCATAGGAGAAACCCAGGAGCCGTGCCCATGCGAGGGGTGTCTTGAGCTGTAGGGCCTGCTTTATGATGGTTGTAAGGGCCTCCGCCACTTGGATTCTGGCTCCTTTAGGTACCCGGGCAAGGACCTGGATCCGCGCTTTCCATTTGGTCACAAGTTGGGTCAAGTCGGCGACCGGTGTTGCCGGTGTTGCCCCGGTTGGCTCTGCAGTGGGCCCTGGGCATGCGAGACATTTCCAGTTTGGTTGTTCTCCTGATGTTTTCTTTGTCAGCTTAGCACAAGATAAATGAATAGATCTAAGACAGCCGGAACATTTTCGCGAATTCTTTCTTGCATTGGTTTTTCCGCACTAAAAACACTTAGTATCTGCTAGGCCATAGTCTTCCAAGATTATCCGTTCCTCTGCCTCTACCAAGCCGACCTCCTGATCTTCCCGTGGTGCTTCCATCTCTGCCATGTCTCCCTTGTTTCAGAAACCCCGGGAAATCTCTCCTGGCACATATCTAGATTATTGCTGTTGTTATTAATGTATAATTGGCTGGATGCATAAAAATTCACATATCATAGTCAACCTTTCTGATGGGCAATTGGCCTGCTTCTCCTAAAGCTAAGTGGTTAAATGTATAAATCCTCGGCATTGGGCACCGGTAAAACTAAAAGATCTAACTGATTGAAGGGAAGCACGCCAATTATATCCTATGATTACTTACACTGGCGACTCCACCCTGATGTTGAGTATTAATAAATGCTTAGGA